>CM075977.1:368053729-368305372 GCA_038087875.1 Malacoraja senta
ATTTCTGATTCTGATGTTTGCTATCCGTGTACCTGTCCAAATTGTCTTTTAAATGTTGTTATACTACCTTTTCCCATCCACTTCTTGTGGTAGCTCATTCCAAATGCCCAACAGCCTCTGTGATAAAGTTGCCACTCGTGTTCCTATTACATCTTTACTTTCTCACCTTAATCCTCTGCCCTCCAGTTCTTGATTCCCCTCCCTTTGGTTAAACAGAGGTCTGCATATTCACCTGATCTATTCCCCTCATGTTTTATAAATCTCTATAAGATGAGACAAAACTGGGAATTATAGACCAGTTAGCCTGACATCGGTGGGGGGAAGATGCTGGAGTCAATCATAAAAGATGAAATAGCGGCATATTTGGATAGCAGTAACAGGATCGTCCGAGTCAGCATGGAATTATGAAGGGGAAATCATGCTTGACTAATCTTCTGGAATTTTTGAGGATGTAACAAGGAAAATGACAAAGGAGAGCCAGTGGATGTAGTGTACCTGTCTTTCAAAAAAGCATTTGATAAGGTCCCACATAAGAGATTAGTGGGCAAAATTAGGGTGCATGGTATTGGGGGTAGAGTGCTGACGTGGATAGAAAATTAGTTGGCAGACAGGAAACAAAGAGTAGGGATTAACGGGTCCCTTTCAGAATGGCTGGCAGTGACTAGTGGGGCTCGGTGCTGGGTCCGCAGCTATTTACAATATAACATCAATGATTTAGATGAAGGGATTCAAAGTAACATTAGCAAATTTGCAGATGACACAAAGCGGTGTGAACTGTGTGAACTGGCAGTGTGAACTGTGAGGAGGATGCTGTGAGAATGCAGGATGACCTTGGACAGGTTGGGTGAGTGGGCAGATGCATGGCAGATGCAGTTTAATGTGGATAAATGTGAGGTTATCCACTTTGGTAGTAAAAACAGGAAGGCAGATTATTATCTAAATGGTGTCAAGTTGGGAAAAGGGGAAGTACAATGGGATCTGGGGATCCTTGTTCATCAGTCAATGAAAGTAAGCATGCAGGTACAGCAGGTAGTGAAGAAAGCGAATGGCATGTTGGCCTTCAGAACAAGAGGAGTTGAGTATAGGAGCAAAGAGGTCCTTCGGCAGTTGTACAGGGCCCTAGTGAGACCACACCTGGAGTATTGTGTGCAGTTTTGGTCTCCAAATTTGAGGAAGGACATTCTTACTATTGAGGGAGTGCAGCGTCGGTTCGCAAGGTTAATTCCCGGGATGGCGGGACTGTCATATTCTGAGAGAATGGAGTGGCTGGGCTTGTATACTCTGGATGAGAGGGGATTTTAGGATGAGAGGGGATCTTATTGAAATATATAAGATTATTAAGGGGTTTGGACACGCTGGAGACAGGAAACATGTTCCCGATGTTGGGGAGTCCAGAACCAGGGGCCATAGTTTAAGAATAAGGGGTAAGCCATTTAGAACGGAGATGAGGAAACACGTTTTCTGTGTATGTCTGTGGAATTCTCTGCCTCAGAGGGCGGTGGAGGCCGGTTCTCTGGATACTTTCAAGAGAGAGCTAGATAGGGCTCTTAACGATAACAAAGTCAGAGGATCTGGGGAGAAGGCAGGAACGGGGTACTGATTGTGGATGATCAGCAATGATCACATTGAATGTTTACAATAGGCCACCTGGCTCAAACGAATGGTCTACTCCTACACCTATTGTCTATTGTCTATTATCACCTCTCAGCTTCCTGCGTTCCAAGTAATAAAGTCTTGGTCTGCCTAAAAGGCCTGTCTCACGAGTCTGCGGTCATTGGCGGCGAAACGGGAAGAATCTACCGCTCCAGGGCCGCGATAGACCGCTCACTCTGCCAAACGCACTATTCCGGGGCCGTGCGGCGTTGTTCCCAACACCGCACGGTGCTAAAATAAAACCAACAGTGTTCAAAAATATGTCCCTACCGCACAGCCTCCGCCAGTGAGGCACGAGTGCGGCACGGCCGCCGCCACAGCCGCCGCCATTGTGGCTCGAGCGCCGTGCGTCGAACTTGCACCGCCACAGCCTCCGCCAGTGAGTCACGTGTGCGGCACGGCCGCCGCCACAGCCACCGCTACAGCGCCGCGATCAGGACGGCCGCCGCCACAGCCCCGCAGATCCAAAAGGACGTCATCTCAGTCGGCCCGCCTTTTTTTTTAACTTACCGCAAGCACGTGGGACCAGCCGTATTTAAATCACTCGGCCCCCGCGCAGCATCCGTGCGGCGCTCCCGTGGCATAGGCTCGGCGCTCTTGCCGTTGCCGTGCGGTCCACTCTACAGGCGAAGCCGCGCTTCACCGCCGATGACCGCAACACCGTAAGACAGAGCCTTAACTTCTCCCTTTAACTCAGGCCCTGAGGTCCTGGCAAAATCCTTGTAAATTTTCTCTGCACTCAATAAGAAGGTAGCATGCAGCCACCTTGCATTCCATTGCAAGATGTTGCTGTATTTACATCCACTGATTATGAAGGATCAAAGCAATAGGAGCTGGTTAGGCGGACGAGGACTTTATTTCTTAGAGCCCAAGAGGCTGAGACATGATTTTAAAGGCGTGGATGAAATCATGAGAATACTGTGTGTGACATCCACAGGTGTTGGCACAAGAGACTGCAGATGCTGGAGAGCTGCTGAAGGAACTCAGCAGGTCAGGCAATTATACCAAGCACGAATATGGTTGGTAATTTGTATTGGCTGTTTGCCTGAGGCAGCATGAAGTGCAGATGTAATTAATGTGGGGACACAGGTGTGTGAGATGGACTGGGTACATCCACAACTCTCTGCAATATCTTGCAGTCTTGGACAGAGCATTTGCCGAACCAAGTTGTGATGAATTTATATCAGGTGCTTTCTATGCTGCCCCTGTAGAAAGCAGTAAGAGTCATTGTAGTTATGCCGAATTTCATAGAGTCATACAATGTGGAAACAGGCCCTTCAGCCCAACGTGCCCACACTGACTAATGTGTCCCATCCACACCAGTCTCCAGAAACTGTGACTCTATGACTAGCAGATTAACCAAAAGCACAGCTATTTTTCAGTCTTGCAGTCTTCCTTGCTGCAACTGTGGTGTTGTCTGATCCTACAGTTTTTATTGTATCCGGAGCTCTTACTTCCTGCAGAGCTTCTTTCTTCATTGACTTCATGCAGAATGAGTTAAATTCACAGGCCTCTTCTGGCTCAACATGGTTGCAAAAGCCTTAGCATTGGCTGCAGCTCTTAAATGCTGGGCTCTGATGGTGTGGACAACGGGGACATTCTTCCTTCTGATAAATCTTTTATTTTCCATCACCATTCATAACTATTTGTTGTACAACAGTAGAACTAACTATAAGCTACTTACATCAGTTGAGGAGAAACTGCTGCAATCTATCATTAGGGACCAACTATTGGGGCAATTAAAATATCTTGGTAATATTTGACAGGATCAGCATTTTTGAAAAGAAAATCATATTTGACAAATTGTTTCATAGGGTTTTTTAAGGTTGCGCTTAGCACCACTGAAAGGGAGCAAATGAATGTAATGGTATTCAGATCTTTAGAAAATGCTATATTGAATAAGTTGCCACACAAGAGATTCAGATTAATAAAGCAGAATATAGATCCTCAGCATGGATTGATTTGTGGCCAGAATATGAACATTATTATGTAGGGATTTTTAATATGATGCTGGAAGGAAATGTATCAATAGTCTTGACAAGAGGACTGCTTAATTAGTTTAATTTAGTCGACCAGTGATCCCCAGCGATCCCCGCAATTAGCTTGAAGGTCGCAGAGGAGCAGCAGCCAGACCAGCAAGTGAGTGGACTGGCTGAAGGAAGGTTTTCTCCTAGCTGTGTAAATTTCGGGAGGTTTAAAAAGTGTGCCAAGAGTCAGCCCAGGGCAATTACCTTGAAGGTGGCAGAGGAGCAGCAGCCAGACCAGTGAGTGAGTAGATTGGCTGAGACATCTTAATTAGTTGTGTGGATAGTTGACTTGATTAGATAAAATTAAGTTCAGGTCTAAGGGAGCGGCCACGTTGAGGGGAAGTGCCTTGGTGAGGTAAAGTGCGAGTCTTTGACTCATGAGTCTTCGACGAGGAGGTTGAGGCAAGGAGGCTACACTTGAATCAATTGTGTGTTTAATTTAATTTAAATATTTAAACTTGTGATGGCAGGGATGTTATTGCAGTGCGTTTGTTGCAGGATGTGGGAAGTCAGGGGCACAGCTAGTGTCACTGACCACTACACCTGTGGGAACTGTGTCCAGATGCAGCTCCTCAGGAACCGAGTTAGGGAACTGGAGCAGCAGCTGGATGACCTGCGGTGCATCCGGGAGGACGAAAGCTTCCAGGACAGGACCTACAGTCAGGTTGTCACTCCAGGAGTGGAGGAGGTGAGACGGACGGGTAGAGATGGAAAGAAAGGGGATGAAGCGAATGCAGGAGACCTCGGTGGAAGTACCTCTTGCGAACAGGTACACCCTCTTAGGAGCTGTCGGGGCAGGTGAGACTTCCAGTCCGAACGGCGGACAGGTCTGTGACTCGAATTCTGGTGCTGAGACTTGACCGGCGAGACCGACATCAGGCAGAGCCATAGTGGTGGGTGAGGTGCCGGCAGGAGATTCTGTGGTGACAGGCGAGACTCGGGAATGGCCTCCCTGATACCAGGGTGCAAGTAGTCTCAGACCGACTTCAGAACATCCGTTGACTCCTCTATCTTTAAGAGTTCTATCTAACTCTCTCTTGAAAGCATCCAGAGAATTGGCCCCCACTGCCTTCTGAGGCATAGAATTCCACAGATTCATGACTCTCTGGGTGTAAAAGATTTTGCTCAGCTCTGTTCTAAATGGCCTACCCCTTATTCTTAAACAGTGCCCCTCGTTCTTGACTACCCCAACATTGGGAACATGTTTCCTGCCTCTAGCTTGTCCAATCCCTTAATAATCTTATATGTTTCAATAAGATATCCTCTCATCCTTCTAAATTCCATTGTTTCGTAGCCGAGTCGCTCCATTCTATTAACATTTGACAGTCCAGCCATCCCGGAATTAACTTTGTGAACCTACGCTGCACTCCCTCAATAACAAGGATGTCCTTCCTCAAATTTGGAGACCAAAACTGCACACAATACTCCAGGTGTCGTCTCACTAGGGCCCTGTACAACTGCAGAAGGACCTCTTTGCTCCTATACTCAACTCCTCTAGTTATGAAGGCCAATATGCCATTAGCTTTTTTCATTGCCTGCTGTACCTTCATGCTTACTTTCAGTGACTGATGAACAAGGACCCCCCAGATCTCGTTGTACTTCCCCTTGTCCTAACTTGACACCATTCAGAAAATAATCTGCCTTCCTGTTCTTGACACCAAAGTGGATAACCTCACATTTATCCACATTATACTGCATCTGCCATGCATCTGCCCTCTCACCCAACCTGTCCAAGTCAACCTGCATTCTCATAGCATCCTCCTCACAGTTCACACTGCCACCCAGCTTTGTGTCATCTGCAAATTTGCTAATGTTACTTGTAATCCCTTCATCTAAATCATTAATATATATGGTAAATAGCTGTGGTCCCAGCACCGAGCCTTGCGGTACCCCACTCGTCACTGCCTGCCATTCTGAGAGGGACCCGTTAATCCCGACTCTTTGTTTCCTGTCTACCATCCAATTTTCTATCCATGTCAGCACTCTATCCCCAATACCATGTGCTCTAATTTTGCCCACTAATCTCCTATGTGGGACCTTATCAAATGCTTTCTGAAAGTCCAGGTACACTACATCCACTGGGCCTCCCTTGTCCATTTTCCTAGTTACATCCTCAAAAAAATTCAGAAGATTAGTCAAGCATGATTTCCCCTTCGTAAATCCATGCTGACTCGGACCAATCCTGTTACTGCTATCTAAATGTGCCGCTTTTTCATCTTTTATAATTGACTCCAGCATCTTCCCCACCACCGATGTCAGACTAACTGGTCTATAATTCCCTGTTTTCTCTCTCCCGCCTTTCTTAAAAAGTGGGATAACATTGGGCTACCCTCCAATCCACAGGAACTGATCCTGAATCTAGAGAACATTGGAAAATGATTGTCACTGCGTCCACAATTTCTAGAGCCACTTCCTTAAGTACCCTCGAATGCAGACCACCAGGCCCTGGGGATTTATCATTCAGTCCCATCAGTCTGCCCATCACCATTTCCTGCCTAATGTGAATAGGAAGGAAACATATAAAATCTCATGGAAAGATATAAGATTCTTACAGGATTTGACTGGGTAGATGCAGGAAAGATGTTCCCTATGTTGGGGTAGTCCAGAACTAGTGGTCGCAGTTGATAAATAATGGGGTAGGCCTTTTAGGACTGAAATGAGGAAAAACCTTTTTACCCAGAGAGTTGTGAATCTGTGGAATTTTCTGCCACAGAAGGCATTGGAGGCCTGTTCACTGGATGTTTTCAAGAGAGAGTTAGATTTAGCTCTTAGGTCTAAGGGAATCGAGGGATATGGGGAAAAAGCAGGAACGGGTACTGATTTTGGATCATCAGCCATCATCATATTGAATGACGGTATTGGCTCGAAGGGCCGATTGGCCTACTCCTGCACCAATTTTCTATGGTTATATAACTAACGTTACCCTACACACACTTTGGACAATTATACCAAGCCAATTAATCTACAAACATATACATGTTTGGATTGTGGGAGGAAACCAGAGATCCCGGAAAAACCCCACGCAGGTCACGGGGAGAAGGTACAAACTCCGTACAGAGAGCACCCGTAGTCAGGATTGAACCCTGGTCTCTGGTACTGTCAGGCAGCAACTCTACCGCTGCGCCTCTGTGCCCCCCATGCTTTTGCTGATAATACAGAAAAAAGGTGGGAAAAAGTAGCTGCAAAAATGCTGCAAAAAGTTGTGACTAGTATTTGCAATGCGAGGAGATTCCATGCGTGACATTATGTATATTCAAGATAAATAAATATTCATTGATTTAAGGGACTGATGGGATGAAGCGATATGAAGATAGTGCAAGAAGAAACATAGAAATTAGGTGCAGGAGTAAGCCATTCGGCCCTTCGAGCCTGCACCGCCATTCAATATGATCATGGCTGATCATCCAACTCAGTATCCCGTACCTGCCTTCTCTCCATACCCTCTGATCCCTTTAGCCACAAGGGCCACATCTAACTCCCTCTTAAATATAGCCAATGAACTGGCCTCGACTACCCTCTGTGGCACAGGGTTCCAGAGATTCACCACTCTCTGTGTGAAAAAAGTTCTTCTCATCTCGGTTTTAAAGGATTTCCCCCTTATCCTTAAGCTGTGACCCCTTGTCCTGGACTTCCCCAACATCGGGAGCAATCTTCCTGCATCTAGCCTGTCCAACCCCTTAAGAATTTTGTAAGTTTCCATAAGATCCCCTCTCAATCTCCTAAATTCTAGAGAGTATAAACCAAGTCTATCCAGTCTTCCTTCATAAGACAGTCCTGACATCCCAGGAATCAATCTGGTGAACCTTCTCTGCACTCCCTCTAAGGCAATAATGTCCTTCCTCAGATTTGGAGACCAAAACTGTACGCAATACTCCAGGTGTGGTCTCACCAAGACCCTGTACAACTGCAGTAGAACCTCCCTGCTCCTATACTCAAATCCTTTTGCTATGAAAGCTAACATACCATTCGCTTTCTTCACTGCCTGCTGCACCTGCATGCCTACTTTCAATGACTGGTGTACCATGACACCCAGGTCTCGCTGCATCTCCCCTTTTCCTAGTCGGCCACCATTTAGATAATAGTCTGCTTTCCTGTTTTTGCCACCAAAATGGATAACCTCACATTTATCCACATTATACTGCATCTGCCAAACATTTGCCCACTCACCCAGCCTATCCAAGTCACCTTGCCGTCTCCTAGCATCCTCCTCACAGCTAACACTGCCCCCCAGCTTAGTGTCATCTGCAAACTTGGAGATATTGCCTTCAATTCCCTCATCCAGATCATTAATATATATTGTAAATAGCTGGGGTCCCAGCACTGAGCCTTGCGGTACCCCACTAGTCACTGCCTGCCATTGTGAAAAGGACCCGTTTACTCCTACTCTTTGCTTCCTGTTTGCCAGCCAGTTCTCTATCCACATCAATACTGAACCCCCAATGCCATGTGCTTTAAGTTTGTATACTAATCTCTTAAGTGGGACCTTGTCGAAAGCCTTCTGGAAGTCCAGATACACCACATCCACTGGTTCTCCCCTATCCACGCTACTAGTTACATCCTCGAAAAATTCTATAAGATTCGTCAGACATGATTTACCTTTCGTAAATCCATGCTGACTTTGTCCAATGATTTCACCGCTTTCCAAATGTGCTGCTATCCCATCTTTAATAACTGACTCTAGCAGTTTCCCCACTACCGATGTTAGACTAACTGGTCTGTAATTCCCCGTTTCCTCTCTCCCTCCCTTCTTGAAAAGTGGGGTTACGTTTGCTACCCTCCAATCCTCAGGAACTACTCCAGAATCTAAAGAGTTTTGAAAGATTATTACTAATGCATCCACTATTTCTGGAGCTACTTCCTTAAGTACTCTGGGATGCAGCCGATCTGGCCCTGGGGATTTATCGGCCTTTAATCCATTCAATTTACCCAACACCACTTCCCGACTAACCTGGATTTCACTCAATTCCTCCAACTCCTTTGACCCGCGGTCCCCTGCTATTTCCGGCAGAAGATGGGGTTGAGGTTGATTTGTCACAATATTTCTGAATTTTTTTTTTTTTTTTTTTTTTTTTTTTTTTTTTTTTTTTTTTTTTTTTTTTTTTTTTTCTTTTTTTAAACTTTAAGAAAGAAAAAGAAAGAAGTAAGAAAAGTGAAGAAAGTGCGCAAAGGTTGTGAAGTGCAAAAGAGTGTTGGGAAAAGAAAGCCCCTTAGAAAAGAGGTTAGAGAAGGAAGTAAAGTTAGAAAATAGACCCTAGAAAAAAAAGAGAAAGAAAGAAGGAACAATCGCTCTATTATGACTCTTATACCATACTTCATAGAGAAGGAACTACCAACCAAGTCTATTTTTATTTTACCTCCCATTACCAGGTCCAGATACCTTTTATTTATTTATTTGTTTTTCTAAATTACTATTGCACCTCATGCTTGTAATAGGTCCAAAAACGTAGACCACGTCTTTTGAAATTGATCTACTTTGCCTACTAGGAGGAATCTCATCTCTTCCAGATGTAATGTTTCCAACATATTTGATGTCCACATTTTTATTGTTGGTGTGGGCGCATTTTTCCAGAATTTAAGTATAAGCTTTTTTCCCATTATTAGCCCATAATTGAGTAAATTCTTCTGATACACGTTTAATTCAGGAATACCTTCCGATATTCCAAAAATAATCCATTCTGGTTTTGGTACCAGTTTTATTTTGATTAATTTTGAAAAAATATCAAATATTTCAAACCAGAATTTTTGGATTTTTGTACAAAAAACAAAAGAATGTGCTATGGTAGCTTCTTGACATATACATTTATCACAGATTGGTGAGACGTTAGGAAAGATTTTATTTAGTTTGGTTTTTGAATAATATAACCTATGTAATGTTTTAAATTGGATAAGCGTATGTCGTACGTTGATCGAGCATTTATGCACCTGTAATAAATGATTATCCCAACTCTCTTTTGAAATTTTTATACCTAGATCTTGTTCCCAATCTCTTCTAATTCCATCTGTTGTGGGTATTTCTATATTTAAGATGATATTATATAAGTATGATATTAAATTAACTGATTCCGCCTTTGTCTTCATTGCTTCATCTAGTAAGTCGGAAGGCATATTATAATAATCTTTTGTGTGTGTTTTCAAATAGTCACAGATTTGTATATATTTAAAATATTGATTATTTTTCAAATTATATTTCAGTTGTAGTTGTTGGAATGATAGTAATTTTTCTAATTCATACAGATCTTCGAGCGTTTTAATTCCCATTCTTTCCCATTGTATAAATGCTTTATCTATGATTGAAGGTTTAAACGATGGGTTATTGACTATTGGTATTAAGAGAGATAGGTTTCTTAATTTTAGATTCTGTTTTATTTGCTTCCATGTTCTAATAGTGCTATATATAATTGGATTTTTATTATAATTTTTATTATTCAAGTTTATTGGAGAGAGAATAATCGCTCCTATATTATTCGGGGAGCAATCCCCTTTTTCCATTATAATCCAGTCCACCTGCTGGGCAGAATTGTCCAGCAGGTGAATCATATTTTTAATATTTACTGCCCAGTTATAATACATAAAGTTAGGGAGCGCTAGACCCCCCAACTCTTTTCGTTTGTTAAGGTGTGTTCTTTGTATTCTGTGGGATTTGTAATCCCATATAAAATTTGTAATGTCTGAGTCCAGTTTTTTGAAAAACTTTTTTGGGAGATATATAGGTATTGATTGAAATAGGTAAAGGATTTGTGGTAAGAAAATCATTTTTATAGCATTTATCCTACCTATTAAGGACATCGGAAGTGTTTTCCAAAATTTAATCAGATTATTTAATTTCTTAAGTAGGGGATTATAATTAGCTTTAAACATATCATGGTAATTTCTAGTAATCTCAATTCCTAAATATTTGAATTTTTCCGTAGCTATTTTAAAAGGGAATTTCCTGAGATGTGTTGAATCTTTTGGTTTAATCGACATAATTTCACTTTTGTTCCAATTTATTCTATATCCTGAAAAGGATCCAAAGTCCTCAATTAAGTTTAATATATTTGGTATACTAATTTGTGGTTTTGTGATGTACAGTAGTACATCATCAGCATATAGGGATAGTTTGTTGTTTGAATATTTTGTGTTATAACCGTGAATATTCGAGTGTGTTCTTATTTTTTCAGCAAGGGGTTCAATTACCAAAGCAAATAACAGCGGTGATAGTGAACATCCTTGTCTGTTGCCCCTAGATAATTCGAATTTTGAAGATAATATATTATTAGTTAGTATTCTAGCCGTAGGTTTGTTATATAGTAGTTTTATCCATGCAATAAAGTTTTCTCCCAATTGGAATTTTTGCAATACTTTGATCATATAGTCCCATTCTACTTGATCAAACGCTTTTTCTGCGTCCAGTGAGATGATAGCTAACTCTTGGTCATAAGATTTATGTGAATGCATTATGTTAAGCAAACGTCTCAAATTATTAAATGAGTGTCTCTTAGGTATAAATCCTGTTTGATCCTCATGTATTAGTCTGCTAACATACTTGCTTAATCTATTGGCTAATGTTTTTGCTGAATTTATGAGAAGATCTGAGTAGTCTCATGGATTCCTCCATTGCTTATACTGTATTTATTTGTTGAATCAGCAATGGTAAGCAACCTTTTGATTCAAGGTTCGTTTCAAGGTCAGTTTAATGTCACATGTACCAGTTAAGGTACAGTGAAATTTGAGTTAGCATACAGCCATACTAAGTGAAAAGCAACAAGACACACAACCACATAAAAGTTAACATAAACATCCATCACAGTGGATTCTACATTCCTCACTGTGATGGAAGGCAATAAAGTTCAATCTTCTTCCTCTTTGTTCTCCCGTGGTCGGGGCAGTCAAACCATCTGCAGTTGGGGCGATCAAAGCCCCCGCAGCCGACATCGAAGCACCCGTCGGGGTGATTGAAAAGGGCCTGTCCCACTAACGTGACTTTTCAGCGACTGTCTTCGACCTTCAATCTCAAGGGCACTCGCCTGAAAAACCTCGAGCTGGATCGACCGTCAGCGATGAAACCTCGAGCCGGATCGACCGTCTGCGCACACACACACACACGCAAACACATCGCAAAGGCGGGGGCCAGGGAAAGCGGGGGAGCGCTGTCTGAAATTCACACCCGCGATCAACAGGAAGGTAAAAGATGGTTGCACAGGAAGTCTTTTAGAGAGCGCGGAGAGGGGGGGGGGGTAGAGAAGTGGAGAGAAGGGGGGAAGAAGGGGGGTGGAGAAGGAGTGGAGACACTTTTAAGAAGTCAGACAACTTTTAATAAAGTTTAGCGGGCAATTAACATTATCGGTCGGTTTACCTTTTTTTTCTCAATGAGCTTTACCTTCGACTACCTTCGATTAGCTTTGATTGCCTTAGATTACCTATGATAGCATTACGACCTACTATGACCTACCTCGACTAAACCTACGAGTAAAAAAATATCATTTTTTTCCATGGCGACCTTTTTTTACTTGCAGGCATTTTTCAGCATGTTGAAAAAAACGCCACGACCTAGCTGCGGCCACGAGTACGCGGGGACTATTCTCGAGCATGAAGGAGAGTTACAAAGACCTCCTAGGACCTCGTGACGACCATGCTGCGAGTATGAGTCGAGGGCAAACTCTTCTAAACTCGCGAATTTGGTCGCCGCAGTAGGACAGGCCCTAAACTTCCGCGTAGAGGCGGTTGAAACCCTCTCCGCGGCATGGAGCTCCAGAGTCAGCCTCTTCTTACCAGAGACCGCGGGCTTCACAATGTTAAAATCCACAGGCCCCGTGGTTGGAGCTTCGATCCCCAGCAAAGGGATTGCAAGCACCGCAATGTTAAAGTCCCGCAGACTCCTGCAGCTTGGAGCGCCTGTCAGTCTCCAGGAAAGGCCGCCAACTCCACGATGGTAGGCCACAGTGTGGGCGGAGATACGATACAGAAAGAAATTGCATCTCCGTCGAGGTAAGAGGTAAGAGATTGAAAACAAGTTTCCTCCGACTACCCCCCCCCCCCCCACCTCATCCCCCACATAAATCAAACCAAGGAACACTAAAACATATTTTTAACACATATTAAAAATAACAAAAAGAAGAAAGGACAGACAGACTGTTGGCAAGGCAGCCATTGATGGTGCCCCACCCGGATTCATGAATGTCCTTGAGTCTGGCTTACAATTGACTGCATTTGAAATTGTTTTTTAAGTCAAGTCAAATCAAGTTTAGTTTATTGTTATAGGTACAAGTGTGGTGAGGTACTGTACAGGTCAATGAAAATAGGAAGATTAAACGAGAACTTACCAGTTTGAAGTTTGATCTTTATTTTATGAGGAGTTACGATGAGGGATTACGTGAAGAACCCCGCCAGCCCGCATGCGCGTCAACCTTCAAAGCAGCGGTGTGAAATCACAGAAACAGTTGTTGAACTGATTATAGGAAGATTCAAGAAACTAGAACTACCACATGACCTCTATGAGAAGAGGGTTGGGAGCGGAGGGCACGTAATCCCTCATCGTAACTCCTCATAAAATAAAGATCAAACTTCAAACTGGTATGTTCTCGTTTAATCTTCCTATTTTACTTCAGAGTCACGTGATTGACCAAAGCTCTGTGATTTCATGCCGCGAACACGAGTCCATGCAACACACTGCATTAGTTGACCAGAAATGATTGAAAAGATATTGCATTCAGACATGACATAGATTTAAAACATGCTGATGCTAATAATAAGCAAATAAGAAGAATATTATTGAATAACTTAAACTTGAGTTGGCAAACGAACCCGGCCTGGCAATCGGTTTATTATAAAAGGTTTGGAAAGTCCGCTCAATTGACCATCCTACTGTCACTAGGATGCGGTCCAGCAGAACCTCCATGAACCTTGCTGCTGATGTTATCGCAGCCCTGGTGGAGTGAGATTTAAAAAACATCAGTGTACACTCCTGCACAAGCCAATACATATCTAAACCATCTGGAGATGGTCTGCACTGCAACCCTGCATCTCCTCCAACCTCATCTCTTGCATCCGCTGCTCTAGATGTCAGCTGATCTACATCGGTGAGACCAAGCGGAGGCTTGGCGATCGTTTCGCCGAACACCTCCGGTCGGTCCGCAATAACCGACCTGAACTCCCGGTGGCTCAGCACTTCAACTCCCCCTCCCATTCCGTATCTGACCTCTCTGTCCTGGGTCTCCTCCATGGCCACAGCGAGCAACACCGGAAATTGGAGGAAATGCACCTCATATTCCGCTTGGGCAGTCTACATCCTGGGGGCATGAACATTGAATTCTCCCAATTTTGCTAGCCCTTGCTGTCTCCTCCCCTTCTTCAGCCCTCTGGTTGTCTCCTCCCATCCCTCAGCCCTCGGGCTCCTCCTCCGCCTTTTTTCCTTTCTTCTCCCCACCCCCTATCAGTCTGAAGAAGGGTTTCGGCCCGAAACGTTGCCTATTTCCTTCGCTCCATAGATGCTGCTGCACCCGCTGAGTTTCTCCAGCATTTTTGTGTACCTTGCACTGAAACACTCTTGTGTGTTTTTTTGTGGCTAACGAACATTGCCAGCTCAGTGCCTCTAAGGTTCTTTGTAGCCTTAAAATGTTGATGAATATGTGTGACAACACACAATCTTTGGTCCATAGGATATGCGAGAAAATCCAGCTTTAGACCAATGCCCCCGGTCTGCTTAGTTTAATTAACTCATTTACATAGAACGTTATTTTGTTGGTAGATATAACCATTCTGTTCAGCCGTAGCTTATGCAATGACTGGACGCGTTGCGCTGAAACCAGCGCCATGAGCATAACTACCTTATATGAGAGCCGGCCCAAAGATAAGGACGTAGCTGGAGCCCACCGGTGAAGTAGTGTTAAAACAATGTTAATATCCCATACTACCGTGTACCTGGGCCTGGGAGGATTTGTGTTAAAGATATCCTTCATAAATCTGGATATCAGAGGGTGAGACCCGACAGAGTGGGTCCCGATCCCAGCAGCAAATATGATGACAAGGCACTTTTGGCACTATAACTTAATTTTTTGTCAAAGTACCATTTGAAAGGAACTCCAAGACGTCAGTTATCCGTGCCGTATTATATGTTATATTAGCATTTGAACAAAACACTTCCCATCTCTTGATGAGGAATTGTACTGCTTTTTGGTGCTATCCCTCCAAACTGCAGTGACCACGTCCACGGTTCGGTCTGACAACTCGAGCCCCAGGAATGGTCTTCTTAGAGTCTGCGAATCAATAAATTGATTCTATCATGCTTCCCGAGTCACGAGATGAACCAGCAAATTTTTGTGTTTAGAGATAACCATATAAGGTTCTATAATCATTCCCAACATCAGCGGGAACCATGGCTGCATAGGCCAGTCAGGCACTACGAAAATGCATGAAGCGGAATCTTGCTGGATTTTTTGCAAGACCCGACTGATGAGGCAAAATGGAGGAAAGGCATAAAAGAACATTCCTCCCCAGTGTAGCGAGAATGCATCTATCGCCACTGCCCCAGGGTCTGGCTGCCATGCCACATATTTTTGCAACTGGTGATTGAGCCTAGATGCAAACAAATCGATATTCGGTGTTCCATACCGAGCAACAATGTCATTAAATACTTTGTGATCCAACATCCATTCTGTGATGTCATTAAATTTACGTGACGATACACCAGCGCCAAATGAAGTTAGGTAAACTATCACAGGATACTGACTTGATTGCACCCGTGTGATTAATATATGCCACCACCGTAGTGTTATCAACTTGTAGTTGAGCATGCAGATTATGCATATTCGCACAATAAGCCTTTAACCCATAGAATGCCCCCAGTATCTCTAGGTAGTTGATACCATATAATTAAAGAATTGGTAACTCATGCACATCCCATCTACCTCCGTAACTAGAGATGGTATTAGTAATTTCCCATCTTTGAGCACTAGCATCAGTTTGTAATATAACTGAAGGTTACTGACCAAAATGTACTGGAGCAATGCTGAATACTGTTCGTCCACCATTGTAACTCTGATAGCTTCAGCTGGTAATAGGTCTGTTAAAATGACCTAAATGGTACTTGAGAGCTTGCTCCTTTGCACATTGTAAGTTCTGATAATGCAAAGGCCCAAATTGCGCAGCTGGAAAAACAGCCACTATATTGTCAAATATACCAGCCACCTGACGAATAGAAGGCTGCTTCATAACAACAAGGTTGTTACAGGCTTCTATCAATTCTAATCTCTTGCCCCAGGGCAGAGTTACAGACATATTAATAGAGTTAAAGGTAAATCCCAAATAATCAATAACTCTAGTTGGTATAAATTTAAATTTAACTGGATGGATGAGAAACCCCAATTTCTCAAATATTAATTTTGCGGCTGAAACAGCTAATTTAGCCAAATACAGCGTTTTAGAATATCATCCAGTTAGACCATGACAATGTGTTTTTGAGCTCTGAGCAGCCCAAGCACCGGCTTTAGTAATTTGGTAAATAACCTAGGAGCTGGTTAGCCCATTAGGCAACGCTTTAAACTGCCATCGTTGCCCCATCCAGCTAAATTTCAAATATCTCCGGTGCTCCGTGTGAATGGGAACTGAATAGTATGCATCTTTGAGATCGATGCATGCCATAAAGCATCCTTTGGGAATCAGTTGTTAGACAGTAACAAAGTTTTCCATTTTAAATGTCTATACTGCACATGTGAGTTAAGTGTGAGTTAAATCAAGGATGATCTGACATCCTCCATCTTTCTTTTTTGGAGGCGCAGTGATGTCGTCGCCGAAACGGTGAAGCTTTGCTCGTCGTGGGTGCTTTAATTAACCCGACAGCTTTTGCTTCCTCATCCAGATCTTTTACTTGTTTGGATAGGTCTTACCTGAACAGAAGATTAGACGGCTGGACATTGACGAGTTCTCGATTACCCCCATTGTGTGTAATTTATGAATTTCTGCTTGTATATCCAAACCTTTTTGTTTGGAATGAATAAATGCCCAACTTGGTGTATATTGTATGGGTGGCAAAATTCAATTTGGAACCCTTGTATACTGTGCAGTATAAACTGATCTGATGTTATCCTTTTATTTTATAAATGGATATGATGTTATCCATTGCCATTCGTGCAAACCAAGTGTAATCTATCACCAACTTGTAACTGGTCCACACACCCCATGTTTCGGAAAGAACCAGACCCACCTACCTCCATGGTTACCGGTGGTCTTATGGTAGGCCCAAAGGCCCCTGATGCGGGTTCTATTTCCGTCCTCGAGGTTTGGAGGGTAGGACTGCTGGGGTGCGTGGATTGCGCATTTTCCCTGAGGGCCTGTTTGGGCCTTGGCCTAAAGACCTCTGCACAGAGATTCAGCTTTCGAGCTGCCAGCAGCTTCAGTGAACCGCTTACTGCTGATGGAGGCGTAGGGGTGTTGTCGCCGAAACGGTGAAGCTTTGCTCATCGTTGGTGCCTTGATTAGCCTGACAGCTTTGCTTCCTCATCCAGGTTTTTTTACCTGTTTGGGTAGGTCTTCCCCGAAGAGAAGATTCGCGGCTGGACATTGCTGGCCTTACATTGCAAATTTGGGATTTAAGGCAGGTCTGATGGCGTTCTTCCGAAAGCAGTTCATTTCGAAGTGTGCATTGCACATCAATGCCAGGGCATCCTGCTGGATGTCCGATAAGAGCCAGCCATCCACAGATCTGGGAAATGCCGTGATGCCTGAGGCCAGTAATTTTTAAAATTTGTTGGAGTTTCATTTCCTGGGCTTTGATGCCCCCTCCAATGCTCTCACCAGATAGTGCTGTTCACTGCCGGCACTTTCAGGGATGCACAATTTACAGGTGTTTTGCAGCCATCACCTGTTCCTGTAATTGATGTGACATGAGGTAGTTGATGCTGGAAGCCAGCTCTTCATGCAGCGGCTCCCTTGTTGGTGAGGGTATCGCAAGCCTTAGAAAGGCGCTATATAAATCCCATCCATTATAAGCCTTGATGCCATGGCAGGCAATTCTTGAACCTCACGCATGCATTCCAGTATGTTCCACGGACATACCTCCGAATTTCGGAGTCAGTCATACACTGACCCCTGACACTCCCCTCCACAGAGAGGGAGATATTAAGCAGCCCTGAAACAGGCGCTGCCACAGGTACCAAAGGAAACCTGTGCTGATATGACTCCGTATCACGGAGCATATTATGATGGAGCATTCTGTGGGATGAACGCCCGAGGACGCTATCCATGCTCCACCTGGGATAAACGCCCGAGGATGCTACCCATGTTTGTCGGAGGGGAACCCTCCTGGCCTGACTCGTCTGAGTACACAGGCCTCTTCAGACTTCCGTTTGGCTTTGCCCCATTTCGGGGTTGCCAAAGTGCTTTAGCACCAAGTCAGAAGTCGCTGACCGCACTGTCAGCGACTCGGGCGACGAACCCGACGGCCGCCTTGGCCCGTCAGGATTTCGCCCTGGATTATCGGTCAGCAAACTCTGTAAAGAGATTAAACCAACAAACACGACCTGAAAATAAGTTTTAAAACTTACCTGCAGGGTTTGAAACTTACCGCTGGAGGAGCGACGCTCCGCACAGCCAGTCATGCACCATGCGTTAGACGTATTGACGCGCATGCGGGCTGGCGGGCTTCTTCACGTAGTCACTCACGTGACTCCGAAGTTAAATGGCTGATCGTCCCCAATCAATAACCTGTTCCTGCCTTCTCCCCATATCCCTTGATTCCACCAGCCCCATGAGCTCTATCTAACTCTCTCTTAAATCCATCCAGTGATTTGGCCTCCACTGCCTTCTGTGGCAGGGAATTACACAAATTCACAACTCTCTGGGTGAAAAAGTTTTTTCTCACCTCAGTCCTAAATGGCCTCCCCTTTATTCTAAGACTGTGGCCCCTGGTTCTGGACTCGCCCAACATTGGGAACATTTTTCCTGCCTGTCATTCTAGCCTGTCCAGTCCTTTTATAATTTTATATGTTTCTATAATACCCCCACTCATTCTTCTAAACTCCAGTAAATACAAGCCTAGTCTTTGCAATCTTTCCTCATATGACAGTCCCGCCATCCCAGGAATCAATCTCGTGAACCTACGCTGCACTGCCTCAATCACAAGGATGTCCTTCCTCAAATTAGGAGACCAAAACAGTACACAATACTCCAGATGTGGTCTCACCAGAGCCCTATACAACTGCAGAAGAACCTCTCTACTATACTGAAATCCTCTTGTTTTGAAGGCCAACATTCCATTAGCTTTCTTCACTGCCTGCTGTACCTGCACGCCAACTTTCAGTGACCAGTGTACAAGGACACCCAGGTCTCGCTGAACCTCCCCCTTACCTAACATAACCCAATTGAGATAATAATCTGCCCCCTTGTTTTTGCCACCAAAGTGGATAACCTCACATTTATCTATATTATACTGCATCTGCCATGCATCTGCCCACTCACTCAATCTGTCCAGGTCACCCTGCAACCTCCTAACATCCTCTTCACAGTTCACACTGCCACCCAGCTTTGTGTCATCCGCAAACTTGCTAGTGTTGCTCCTACTTCCCTCTTCCAAATCATTAATATATATGGTAAACAGTTGCAGCCCCAACACCAAGCCTTGCGGCACTCCACTCGCCTGCCATTCTGAAAAGGACACACTTTTATAAAATTTTGTTAAAGTGTTGGGTGACATGCCAAATGTTTTTAAACTTCAATGAAAGTAGAAGTACTGGCATGCCTTCTTCATGATTACAGCAATGTGTTGGGCCTGCGACAGGTCATCAGAGATGTTAATGCCAGGAATTTGAAGTTGCTACCTTTCTCCTCTCTCTCCATAAATAACCCACATACAGTCTCCCGACTTTCCCAATCTGGGTCTACAATTATTTTCTTGGTGTTGCTGACATTGAGTGAGATGTTGTTATTGGCATCACTCAACCAGGTGCTCTATTTCTCTCCTATGCTCTGACTCATCACCATCCATGTTACTGTCAACAATGGTCCTGTCATCAATGAATTTATATATGCCTTTGGTGCTGTGCTCAGCCACATAATCAGGGGTGTAAAGCAGTAGGGCAGGTGGTAAGCACGCAGCTTTGAGGTGCAACGGTGTTGATGGTCAGTGAGGAGGAGATGTTGTTCCTGATTGAGGTCTGCCGATGAGGCGGTCAAGGATCTAGTTGCCAAGTGAGGTGCAGAGGCCCAGGTCTCTGAGCTGGGTGATGAGTTTGGAGGGAATGATTGTGTTAAACACTGAGCTGTAGTCATTGAACAGCAGTCTGATGTACATGTTCCTGTTTTCCAAATGAGCAGAGTGGAGAGCCAGTAAGATAGCATCTGCTGTTGACCTGTTGTGGCGATAAGCAAATTGAAGTGGATCCAATTCATTCCTTAACCCTCAGAAATGGTTATGTAATCCATCCAGTTCAGAAGAGAGTTCGGACTGGACTGTAAATGCTGGATTTATCGTACCACCGTTGTCTCTGGTGGAAATACATTTTTTACCATCATTTTAGTTTTCCCTTTCCTGAAGCTTGGAAATGAAGGAAAATAACCTCTTTGCACATCCCTCACACGCCCAGGAGAGCAGCTCCTAAGCCATTCCATATAATACTCATTATGTGTAAACGGAGTGTTCTGGAAGAAATCTTCCTCTTCCAGTTGAGATTTTTAGCTCTTTTTGGTCACCGATCAGCACGTCAGATGTTATGGGTAGAAGGCAGGAGAATGACGTTAGGAGGGAGAGATAGATCAGCCATGATTGAATGGTGGAGTAGAATGGGCCAAATGGCTTAATTCTGCTCCTATCACATGAACTTAGGAACACCTGCAGAAGTAGAATCATTGAGTGATACGGTGCGGAAACAGGCCCTTTGGCCCAACTCGCCCACACCGGCCAACATGTCCTAGCTACACTCTTCCCATCTACCTGTGTTTGGTCCATATCCATCCAAACCTGTCCTATCCATGTACCTGTCTTAAACATTGGGATAGTCCCAGCCTCAACTACCTCCTCTGGCAGCTTGTTCCATACACCCACCACCCTTTGTGCGAAAAATGTATCCCTCAGATTCCTATTAAATCTTTTCCTCTTCACCTTAAACCGGTGTCCTCTGGTCTTCGATTCACCTACTCTGGGCAAGAGACTGTGCATCTACCCGATCTATTTCTCTCATGATTTTATACACCACTATAAGATTGCCTCTCATCCTTCGGCGCTCCAGGGAGTCCCAGCCTACTCAACCTCTCCCTATAGCTTATACCCTCTAGTCCTGGCAACATCCTCGTAAATCTTCTCTGTACCCTTTCCAGCTTGTAACTATGTCTTGATTCGTACTATTTTTCTGTGAGGTAGAAGTGCAATTCTAGCGACCTAAGCAAAAAAACTGGGGGTAAATTCCAGAAATGGCAGAAGTGATTTGCTCACTTGCACACTTTACAGTTTTGTACATGTTGTGTGCAAATTGGCCGTGGAAGTCCTCCAGCAGAGCACCAACAGCTCTTCAAAGCATTTCACTGGCAGTAAGTCAGTTTTTGGAAAATTCTGAAAGTCATGCAAAAGGCTTTTTGATGATGTCTATAGTTTCATACATGGGAATTGTAAAATGAAAATTACATTACATGAGTACTGCCCATAATTAATTAAATATCTCCTGAATTCATCCAACAAAAATAATTGACTCCTCAGATGCTGGCTTTGCCAAATGAGGAAAAATAAACAGACTGAGGCTGTACTCGCTTGAATATAGAAGAATGAGAAATGTGGTTATTCAAATGTGCACAATTCTTAAAGTGTTTGAAAGAAATTCATTGTTTTGCATACCCAAGGAATGCAAAGAGTCAGCACAGAAAGGGCGACGACAAAGTTACAAAGTATCCCACGCCAGGTCCTCCTTTGTTCTCCCCCCTCCCTCCCCTCATGGCAGTCTGCCCTTTGTTCCACCTCCCCCAACCCTCACGGCCATTCCCCCACGCCGGGTACTCCTTTGTTCCCGGCGGCACATCATCCGGCTCACACGTGGCCCGTTCTAGACCGCCGGCACTATCAACGACCGCCGACTTTGACCAGCGCCCTCGATGACTGCTGACCCGACCTCCTCGACGACTGCACCCAGGTCCACTCCCGACGCCCAGGGACTGGCTGCGGGGCTCTGCTGACCCAGGGACCGGCCGCAGCTTCCTGGGAGGCCTCAACTGCACCCCCTGGCAGCTCATTCCACATACTTACCAACCTCTGGATGAAAATATCTTTCTGCTGACTGGTTAGCTCGCAACAAAAGTTTTTCACTGTACCTCGGTAAACGTGACAATAAACTAAACTGAAACTGATGTTCCCCTTAAGGTTACTGTTAAATCTTTCCCCTCTCACCTTTAACCTATATCCTCTGGTTTTTGATTCCCCTACTCTGGGTAAAAGAGTGTGCATTAACCTTTCATTTTCCCTCATGTCCCCCCCCCTCCCCCCCCTCCCCCCCCCCCTCCCCCCCCTCCCCCCCCCTCATGTCCCCCCCCCCCCCCCACTTGCCTGCTGCACTAAGGAATAAAGTCCTAGATTGCCCAATCTCACCCTATAGCTCAGCACTTTATTCCTGGCAACACATTCTCTGCTCTTTTTCCAGCTAAATGACATCCTGCCTATATTAGGATTTGTTACATACCAACTTCTATACTAAGAACCCAATTAATGTATCAAAAGCATTTTTAACCATCTTCTAATCCTTCTTAAATGTTTTCAGATGATATTTAATGGTTTGGTTCAATTAAGAGAAATAAAACTGAGTTTATTGCAGTTCAGAGTATTTAGAATTTGTCTGAATATAGGCAAATCTCTGCAGAGATTTATGATTTCAATTCTGTGCTTTCCTGATGAGAATTTTTAATGGAGGAAATAAAGTATAATGTGAAGGGCTTTATTCCCGGAAAATAGAAAGTTTTATTTCGGTACGAACTGCAGATGCTGGTTTAAATCGAAGGTAGGCACAAAATGCTGGAGTAACTCAGTGGACAGGCAGCATCTCTGGAGAGAAGGAATGGGTGACGTTTCGGGTCAAGACCCTTCTTTGGACATTAGTCTGAAGAAGGGTCTCGACCCGAAAAGTCACCCATTCCTTCTCTCCAGAGATACTGCCTGTCCCTGCTGAGTTACTCCAGCATTTTGTGTCTACGGTAAAGTTTTGTTTAATTTTGTTTAGATTATTGTCACGTGTACCGAGGCACTTAGATTATTGTCACGTGTACCGAGGCACAGAGGAAAGCCACAAATAAATCTTCCATTTCACAGTTTAATTAATGAGTCCTGTGAGGAAACTTGGGTTTGTGTTCATTTATGCTGCAATATAAATGTGGTTTCTGGATATTTATCTGTTCTACTGTATTTGATCAGAGATTTTCTCCTGCTGATAGTTTTTAAAGGAATGACCAAATGTAGCCACTGCATCAGATGCTAAATATTTAAAATAATTCCAGGCAGGTTTAAAAGCAGGGGATTCTGAAGATAGGCTTAAAACTTTAAGATAAAATACTGTAAATGTTTTGGATGAAAAATTCTTAACATCCAGTTTGATGTGCTTTTTTTCATGTGCCTTTTGGATTGATATACATATTTAAAGAAAATTAATAACAATAACAGATTGAATCTCTCGTGACCCAGAGACATTCCAAATTACTTTTCAGTCTGCAACCTCGTTTCTTTTGCTGGAATATGCTGAAATCTCAAAGGTCACATATTTCCATTATTTATTGAATCTATTCAATTTTGTTGGGAGAATAAAAGCCAAGAAGATTTATTTTCATTAATGTTTATATTTGCAAAATAACAGCACACCAAAGTTCAATGTTGAAGATTGTTTTCCTCAATTTTAACTGTTGCACACCTCAAGAACTGTGTTCTGCTGGTGAGATAGATGTGAGTTCCGCACAGATCCATATTGACGGGTCCAAATGTGACATTGTTTGCCGATGATGATTGTTTAACATACTGTGGGCACAATGAATCCTTTAATTTTGGTTGTCCAAATGTTGTTGGGGCGATCAAGCTCCTGCATCGGGAGGGAATCTCAACTGCCCCACCTTGGGCGATCTACCCTGGGTCGGGGCTAGTTGAACGTTGTGTGGTTTTTGAAGCATCCCGACGTCGGTCTCAACCTGAGACTGCGATCTCTTTAAAGTCTGCAGGCCACGGTTGGAGCCGATGGTAAGTCCACGTCCCCACGGTGGGGCTCAAAGTCAGTCCCGAGCAAGGCCTCCAGCTCCACGATGTTAGGCCGCAGAGCGACTGGAGATACGATCTGGAAAACAATCGCATTTCTGGCAAGGTAAGAGATAGAAAAAAAGTTTTCCTGACCCCCTCCACCACCCCCACATAAAACAAACCAGAGAACATTAACATAAACTTTTAAAACACACTGGTTCAATGGTACTTCAATGGTTCAATGGTACATTATTGCCACATGTTCCTGGATACAGTGAAATTCTTTGTTTTGCATACAATTTAGTAAACTCATACCATACATAAGCACAATCATAAATAAGTACAAAAGTGCATTGATTTTATTGTTAGAATAGTAAACTTGTGGGAATAGTAAATACAATACAATACGGTTTTATTCGTCACATTGCACATAAAGTGCAAGTGAAATGAATTTGCCAGCAGCGGTACAATGATAAAGAACACACAATACACAATACAAATTTAACACAAACATCCACCACAGCATTCATCACTGTGGTGGAAGGCACAAAATTTGGACAGTCCTCCTCCATTTTCCCCCGTGGTTGGGACCTCAACCCTCAGCAGCTGTCGCTGCGGGCGTCCAGATTAGTGAAAGTCCAGGTCAGTCCTGAAAAACGGTTCCTCCCCCACCGGAGACTGCGGCTTCAGGTTGGTGTAGGCCACAGGCCGGCAGTCGAAGATTTAAAGTTACCGCCGCACCGCAGCCAGATGCACCGCAGACCGCAGGGCCGGCGGTCGAAGCTCCCCGCCAGGGGTGATGGTAAGTCCACGCCGGGCCCGCGGTAGAAGTAGGCCTCGGGCCGGCAATGGTATCTTCTTCTTCTCCGGGGTCCCCTATGCGGGATCCCGGGCTGCGGACGCCGCGCCAGCTGGAGCCCAGTGAAATGGAGCGCTCCCCTCCGGCGAGCCCCAGTGAGGGCTCGCCTGCTCCACGGCGAGAGTCCACGCTGCGCCCGCCGCTGAAGCCCCGGACGCGTCTCCGGGAAAGGCCGCCCGATCCTCGATGTTAGGCCATGGGGGGAGGTTAACTGGAAAAAGTTGCCTCTCCGTGGAGGAGGCGACCGAAGCGGTTTCCCCCTTACCCCCCCACACCACCCCCACACAAGACACACAAAGAAACATTAAAAACAGACAAAAAAAAATTAAAAAGCAGAAAAAAACGGACACGCTGCTGACAGGGCGCCGGCTTGCAGCGCCCCCACCGACCACTTATTGCTCTCGAGGGTGTGCAGCGTAGGTTCACAACGTTAATTCCCGGGATGGCGGGACAGTCATATGCTGAGAGAATGGAGCGGCTGGGCTTGTATATTCTGGAATTGAGAAGGATGAGAGGGCATCTTTTTGAAACATATAAGAATATTAAGGGTTTGGACACGTTAGAGGAGGGAACATGTTCCCGATGTTGGGGGAGTCCAAAACCAGGGGCCACAGTTTAAAAATAAGGGGTAGGCCATTTAGAACGGAGATGAGGAAAAACGTTTTCACACAGAGAGTTGTGAGTGTGTGGAATTCTCAGCCTCAGAGGGCAGTGGAGGCCGGTTCTCTGGATGCTTTCAAGAAAGAGCTAGACAGGAGAAGCAGGAACGGAGTCATGAAGACACTCGAAAGGCTTGTGCTGGCCAAGCTGAAAAATATCACAAACTCCCTGCTGTACCCTCTGCAGTTTGCATATCGGGCCAATAGATCTGTGGATGATGCAGTCAACCTGGGCCTGCACTTCATCCTACAGCACCTAGACCACCAGGGGACCTATGCGAGGATCCTGTTTGTTGATTTTAGCTCTGCTTTCAACACCATTGTGCCAGAGCTACTACACTCCAAACTTTCCGAGTTGACTGTGCCTGAACCCCTCTGTCAGTGGATCACCAACTTACTGACAGACAGGAAGCAGCATGTGAGGCTGGGAAAGCACATCTCGGACCCGCAAACACTCAGCATAGGAGCACCGCAAGGCTGCGTACTCTCTCCTCTACTCTCTCTACATCAATGACAGCATCTCCACAGACACCTCTGTCAAGCTTCTCAAGTTTGCGGACGACACAACCCTGATGGGACTGATCCAGGATGGGGAGGAATCTGCCTACAGACAGGAACTGTCACAGCTGGCATCCTGGTGCCATCGCAACAACCTTGAGCTCAATGCTCTTAAGACAGTGGAATTGATCGTAGACTTTAGGAGAGCACCCCCTCCCCTCACCCCACTCACCATCAACAACACCACAGTCACATCTGTGGAGTCTTTTAAGTTCCTGGGAACCATCATCTACAAGGACCTTAAGTGGGGAGCTACCATCGACTCCACAGTCAAAAAGGCACAACAGAGGATGTACTTCCTGCAGCAGCTGAGGAAGCACAATCTGCCACAGGCAATGATGGTCCAATTCTACACGGCCATCGTAGAGTCTGTTCTCACCTTCTCCATCATGGTCTGGTTTGGCTCAGCCACCAAGCACGACACCTGGAGGCTGCAGCGAATCGTCCGATCAGCAGAGAAGATTATTGGCTGCAACCTTCCCTCCATTGATGAACTGTACACTGCAAGGGCCAGGAAGCGAGCGGGCAAGATCATATCTGACCCCTCTCACCCTGGCCACAAACTCTTTGAATCACTTCCCTCTGGAAGGTGACTCTGGACTGTCAAACATACATACATGCTACAGCCAGACATAAAAACAGTTTTTATCCACGAGTAGTTGCTCTACTCAACAGCCAAAAATCTGTAGCCTCCCTTTGATCTGGTATTTTGTTGGTTCACATGCTTGATCAATGGTGTTTTATCATTAATGTTTTATTATTATTATTAATGTTTAGTGTTTTCTGAGTCATTCGTAACTCACTGTTGTTACTTGTGGGCGGAGCACCAAGGCAAATTCCTTGTATGTGAATACTTGGCCAATAAACTTACTTACTTACTGCTTGTGGATGATCAGTAGAGAGGATTTTGCCATGAATGCCATGTGCCTTTTCATGGCTTTTTTGATGATTTCACCAGGATAATGCCTTTTTCTCGATCGAGTGCCTAAATCAGCCTTTATTTTGCCGTTTTGCTAAAAGGTCCTGCTATTTTCTCTAATTATACTGTGATTACAATGACGTTTTCTATGTTAACACATTAATATTAATGTTATTATTAAAGTGTTAACATAATATAACTTAGAAGAAAACTTCCTTGACATCCTGTACATCGGTATACTGGAGGCAAAACCGGGGCCGCCACCATCGGTCATTCATTCGTTCGTGCCGCTGCCCACTGGTTCAGTCTTCTCCAAGATCTATTTAAGAAAGAACTGCAGACACTGGAAAAATCGAAGGTAGACAATAAAAGGCTGGAGAAACTCAGCGGGTGAGGCAGCATCTATGGAGAGAAGGAATAGGCGACGTTGCGGTCGAGACCCTTCTTCAGACTGATGTGGGGGGGGGGTTGGGAAAAAGAAAGGAAGAGGCGGAGAAAGTAGGACTAGAAGGAGAGCTGGGAAAGGGGAGGGGGAGGAGGGAGAAGACAAGGGCTATCTAAATTTAGTGGTCAATGTTGATACTGCTGGGGTGTAGACTACCCAAGTGAAATACCCAAGCTTGTCCCCTCACTTCATTTACTGCTGGCTCCAGTCGCAAATCTGAGTTTTCGAGTGATCTGTGCAAGGCATTCATTGATGCTGGAATTCCACTGTGGAAATTGGAAAACAAATCTCTCAGAGTTTTTTTTTAGAGAAATACCCAGAGGAACATATAACAAGCAAGTCATCATTATGGAAAAATAATGTTGACAGCAACTTCAACATTGTTGTGCAGAAAATTAGAAATTAAGTTACATGCAACTAAATGTGGATCTCATTAGGCGAGACAAACGATGCTGTGGGGAGATATGTTGCCAATGTGGTCATCGGTATACTGGAGGCAGGTCAACCATCAAAGGAGTATTTGTTGACATCAGAAGTATTGGAGAAGTCAAACAGCTCAACTATTGCTCAGTTGTTTATATCTTCACTTGGTCAGAAGGTATAAAACACGAGAATGTTCTTCTGTTTGTGACTTAAAGTTTTATTCCCAAAAATGTTGCATTTGACATGCTTAGTTCAAGGACTTCATAGAATTGCCGAGCACATACGTAGCTTGTTTCCAAATGTCGATCGCCTAATTTCCAATGTCAAGAAAATCTTCCTCAAAACACCGGCACATGTGCAGTTGTTCATGGAAATGGCACCCGAGATTCCGCTACCTCCTCAGCCCATTTTGACTAGGTGGGGTACATGACTCTCTGCTGTACTCTACAATGCAGCAAATTTTGAAAAGATAAAATATATCGTCAACTATTTTGCAGAATTCCCTCCACCGCGATCTTGTGTTTATTGCTTCCAATTTTGTAATCTTCCTACAAGCTATCACTTCCCTTGAGAAACGTGGCAAAACATTAGTGAATAACAAAGCAACTGATGATATTCATAAAGTTCCTGGCGATATAGGTAAAGACATACAAGGAAAATGTGAGAGAGTGATTTTAGCTAAAAAAGATCTTGAAGAAATAGAAAACATAGTTAAAGTTCTCAAAGGTAATTGTAATGCACAAGATATCAACATGAATAGGGAGTCTGTAGCTTGTTTCAGGTATGCACCAGTGACCTCAGCTGAGGTAGAAAGAAGTTTTTCACAACTGAAGCATATTCTGTCTGACAGACGGCATAGTGTAACACCAGATAATTGAAAAAAAATGCTGGTAATTATGTGCAACCAGGCAACTTTGGTCATTTAATGCAGTATACCTTTATATTATCATTTTAACCATACTTTTGGTGGTGGAAATAAATGCCTTTTATGCCTTTTTTGTAATTTTATTATGCCTTTTTGCCTGCCTATTTCAGAGTTCTTTAGTGGCTAAACATCCTGGCTCTAATGATCAACCATGATCACATTGAATGGCGGTGCTGGCTCAAAGGGCCGAATGGCCTACTCCTGCACCTATTGTCTATTGACCGTGGCAGTTGACAAAGTGGCACTATGTTTCTAGCATTATCTGGTGCCCTTCAAAAATATAATCTGATCTGGACCTTAAGGGCGTGTTGTCCTGGTCTCAATACTGGGTTGGTGTTGCAAGGATCGGCCTGGCAACACTGTCGCTCCACCGCTCCGTGCCACTGCAGGCCGCATCCAATCCACGTGCGTGGCCTCTGTGGGGCCTCCAGCGGTGTCCGATCCATGCGGTTCCCGATCCACGGGGGCCCCTAATCCCCCTCAGCCACCGCTCAGACCCCATGTGGCAGGACGTCTCCCACAGCTGACCTCAGAACCCCTAGAGCACCTGCAAGGCCACGGGGAGATGAACCCTCAGCCCACTCAGCTGCACCGATCCTCTTCTCCGTCCATTGCCACGGTAATCTGCACGGATCAAGGATGAAGGCTGTGAAATGGTTCTGGCTCAGTCATATGGAAAAGAGATGTTTATTGGCTTCTGTTCGTCCTTTGGATATCTAGAACTTGTATTTTGTTTCTGAATTGATTGATTGATACGTTATTGTCACATATATTTGGTACAGTGAAATTCCTTGTTTTGCATAGAATACACAAGAATGCAAAAAGTATAGGATGGCGACAAAGTTACAATAGATGGTCCCTTCTTCCTTCTCCCCCCCCCCCTCCCCCGCAAAGTCCCTTTTTGTTCTCTGTCCCCACACACCTCAGGTCCCTCTTTTATTGCACAGCACATGACATTCTGTTTGTATGGTTGCATTCTGCTGAGGCTTTGTGTGAAGCTCATACGAATCCATGAATTTCAGTCTCAGATCAGCAGCAAGAGACTTCAAAAGGTTGGCATTGGATTGATTGATTTTTTTAAATGTTATTATTATTTTTTTTTAATTAGAAGTAAGTACAATTGTAAACAATCATATTTTCATAATGCATATTATGTACAGCTTCTATTTTTTATAAAAAAAGGAGAAAAAGAAAAAGAAGTTAGATAATGAAAAATAGAAAAATGTGAGATATATAGTGTGTGAAAAAGGAAAATAGAGAGTGAAAGAAGAAAGTTAAGAAATAGAAAATAGGAAAAATAAAATAAAAGAAGAAAAAGAAAGAGAAAGAAAAAAAGAAGTAAGGAGATCTTATTTATAATCTTGACCATCCCTCGCCCAGTCACGAGTTAGCTTTTACAATTGTGTTGCACCACATGATTCCAAAAAGACGACAAATGGAGACCAACTCGTTGTGAATTGGTCAAATTTATCTATTAGGAGGAATCGCATTTCCTCAAGATGTGCGGTGTCCAACATACTTCCAATCCACATTTTAAGCGTTGGTATTGGTGTATTTTTCCAAAATTTCAATATTAATTTTTTAGCTATTATTAAACCATAATTTAAAAATAATTTTTGAGATGGATTCAGTTTATTCCCATCTTCCATTACCCCAAATATAATTAATTCATTATTAGGTTCCATTTTTATCTTAAATAATTTTGTGAATATTTCAAAAATATCACTCCAAAATCTATGAAGTTTTATACAGGAAACAAAGAGTGTGTTATAGTTGCATCTTGGGTTAAACATTTATCGCAAGTGGGGGATATATTTGGGTAAAATTTATTTAATCTTATTTTTGAGTAATACAATCTATGTAAAATTTTAAATTGATTAGATTATGTCTTGCATTAATTGAACATTTGTGAATATATGTCAAATACTTTTCCCATGTAACCTTCGTAATTTTTATCGTTAATTCCCGTTCCCACTCTTCTCTAATTACCTCAGTCGCAGGTAAATCTATATTTAAAATACTATTATATGAATATGATATTAATTTTTGTGTATCAGCTTTAATATTCATTACTTCTTCCAATAAATCAGGAATTATTTTTTGATATCCCTGTATATATGTCTTCAAGAAATTGCAAATCTGAAAATATTTAAAATAATGATTGTTTTTCAGTTTAAATTTTAATTGTAATTGTTGAAATGATAGTAAATCTCCCATTTCATACATGTCCCCGATCCTTTTAATTCCTAAACTTTCCCATTGATTATATATTTTGTCCATCATAGATGGTTTAAATAAAGGATTATTCACTATCGGTGTTAACAATGATAGGTTTCTTAATTTTAAGGATAATTTTATTTGTTTCCATATTCTTATTGTATCTTGTATAATTGGGTTCTTCTTATATATTGTATTGTTCATTTTTTTTCGGGGAGAAGAGGATCGTTCCTATATTACAAGCGTAACAATCCTCTTTCTCCATTTTTATCCATTCTGTCTGTTGGGTTGAACTATCCAACCAGTAAATTATATTCTTAATATGTATTGCCCAATAGTAATACAGAAAATTCGGGAGTGAAAGTCCCCGACATCTTTTGGTTTACATAAGTGTTCTTTTTTAATTCTATGTGATTTATAGTCCCAAACAAAATTTGTAATATTAGAGTTTAATTTAGAAAAAAAATATTTTGGTACATATACTGGTATAGACTGACATATGTATAGTAACTGTGGTAGAAAAATCATTTTTATAGCGTTTATTCTACCTATTAATGATAAAGGAAGTGTTTTCCAAAATTTAATCATCATACTAAGTTTATTTATTAAAGGTAAAAAATTAGCATTGAATAAAGCTTTATGTTTTCTAGTAATCTGAATACCCAAATATTTAAATTTTTCTGTTGCTATTTTAAAAGGGAACTTCAGTAAGTGTGTGGATTCTTGAGGTTTTAACGTCATGATTTCACTTTTGTTCCAATTTATTCTAGATCCAGAAAAGGACCCAAATTCCTCTATTAAGTTTAATAAATTTGGTATGCTCGTTTGTGAGTTTGTTATATATAACAGAATATCGTCTGCATATAATGACATTTTATTATTTGAGTCCCTAGTATTATAACCCTGAATCTTCGGATGACTTCTTATACTTTCAGCCAAAGGTTCTATCATAAGGGTAAATAGCAGGGGTGATAAAGCACATCCCTGCCTATTACCCCTTGATAATTGAAATTTTTGAGATAACATACTATTAGTTAATATTCTTGCCATCGGTTTATCATATAATAATTTCACCCATGTAATAAAATTCTCTCCCATATTAAATTTTTGTAATACTTTGTATAAATACTGCCATTCTACCTGATCAAATGCTTTCTCTGCGTCCAAAGAAATAATTGATATGTCTTCTTCCTCTACTTTATGTGAGTACATTATATTAAACAGGCGTCTCAAATTATTAAATGAATATCTTTTAGGTATAAACCCCGTTTGATCAGGATTTATCAATTTACTAATATATTTGCTTAATCTTCTGGCTAAAGTTTTTGCTAAAATTTTCTGATCTGTATTTAGAAGTGATATAGCTCTATAAGAGCCAGGTTCCTCTAGATCTTTATCTTTCTTTGGAATAAGCGTGATAGTTGATTCTGCTAATGTTTCCGGTAATTTATTTTCTTTAAAAGCATGAGTATATAAATTAAATAAATAAGGGGTCGTTATCTCATGAAATTTTTTATAAAATTCATTACTAAAACCATCTGGTCCCGGTGTCTTACCATTTTTCAACGATTTTATTGTTTCACCTATTTCTTCAATTGTAATTTGCGCTCCGAGTTCTTCTTGTTCCAAAAGATCAAGTTTTGGTAGATTACAATTATCTAATTTTTTTTAAATTTTACTATCTTCTGTTTTAGTTTTTGATGTATATAAATTTTGATAATATTGAGCAAATCTTTTATTAATATCTTTAGGTAGTATTAGTAATTCACCGTTCTCGGATTTAATTTTATTTATAATATTTTCTTTTTCTTGTTTTTTCAGTTGACGCGCTAACAGCTTATGTGGTTTATCACCAAACTCAAAATGTTCCTGTTTTGTAATTTGGAATAATCGTATTACTCTTGCCGAGAGAATTCGATTAAGTTTAAATTTCAGTAATATTATCTTATTATGTTTATCTATAGTGGAGTTTTTAGCATTATCTAACTCTAACTGTCTTATTTCTTGTTCTAACAACATTTGTTCTGTTTTATTCTTTTTATTTTGAATAATTTCGTATGAAATTATAATTCCTATAATAAATGCTTTAAAAGTTTCCCATAGTAAAGAAGGTGAGGTAACTGGTGTATCATTTATCTAAAAAAATAATTTCATTTGTTGTTTTAAATATTGATAACCCTGTAAGTCATTTAATATATATGTATTAAATCTCCAAAAACATTTTTTACCCGGCATTCCCTCAAATTTTACTGAATAAGTCAACGGAGAGTGATCAGAAATACTACTAATGTGATATGTTGGATTAATTGTAAATGGCATTAATTTCATATCCACTAAAAAATAATCAATTCTTGAATATGTTTTATGTACCGAAGAATAAAACGAATATTCCCTTCCTGCTGGATTAGCAGATCTCCATACATCTGTTATATTAGTATTTTTTATATATGTATTTAGAAGTTCACTAGTCTTAGATTTTAAATTACTCCTTTGTTTTGCTGATTTGTCTAAGTATGGGTCTAAAACACAGTTGAAATCCCCACCTATTATCACATTTTGATAATTAAACTCTAATATTATATCTATAATTTTATCAAAAAATTGAGGGTTATCAAAATTTGGAGCATAAATATTTACCATAGTTATTGGGGTAGCATAAATTTCTCCCGAAACTGTGATATACCTTCCCTCTTTATCTGATATAGTATTCTTTAATTTGAAAGGTATACCTTTTCGAATAAGAATAGCCGTACCTCTAGATTTAGAAGTAAATGACAAATAATATGTTTGGCCTATCCACTTCGCCTTTAATCTCATTTGTGTTTGCTGTTTCATGTGAGTTTCTTGCAAATAAATTATGTCGCTTTTCAAAGATTTTAGATGAGCAAAAATGTTACCCCTATTTATTGGTTCATTGGCACCCCTTATATTCCAACTACAGAATGTGATTCCTCCATTCTTTATTTGTCTATCGTCTTGCATTGTATATCAAAGTAGTATTCTTGAATCATATGGTGCAAACAAATACCTCAAAATTCTGGGCGTTGGGTGGTCATTCCAAGTTTTTAAGTTTATATTACATCTCCTTCTCCAAAAATGCCTTAGATAAAGCAAAAAAAATGTAATTTAAAATTAATTACACAAAAACGATAAACAAATACAAATTTATATAGTGATTTAAAAAAAAAGTGAAATTAAGGTATCTAAGAAAAGATACCTTAAAGACGAATAGCCACCTAAGGTGGCGAAAAATTTAATGACTTCCATTGATGTTGTATTACATTGAACCCCAATCCCTTATTAACACCTCGTAACAAAAACTACAGACCGTCTCATATCTTATTTATTCTGGTTTAAATTTATCAAACTAACACTAATAAAAAGCAAAAAAACTCCGAGAAAAATATTAAAAAGTAAAAAATAAGGTAATAATTTAAAAAAACAAATATAAAACCCAACATTCTCAGTTCTATAAGTATTATACCTTTCCAATTTATCTGACCAACTACCATACAAGCAGGTACCGAGGGGTTAACCTCATTCCTGGATCTTTTCCAAGTTTATATTGCGTTCCCACACACGAAAATGACGTTAGTAATGTTATAGACATTTTGGTTAATTACAATTTATGAGCAATGGTTTATTCATGATTTATTCATATATACTACGTACAATCATTAATCATTAGTATAATTAAATTTGTTAAATTAGTTGGTTAATTATAATTCGAATAATTAGAATATAACAATTAGAAAGTTAGATATTGATATTATCTCAGCCATGTCCCTTATACGGTATCTTCAACATCCTTTTGTTTATCTTTGAGCTTTTCATTCAAGGTGAAACATGGACAATGTTCTCAAATACACATTCCAGACAGATAAGCTCGGTAGCTGTCTGGAAAACCACCATCTTAACCAGTTCCAGCTCTATCTTAAAAGTTTAAAAATTCATTGTTCCTCCTCTTCGACCTCTTCCGATGTTTTCGATGCTTTTCTCACAATATCTTCTGCATACTTAAATGCTTTTTCGGGGTCCATAAATGAGCGCTCAATTCCGTTATAAGTAATTTTCATTTTTGCTGGGAAAACCACTCCATATCTGACCTTAGAAATACCCCTCAATATGTTTCTTGTCTGTGTAAACAAGTTCATTCTCTGGACAATCTCCGGAGGATAATCACGAAAAAATCGGATATTATCCGCACCATATATCAAGTTCACCCCATGAACAATCTTATTCAGTATAAATTCCACTGAAGAGATATCAAGAAATGTCACAATTATCTGTCTTGGAGCAGCTTTTATGCCTCTTGAGACACGTCCAACTCGGCGAACAGTATCTATTCTTAATTCTTCCGACAGTTTAAAAACATCTTTGAGTAAGTCAGCAACGAAAGTACGTGTTTCAGATACATGTCCTTCTGGTCCTTCTCTTACTCCCACAATTCTCAAATTCTGCCTTCTCGATCTCGCTTCCAAATCCAAACATTTGTCAGTCATTCTTGCAAGTTTTTCTGCTTCATCTTTCTTTAGTTTTTTCAAACTATTTATTTCCATAATCATCTCTTTCATATCATTTTCCATCTCTTCCATTCTCTCATCATTGTTGTCCATCTTAATATTTACACCAGCAAATTTCTGATTATAATTATTTTCGATTCTAACAAATTCTGATTTAAGTTTTTATCAAACTCATTATGTTGTTTCTTTAGCTCCTTTAATTCAGCACAAGCACCATCCATTTTATGAGAAAACATATCCATTTTAGCCTCCATATTAGTCTCCATACTCTGCATCTTTTCCAGTGTAGTATTGATTGTAGCAATCATTTCAAAAAGCATTTGCTTTACCTCCTTCTCCTTCTTTTCTGCTTTTGCAGCCATTTCCAGCTCAGCTCCTTCTGAGCCTTCTTCTGTTGTTTGCAGAGTATCCAAAACTTTTTCGAGTTGAAGACTTATAGTAGTTTTTTTGGGTGCTTGTGTGGTTTCTTCTTTTCTCATTTAAAAGTCCCAATTTTACCGCAATTTTACCGCGATTTTAGCGTCGTTTTCTGATGATGTCACCTTGTGCAACGCCAAGCAGCTCTTTTTTTTAGTTATTTTTAGATTCGGTCCCGACTTTAAGACGGCTTTTTTGCGATTTTACGGGAGTGGAGCTCAATGCAGCGCCCTAGTGTTCCATGGCGCTACCGGAAGTCCTCAGGATTGATTAATTGTGTGGCACAGCATCCAACATAAAGGAGGAAAGGTGTGGGGGAGTGGCGATGTAGGGAGAGAGGCTGTACTGGGGGTATGTGCAAGGCTTAGATTTGCCACGTATAGTGCGCCACTCTTTGCAAACGTGTGTATTGGATACAAAACAACCAATTTCACTCTACCAAGTGCATGTGACAATAAAGTATCAATCATCAATCAATTAAGAAACAAAATACAAGTTCTCAAATATCCAAAGTATGAACAGAAGCCAATGAAAACTCTCTTGTCCAAGCTTAAGATTCTTCTGCAGGAGGCTGAACAGAGAGTGTGTGGAGGTGAAGGTCTGCTGTGCCTTGTGTGTGTTTTGTGTTTCTTTCCCCTTGGTTTTAGTGCGGAAGAGACGGCAGGGTGTAATGTGCAACACTGGGTCTGCGGAGTGTTTTTGAAAGTGGGGGGGCTGAGCGATCACTGATCACAGGCCTCGGGAGGAGGGTGTGGGGAGGGGGGACTTTTTGAAATTTGATGTATTAATATCATGTTTTAGTGCATTATAGAAGTATGATTTCAATGTTTTTTGTGTGAGGTATTTTTAAGATAATGTCGGGCCTACATGAGAGATAGGAGCAGGTGATTATTATTTTTGTTATTGCTCGACCTCTAAAATCTGTGGGATATTAATACAGGTCATCCCCCACCTCAAAATGTGGCGATCATACTGAGGCCGCGACTAGTTCCCAGAATGTGGGAACTCCTCGCCAACATGAAGGAGACTCATGTCCACCAGGGAACATGTGGCGATCATGTGGCGAGCTCAGAGTCTCCTGCACTCGCCTAAAAAGTCGCCTAAGTGGGACAGGCCCTTGAGTCTCTTGCCCAGAGGAGGTGAAACGAGGACCAGAGGACAGATTTAAGGTAAAGGGGAAAAGATTTCATAGGAATCTGAGGGGTAACTTTTTCCACACAAAGGATGGTGGGTGTATGGAACAAGCTGCCAGAGGAGGTAGTTGAGGCAGGGACTATCCAAACATTTAAGAAAGTTAGATTGATACATGGATAGGACAGGTTTGGAGGGATATGGACCAAAAGTAGATAGTGTAGCTGGGACATGTTGGCGGGTGTGGGCAAGTTGGGCCGAAGGGCCTGTTTTCACGTTGTATCATACCTCCACATCATACCTCCACATGCATGAATGCTTCAAAATCAAGTGGTCGAGATTTATTGGCATATACTCAAGCATGAGCAAGTTACATAGCAACATAGAAACTAGGTGCAGGAATAGGCCATTCGGCCCTTCGAGCCAGACATTATCATATTGAAGGGCCCTTTGAGCCCTTCAATATGATCATGGCTGATCAGCTAAAATCAGTATCCTGTTCCTGTTTTTTTCACATATCTATTGATTTCACTAGCCCCAAGAGCTAAATCTAACTCTCTCTTGAAAACATCCAGTGAATTGGCCTCTATTGCCTTCTGTGGCAGAGAATTCCACAGATTCACAACTCTCTGGGTGAAGAAAGGTTGTCCTCATCTCAGTCCTAAATGGCCTACCCCTTATTCTTAAACTGTGACCCTTGGTTCTGGACTCCCCCAACATGGGGAACATTTTTCCTGCAGTTACAGTAAGACTGAAAATACAGCAGGCAAGCAGGATGCTTTCTCCAACCACCCCCATTTGAAGGCCACTATCTTCCACCACTTGTACCCAGGGCTTAGTAGCTACTTCCAGCAGACACTGGTTGTCTTTCAGGATGCACCGAGACGCAGCCTGGTCCATGGTGGTCACCATGGTGAATTTGGTGCAGACACTCTCACGGCGGCGGTGCAACACTTCTTCCTTGCCTTCGACCTGAGGCCCGGCCACCTCCGATGGCCCGGGACTCTTGTACTGAGGCTGCTCCATGGCCGGAGCTGCAGTGAGCGGATCGGCAGCCCCGCAAACACTCGCCAGCCCCAGCTCCCCGTCCGCATCTGCCCCTGCCCCTGCCCCCACCCCCCCCCCCCAGTTCCACGGCCCATGCAATGTGTGTGATTGTCATGCTTTTTATACTCCTCCTGCAGGATGTGGGAAGTCAGGGAAACTGCTGGTATACCTGAAGACTAATCTTGTGCAAAGTTTGCCATGGTGCAGCTCCTTACAGACTATGTTAGGAAACCGGAGCTGTTGCTGGATGATCTCAGGATCATGTGGGAGAATTAGAGCTTCGTAGATAGCGAGGTGGTCACACCTAAGGTCCTGTAAGAGAGTTGATGGGTGAAGAAAGGGTGTGGGCAGAGAGTGCAGGAGATCTCTGTTGGACACTGTTGAGGGGGGACAATACATTAGGCATGAGTAGCAGTAGCAGTCAGGTCTGTGGCACTGAGCCTGGCTCTCAGGCTCAGTGTGGAAGGGTAATGTCAGGCAGAGCCATAGTAGTAGGACTATCGTTAGGAACGGGGGGGGGGGGGGGGGGTGGTGTGGGAGGCAGACAGGATATTCTGTAGCAGCAAATGGGATTCCAAGATGGTGTGTTGCCTCCGTGATGCCAGGGTCCAGCATGTCTTGGAGTAGCTGCACGGCATTCTCAAGGGGGACGGTGAACATCCAGAGGTCTCAAATTTGATAAGTAGGAAAAAGGATGAGATCTTGTAAAATGAATACAGGGAGTTAGGGAAAAAGTTAAATCAACAGGAATTCCTGGCTATTGATCTCTGGACAACTCCCAGTGCTACATGTTCGTGAGGATAGAAACAGGACCACAGGATCAGTGAATGCGTGGCTGAGGAGTTGATGGTAGGGGCCAAGGATTCTGATTTTTGGACCATTAAGGGGTAAACGGCGGAATTTGTCAAACGTGTTCAGGAAAGTGGGAGAGTCCAGGACCAGAGGTCATAGTCTCAGAATTCCTTTAGGAAGGAGATGAGGAGGAATTTCATTAATTTGCAGAATTCATTGCTACAGAAGGCTGTGGAGGCTGTTAATGGATATTTCTAAGGCAGAAATAGATAGATTCTTGATTAGTATGGATGTCAGGGATTATCGGGAGAAGGCAGAAGAAAGGGGTTATGAGGGAAAGATAGATCAGCCATGACCAAAAAGCGGCGTACACTTGATGGGCTGAATGGCCTAATTCTGCTGATGTCACGTATGAGCTTATGAAAGTTTCATTGGGCAACATGTAGAGGGCCCTACAAGGGAAAGGGCAAGGCTTGATCTAGTATTAGGAAATTGGGACCATACGGACAGTGGGATATATTTAAAAGTGCGATGCATGTTCAACATTAGAGTGAAGGGCAAGGAGTAAGATAGCTTGGATGAGGGATCTGGATGAGGGAATTGAATGCAACATCTCCAAGTTTGCGGATGACACGAAGCTGGGGGGCAGTGTTAGCTGTGAGGACGATGCTAGGAGGCTGCAAGGTGACTTGGATAGGTTGGGTGAGTGGGCAAATGCATGGCAGATGCAGTATCATGTGGATAAATGTGAGGTTATCCACTTTGGTGGCAAAAACAGGAAAGTAGACTATTATCTGAATGGTGGCAGATTAGGAAAAGGGGAGATGCAACAAAACCTGGGTGTCATGGTACACCAGTCATTGAAAGTAGGCATGCAGGTGCAGCAGGCTGTGAAGAAAGTGAATGGTATGTTAGCAATCATAGCAAAAGGATTTGAGTATAAGTGCAGGGAGGTTCTACTGCAGTTGTACAGGGTCTTGGTGAGACCACACCTGGAGTATTGCGTACAGTTTTGGTCTCCTAATCTGAGGAAAGACATTCTTGCCATAGAGGGAGTACAGGGAAGGATCACCAGACTGATTCCTGGGATGGCAGACTTTCATTTGAAGAAAGACTGGATAGACTCGGCTTGTACTCGCTAGAATTTAGAAGATTGAGGGGGGATCTTATAGAAACTTACAAAATTCTTAAGGGGTTGGACAGGCTAGATGCAGGAAGATTATTCCCGATGTTGGGGAAGTCCAGAACAAGGGGTCACAGTTTAAGGATAAGGGGGAAGTCTTTTAGGACCGAGATGAGAAAAACATTTTTTACACAGAGAGTGGTGAATCTGTGGAATTCTCTGCCACAGAGGTAGTTGAGGCTAGTTCATTGGCTATATTTAAGAGGGAGTTAGATGTGGCCTTGTGGCTAAAGGGATCAGGGGGTTTGGAGAGAAGGCAGGTACAGGATACTGAGTTGGATGATCAGCCATGATCATATTGAATGGCGGTGCAGGCTCGAAGGGCCGAATGGCCTACTCCTGTACCTATTTTCTATGTTTCTATGTTTCTATGACAAGAGAAATTGAGGCTCTGGTCAGGTAAAAGGAAGGAGGCATGGGCCAGGTAGAAGCAGCTGGAATGAAGTATATTTGAAAAAAACTGAAGGGAAAGTGTATACATATGTACAGACACAGTCTCGTGTTTAAATCATCTTTAATCATCAGTCATAATATTGCAGTACAATACGTTGTTAGTTCATCTCTACTACCAGTGTAACTACGTAGTGTAGGAGCTGGGTGTTAATATAAAGTGTACAGTAAGGTGGGGTTCGTGGTATTACATTACTCTGATTGGTTCACATGCATTAACCAATCCTACATCCTTCTCCTAGCGAGAAAAGTTGTTAAACAAATGTTAAAACACATGTCAGGCGGTCTGCTAACCCGACCCGAACGTGTACGGACAAACCCTTCCCCTTCCGTACTGGAAAAGTTAGTAGGGCTGGGTGGTGAGGAACCCGAGAAAGAGAACGCAGCCGGGAAGCCTGGAGAGGAACGACGGGGCGAGCATGCAGGACCAGGGGCACTGGGGGATGAGGTAACCGAACGATGCAAGCGAGCATGCTGGGGTCGGGGGGTCTAGGATGAACAATAGCAGAAGTGGTCTTGAATGGCAGAGGTGGTGCGTAAGGACCGGGAGGAGATGGTCGCGGTTCATTCACGAGCAGAAGATGTTGACGGCTGCGCCAGTACAGAACACCATCGACGTTGATGAGGTAGGAACGAGGTTCCTTGGCCAGCACCTTAACGAAACCCAGACAGGTATATCCAACTGCAGTCTGCAGGCGGACCACTTGGCCTTGCAGTAACGGTTTGAGTGGTTTGCTCGACCTGTCATAGGAGCGCTTCTGGACATCCTGTTTCTCCTGAATGCATTTCTGGACCGCAGCAGGCTTGAGGACCTGTGTCTTCAGCTGTTGCTGGGCGACGGGGAGCTGGGGCAGTGTTGTGCGAGACATCAGCCGCTGGGCGGGAGAGCCCAGAACACAATCCCTGGAAATGTTTCTCAGGATTAACAGGTCAAGGTAGACATCAGACTTGGCCAGGTGCGAACGTTCCATTAGCTGTTTTGCGCTCCTGACAGCACGCTCAGCAAGGCCGTTGGATTGAGGGTATTCGGGGCTGCTGGTAACATGTTGAAAGTTCCATCGTCTGGCAAAGTGTTTAAATGCCTGGCTGGTGAATTGTCTTCCATTGTCAGTTTGCAGACGAACTGGTACACCGTGTGCAGAAAAATGTCTCTGAAGCTTTTCTATAACCATCTCAGACGTAATGGTAGGCAACAGGTCAAGTTCAAACCAATAGGAGTAGGAATCGACTAAGACTAGATAGTGTTTACCATGCCATTCAAAAATGTCCGCAGCAAGGGACGTCCAAAGCAGTGCTGGAGAGGGTTGTTGCAGTAGAGGCTGTTTCTGTTGGTGGGGTGCTAAGCTGTTGCAAATGGGGCAGGATGCCGTTTAATCACGTATGCATATGGACATTCCTGGCCAGTAAAACATGCTTTGTGCACGGGCAAGCGTGGCCTCGGTACCTGGGTGGCCATTGTGGACATCTTTGTAGTATTCGTCTTGCAGGGATGAGGGGATCACAACTTTGTGACCCTTGACAATGATCCCATCTTGTATCACCAATTCATCACGGACTAAGAAGAATGGCTGTACCTCTAATGGTGTGCTGGATTGTTTTGCGGGCCAACCTCTCTTGATAATGGAGGAAAGCAGCTGTAGAGTTCCGTCAGTGGCCGTGTGCTCCGCCAGGCGGCGCAGACGTTCCGTGGGAAAGAAGTCGACTTTAAGCACCGTAAGCTCGTCGCACTCAAAGGGATGTTGTTCTCAGGATGCACGTGGCGCTCGAGAGAGAGTGTCGGCGATGAGCATGTCTTTGCCTTTTTTGTAAACGATCTGGAAATCAAAACGCTGGAGCTGCATCATCATGCGCTGCAAACGTGCAGGCGCTGTGTGAATGGGTTTGTTCAGGATGGTGACCAGGGGTTGGTGGTCAGTTTCAATTGTAATAGTTTTCCCAAAAATAAAGTCTTTAAATTTGGAACATGCGAAAACGACAGCTAGCAGCTCCTTTTCAATTTGGGCATAGCGCTGCTCGGTCTCTGTCATGGTGCGAGAGGCGTACGATACAGGTAGCATGGTGCCGTCAGCTGATGTTTGCAGGCAGGCTGCACCTAACCCGTATTGTGAAGCATCACAGGTAATTGTGACTGGTCGCTTTAGGTCGAAATACGTCAAGGTTGGAGCGTTGGCTAGCTGGAGCTTTAAAGAGTCAAACACCTGTTGGTGTTGCTGGTACCAGGTCCAGGCAGTGTCCTTGTGAGTGAGCTGTCTCAGTGGTGAGATGAGTTCGCAGAGGTTAGGTATGAACTTTCCCAGATAGTTGACCATACCCAGGAAACGCTGAAGGCTGTGTACATCTGCGGGGATGGGCAGTTGATTGATGGCTACAGTTTTCTTTGGGTCTGGCTTTAGCCCTTCGCAGGAGAACACGTGTCCAACGTAGGTAACCTCTGAGACACGGACCTTGTATTTCATGGGGTTGAATTTTAGGTTAATCTCATGTGCCCTGTCCAGAATCTTCTTTAAATTTGAGTCATGCTCCGCTAGGTCACGGCCATGCACCAGAATGTCATCAACGATGATAGCACGTGGGTAGCCTGCGAACAGCTGTTCCATAGCTCTCTGAAAGACCTCGCTAGCCGAATTAATACCAATGGCGTTCTGAGAAACTTGAATCTGCCAAATGGTGTAGCAAATGTGGTGAGGTTCGAGCAGGCATCATCTAGAGGTATCTGCCAAGATGAGCCTTTGGCATCTAGTACAAAGAATACTGTAGCACGACCGATTTGGGCAGCACCGTCTTCGATGGTTCTCATCGGGTAGTGAGGGCTTTTAATTGCTGTGTTCAGGTCTCTTGGGTTGATGCGCACACAGAGCTCGTCTTTATCTTTCTTTTTCGTGACAACCATGGTGCAGACCCAGTCTGTGGTTTCACTTATTTCAACCAGTACCCCCATGGACACCATATTTTTCAGTTCAGCTTGAATTCTATCACTCATAGCATGTGGTATGCGATGAGGGGCACGGATAGCTGGGACAACAGTGGGGTCAATAGTGATTTTATAAGTTATTGGCAACTTGCCCAGTTTATCGTCAAACAAATCCTGGTAGATCTGTCAGTTCGTCAGATAGTCGTAACTTATGAACGGCGCGTCCGAAGGAGACTAACCCCAGGTCTTGGCACGCATGAATTCCCAGCAGTCTCAGAGTTTGAGTTTAGAATATAGAAAATCAGGTTTTTAGTGACATTGTCCACTACATACTTGAAATCAGCTTTTCCAAGGGGGTGTAGCACCTCCCCCCCGTAGGCATGCAAGGTAGAGGCGTCTCTAGTCAAGGTCTCATTATTTCTTATCTTGTTGTAGACATTCAAGGACATTACGTTCACGCACGCTCCCGTGTCCAATTTAGCAGTCCCGGACTTGTTATTAATGTGCATGGTGACAGAAGGATCCAAAAGCTTACCAGCTATGTGGAGGAGAGTGTGAACAGCAGACTCGTCATATGTGTTAATTGGACCATTCTCGTGGGCAGCTTCGAACTGTTCTTGGGAGTTGGAGAATGTTTGGTCTTGCTGCAGTCTTGGTTAGACTCTGAGTTGGCATTGCGGTTCCCACGAGAATGGCAACGAGCAGCAAAGTAGTTCATTTCCTTACAGTAGTTCGCTGGGCAGAACAGTCGACCTTTATTGTGGAAATAGTTGCAGTTAGCGCACTGGGTGGCTCATTCACAAATCTTCTGGTGGCCGTTGACGCGGTGCGTCTAACGAAACCGGTCTGATTTATACTCTTTTTCTGAGTGTCAAACTGATCACTCAGTTGGGCTACAACCTCCGACGTATGGCAGGCATGCACCGCCTGTTCAAGAGTTAGGTCAGCATTTCGGAGGAGCTCTGTTTTGAGCTTTTGATCAGACATACCGCTCACGAGCTTGTTACGTATTAACTCATTCGTTATCTCACCAAAGCGACATCTCTTTGGTGAGATAAATTTCCTATCACAAATGAAACGTTCCACAGGTTCATCAGGAAGCTGTTGACGTGCGAAGAACTTTGCTCTTTCCAGAATGCGATTAGATGGCAGGTCACGTAGTTCACAGAATTTATGCAGCAGCAAGTTGGGGTTGCGTATTGTCTCAGCTGGTACCACTATCTGGCCGTTCCCGTCAAGTACAGGTGGCGCAAAGTCGAAGGTTTGTGCGCGAACATAGCCTCGGGACCCGCCAGGTTGCGCAAAAGCGATGCCTTGACCTCATCCGGATCATTGCGATGGACGATATTGATGTAGTGTTCATAGTCAATCTCAAAAAGCCTTCATCGCTCACTGATGTCTGCATCAAAGATGGGCTCGTTGGCTTGCGGCACGAGTGAGCCATTGTAGTATAAGATCAAAAACTAATAAAATGCAAATAAAAAGATGGACGCAATGGGTAATTTCCAGCTGTCTGACACCATGTAAACAGCTGTACAGACACAGTCTGGTGTTTAAATCATCTTAATCAAATCAAATCAAATTAATCATCAGTCATAATAGTGCAGTACAATATGTTGTTAGTTAATCTCTACTACCAGTGTAACTATGCAGTGTAGAAGATGGGTGTTAATATAAAGTGTACATTAAGGTGGAGTTAGTGATAATACATTACTCTGATTGGTTCACATGCAATAACCAATCTAAATCCGAGGTGCTGGCACAGTTCTGTTACTGAAATCTGATTGAATTCCTACTTGAGTAGCAGTTCCTGCAGAACAGTTTTGAAACATCTGGATGTAAACACTGCTGAGCACCCTGTGAAAGGTGGAATCTAGTTCCCATTCTAATGTTGCTATTCAATTTGCTGCAGTCCTGTGTTGCACCTCCTTCTACGCCACATCTGCGCCCAGGATGAGGTTTTCCATACAAGATCATCGGAGATGTCCTAATTCTTTAGGAAACGGTGGTCCCTCTTCAATTACACATGAGGCTCCCTCTAGGGCCTCCTTGATATCTCACAGCTCCACTCTTTCTCCCGTTCCCCCCATTTGCAACAAGGACAAAGTCACCCATGTCCTCAACTTCCACCCCATCATATAATCCTCCAACACTTTTGCCACCTCCAACGGGATCCCACTACTGGCCACATCTTCCCATCTCAACCCCTTTCTGCTTTCCACAGAGACTGTTCCCTCCGCAACTTCCTGGTCAACTCGTTCCTTCCCACCAAAACCATCCCCTCCCCAGGTACTTTCCCCTGGCAACCGCAGGAAATGCAACACTGGTCCCTTTACCTCTCCCCTCGACTCAATCCAAGGACCCCAACAGTCTTTTCAGGTGAGGCAGAGGTTCACTTGCACCTCCTCCAACCTAATCTACTGTATATGCTGTTCCAGATGTCAACTTCAGTACATCGGCGTGACCAAGCGCGTGCTCAGCGATTGTTTCACTGAACACCTCCGCTCAGTCCGCCTTAACCGACCTGATCTCCCGGTTGCTTAGCACTTTAACTCCACCTCCCATTCCCAATCTGACCTTTCTGTCCTGGGCCTCCTCCATTGTCAGAGGCCCAACGCAAATTGGAGGAACAGCACGCACACCATCCTGGCCACACACTCACCTCACCGTTGCCATCGGGAAGAAGGTACAGGAGCTTGAAATCTGGAACATCCAGGTTCAGGAACAACTTCTTCCCCACAGCTATCAGGCTATTAAACACAACATCAAACAAGCTCTGTACAATAACAGTATATTATTACTATTGCACTATCTGTTTATTTATTGTGTATAAATGGTCTATGGTATATAGATACACAGATCTTTTATCTCCTGTTCTGTATTATGCTTACATTTCTGTTGCGCTGCAGCAAGCAAGAATTTCGTTGTCCTATCTGGGACACATGACAATAAAACTCTCTTGACCCTTGACTCTTGACTCATATTTCGCTTGGGTAGCTTATATCCCAGCAGTATGAACATTAACTTCAAATAGCCCTTGCTTTCCCTCTGATTCCATCCCTTCCCCCTTCCTAGTTCTCCCATTCTCCCACCACTCTTACTGCCTCCGACCACATTCTATCTCTGTCCCGCCCACTCCCCTGACATCAGTCTGAAGAAGGGTCTCAACCTGGAACATCACCCATTCCTTCTCTCCAGAGATGCTGCCTGTCCCGCTGAACAACTCCAGCATCTGCAATTCTTTCCTGCACATCCTGTGTTGCACATTGGTTGCAAGCAGCATTGATGCCAAAGATACTGTTCTGCATCTGATATTCTATTGCGGACTTTGCAATAGCAGTTTTGTCTAATTGTTGCTAGTGTACCAATGCCCGAAATTCCATCTATGGTTGTGAGTGCAATTTATCAGCGTGTGCCAACATAAAGATTAAACATTAAACAGGGCAGCATGGTGGCACGGCTGGAGAGTTGTTGTCTTACAGGGCTTGCAGCGCCAGAGATGGGGGTTCGATCGCGACTAAGGGTGCTGTCTGGACGGAGTTTTACGTTCTCCCCATGACCGCGTGGGTTTTCTCCGAGATCTTTGGTTTCCGCCCACACTCCAAAGACGCACAGGTTTGGAGGTTAATTGTCTCGGGTTTGTATACTTGGTATAAGTGTAAATTGTCCCCAGTATTTGCAGGATAGTGTTAATATGCGGGAATCGCTGGTTGAAGCCGGTGGGCCGAAGGGCCTGTTTTGTGCTTTATATCGCTAAACTGAACTAAACATTGAAGGACTAATTCAGAAAGATCAAACATTCTCATTAATTAGACGATCACATACAATACGTGAATAAAGATATACTGAATGGGGAGCTCAGAGCTCATGCAATGCAGTCAGACCTGTCTGAAATGCCTCTGCCAGTCCATTTTCAGATAAACTGTTAAGTGGCGAGTTTGCCTCAATGCTAGCAATGGCACTGGTGGGAGGATTAATAGCACAACAAAGCAATTAACTTCAGGTTAGAAACAAGGTCTCATGGGCACAATGATGCTCTCAGGCTAAATCTGTGAATGTTCTCCAAAGTGTCAAATAATCCTGGCATCACCTTAACGTGGGCAGGAGCAGCAAGCAGTACAAGCAGCCAAAATGTCATGAGATGAGCAAAATGACTTTACATGTACTCGCAAATTGGGTACATTTTAAGGGGAAAACAAATTAGCGCTTGCAACTGCTTTAGAGTTTACACACTAACATTTTGGTGAAAAGGGAAACATTCTCAACTTTAAATTATTTTTAATGTTAGAAAGTTACTGATGTGACCCAGACAAACGTGTGGTCATTTCCTGTCACAGCACCGAATCAACTAAACAACCTAATCCTCTTAATGTGTAGGAAGGAACTGCAGATGCTGGTTTAAACTGAAGATAGACACAAAAAGCTGGAGTAACTCAACGGGTCAGGCCGCATCTCTGGAGAAAAGGAGTAGGTGACAATTCGGGTCGAGACCAGTCTGAAGAAAGGTTCCATTGATCCAGAGATGCTGCCTGACCCGCTGACTTACTCCAGCTTTTTGTGTCTAATCCTCTTAATGTTCACCACATCCCACATAAATATCTATAAGTAGGAGATAACATAGCACAGACATGAAATAAGCTATTGGAAGAGTAGTGAGGTCTAGTTAATACTCTTCACATGAAATTGTGCTACCTAATCAAGGTTTAATTTCCATTTCATAAACATATTTGTGATGTCCACAAAAAATGGAAACAAAGAAATATGTACATCATATGATCAGTTTGTTATATATGCAATTATTATTCATACAAGCTTGTTACAACTCCAAGGAACCCAGGTTTGATCCTGATCCTGAGGTTTGTCAATTCTCTCTTTAACAATGGTTGTTTCCTCTTGTTGGTAGGTGCATTGGCTACTGTAAAATCACTTGCAGAGGCAAGGTGTTGACAGTAATATAATATGTTTAGTGCAATCAACAGAGCTGTTTATCTCGATAAAACTACCCAGGCTTTACTGCAATAACCATAGCACGGCATCTTGTGGGGATATCTGAATGGTGGAGTTAAATGCCCTGTTTTAATTACACGTTGTCCTTGGTTGGCATATGCTTTTATTTTCTTATGTACTAATGTGTATGATAGTCATAGAAAGCTGAGTGGGGCAGGCAGCATCTCTGGAGAGAAGGAATGTGTGGTTTCGGGTCGAGACCCTTCTTCAGGATAGTTCTAGTGTACGGGGATCGCTGGTCGGACTGGACTCGGTGAGCTGAAGGCCCTGTTTCCACACTGCTCTCGAAACGAAACAAAACCTTTCCCAGTGGATGAAGCCCTCATGCTCACAAGCTTGATTTTTGCCATTGCTGCTCCGTGTTTATTTCTAGAGCCTTGCAATTGGCAAATTGGACCAAAACATAATTTCAACCTGATTCTGCATTCTCTGCTATTTCTCAGTGGCAAATTAATAACATTCCAGTATTTATTTTAAATCCGATTTAAGGGCCTCATGATGTCAGGTACAGTGCAAGAACATTGTGAACCACCAACCATTGTGAACCACCCCCTTTCCTGATCGAAATGACAATCTGAATGACAGAGAACAAAGTGGTGAATAAAATGACAGGTGAAGCATGAGACGAGACACTGGAAACAAGCCTCTAGAGGATTGTTGCAATTACTAAGCAATTACATTTAATGTGAAAACATGCAGAACTGATCATTTCAATTTGCCTGGCTACCATTAATGGAGCTTTCCTTTCTATTCTATTGGGAAACTCCAATGCAAAGGCTTGAATTGATGGGTGATTTTCAACCTCAAATGATTCAATTCAAATGATCAGCTCCGACCGCCGGCCTGCGGCCTACAACATCCTGAAGCCGCAGTCTCCGGTAAGAAAGTGCCGATTTAGGATCTCCAAGCCACGGAGTGTATTCGACCGTCCCGACGAGAGGGCCTGTACATCTGGCCGTCCGTAGCGGTGACGGCGGAAGGTTTTATGGCCCCGAGCATGGGTAAACAAGGAGGAGGACTGACTATACTTTGTGCCTTCCACCACTGTGAAGAACGCTGTGGTGGATGTTTGTGTTAAATCTTATTGTGTATTGTGTGTTCTTTTTTAATTGTACCACTGCTGGCAAATTCATTTCACTGCACCTTCGGGTGTATGTGACGAATACAATTGACTATTGACTATTGACTATATTGACTATTGCTGAGTGTGGACAAGTGTACATAAAGGCTCAGAAGTTCTGAGCTCATAAGGTAGGCAAGATATGTTTCCTGCACAACTAGAAGAACTGTTAACATTGAAGCACAGAGCTCATTAATATATGTAATACAAGCAAGAGTACGCCATCTAGCCCTCAACTCCTACTCTGTTTATCAACCTGAGTACCAGTTTTCAGCTACTTTGCACTATATCTCCGAATTCTCTGTTTCAAGTTAACTTAATGACAGGTACACAAAAATGCTGGAGAAACTCAGCGGGTGCAGCAGCATCTATGGAGCGAAGGAAATAGGCAACGTCTCGGGCCGAAACCCTTCTTCAAACCCTTCCATCAGTCTGAAGAAGGGTTTCGGCCCGAAACGTTGCCTATTTCCTTCGCTCCATAGATGCTGCTGCACCCGCTGAGTTTCTCCAGCATTTTTTTGTGTACCTTCGATTTTCCAGCATCTGCAGTTCCTTCTTTAACTTAATGACAGTCTCTACTGCCCTCCAGGGTGGAGAGTTACTGAGGTTCAAAACCCTTTGAGTGAATAAACCTTTCCTTATTCCTCTCCCAACCTACCTTCTCAAACTGTGCCATATGGTCCTGGATACTTCAGTCCTAAGATATTAAGTTGATGTTGTGCAATAGCATCTTGGCAAAGAACGGAAATGTTGTAATGGGAAAGTTTGTAGATATCAAAGGACTGCTTAGTGACCTCAGATGAATAAGCAATGTAATTAGGATGAATAAAGACTGATGAAGTTTAACATGGTTGTTGGGATCTCTCCAAAGCAAGGAACTAACATCAGCCAAGAGCCTTCTTTATCACAAATGTGATATATCACTTGCAACATTTAATCATAGTCACAGAAGCATAGAGTTACACAGTATGGAAATAAGCTCTTCGGTCCAACTTGTCCACGCCAACAAAGATGCCCCATCTAAGCTGGTCCAACTTGCCTACCTTGATCCATTTCCCTCTGAACCTTTCCCATCCATGGACCTGGCCAAGATCGTTTAAATGTTGTTATAGTATGACCCTGCCTTCATCAACCGTTTTGGTTACTTCAAAAACCTGACCAAATATGAGAGACATAATCTCCCATGTACAAAACCATGTTGGCTATCCCTAATCAGAGACAGGATGCTGCCAGCACGAGGGCCTGAGCTTTATGGAGAGGTTGAGCAGACTAGGACTTTATTCCTTGGAGCACAGGAGGATGACAGGTGATCTTATAAAGGTGTACAAGATCATGATATCACGAGAGGACTAGCCAGGGTAAATGTACAGTTTTTTACTCAGAGTGGAGGAATTGAGAACCAGAGGACATAGGTTTAAGGTGAAGAGGGAAATATTTCATATGAACCAGAGGGCCACATTTTTTAGAAAAAGGGTGGTAGGTGTATGGAATGAGCTGCCAGAGAAGGTAGTTGGGGTAGGTACTATAACAAAGTTTAAGAACATTTGAACAGGTACCTGCAGGTCTGGTGGATGGTAACATCGGGAGCTCGCGGGTCCATGGTGGGAGACCGCTTTTCGGGGCTCCCGCAACGGCAGCTACTCCCGCCCGAGTTGCGGGGTTGAGGATGACCTGGAGCGGGGTCTGGCATCGCCCGGCGCGGCATTGGTGACCGTGGGACTTGCTGGCGCTACCGGGGGCTACAACATCAAGACCCGGAGCGTGGCTTTGCATCGCCCGGCGCGGCTTTAATGGCCGCGGGACATATCTACAATCGCCCGCCGGGGGCTTTGACTTTGACTTTGACATCGGGAGGAGAATGTGGAGTGCAGGGGAGAGATAAGACTTTGCCTTCCATCACAGTGAGGAGGAGATTCACTGTGATGGATGTTTGTGTAAATTGTGTTGTGTCTTGGTTCTTTTTATTTGTTTGTATGACTGCAGAAACAGAATTTCGTTTGAACTTAGGTTCAAATGACAACAAATAAATATCTATCTATATCTATATCTAGGATAGGTTTAGTGAGATATGGGCCAAATGCGGGCAGCTTGGACTAGTGTTGGTCGTTGTGGGCAAGTTGGGCCGAAGGGCCTTTTTCCACGCTATATGACTTATGACTCTATTCAACCCATTTTTATCCAAGTATATGTATATAATTTCCTCAGAATCTTCTACAGTAAAGGGCCTGTCCCACTTAGGCATTTTTTTAGGCGACTACAGGCGACTAGGCTGTCGCCACATGGTTGCCGGGGTGTCGCCTGTATGGTCGTGAGTAGTCTCCTCAGTTGCCTAAAGAGTCCTAGCGTCTTTCTGGTCGGTGCTGGATTTTCAACATGTTGAAACATTTTCGGAGACAGTTGGTGACAGTGGGTTTGACACCAATGAGCGTAGCTTGACTTCTCCTGACGTAGGTACTGTTATAGTTGTCGCCAGATTATCGTAGGTTGTTTGTTGCCAGGTTATCATAGGTTGTCGCCGGTGCTGACTTAGAATCATTACTTTAACAACAAAAATATACCTATTTCAAATTTTATGTTGAAGGGGGGTCCAGTCGCGGGTTTTTCGGCGACCTGCTAAGACCATGACAGTCGCCGGCAGTCGCCTAAAAATAGCCTAAGTGGGACAGGCCCTTAACTTTCCTACCACAGATGTTAGGCTCAGTGTTCTGTGGTTCCTGATTTTTCTTTGCAGCCCCTATTTAATATGGGAACTACGTTAACCACCCTCCAGTCTTCCAGCACCTTACTCATGTCTTACAATGATTCACATATCCAGCCAGGACTCCTGAAATTTCTTGTCCTGCTTGTTACAATGCCCTTAAATATATCTGATCAAGCCCAGTAAGTTTATCTTAGGATGTCAACTCTAATATAGACTGTCCTCAACACATCTCTATCAACTGTTCCAAGTTCACATGGCTTCACATCTTTCTCTATGGTAAAAACAGAGGAGAAATATTAATTGAGGTCCTTCCCCATCTCATGTGGCTGCACACATAATTGACTTTGGTTTCTGAGGGGCTCTGTTCTTTCTCTAGTTATCACCATTCTCTAAATATATGTATCTCTTTGGATTCTTCTTAATCTTACCTGCCAGAGCTATTTCATGCGCCCTTTTGGTCTCCTGATTTCCTTCTTAAGTATGCTCTTCAATCCTCTATACTTCCAGAGATACATTTGATCCCAACCGCTTATAACTTTTTCCTGACCAGTCTCAATTTCTCTCATCCATGGTTTCTTATTCCCCATCTGCCTTGCTCCGCATTCTAATGAGAGCTTGTATGTTTGAAATCTCACTGTTACGCTTTTAAAAACAACCCATTTTCCTGATATTCCTTTGCCTGTAAATAACCAACTCCATTCAACTTTTGCTAGTTCTTGTCTAATGCCATCAAAATTTGCCTTGCCACAATTTAGAACTCACCCTGCACAATTGGGTAAAAGTATGTCAAACTTTGCCCTCTGCCTTTTTGACCCTCTTCATACAGCCTGAGAAAACTTTCCTGAACCAACTAGAGAAATTCCATCTTGTCACACTGGCAATCCCAGTCTGTTTTGGGAAAGTTAAAATCTCCTCCAATGCCAACCCTATTTGTGTTGCAGCTTCCTGCAATCTCCCATCATATTTGTTCCTCTAATTCCAATTGATAGCTGGAATGGACTTTATTGTATTTATGTTTTAACTTCAAAATTTACATCTACAAACCCACACAAACTCCTTTACTCACTGGATCTTGTTATCAAAACAGAAGTGTGGCTGCTGATTTCTTATTAATCATGGCTACACATGTAGATATAGCTTTGAGGAGTCCTCAGATGCTTTTCGTTTCCCTACTGCTATCATTACTTTGGTGCCCAATTAGAGGAATGGACCAGAAGATGCCTGTGGCAGGGACATTAACTGATTCCAGAAATGGACAGGAGCAGCATGCTTTTGCGTACTGATTCTGCTGTTTGAAATCTTTCAAGGATAGGAGTGCAAAATCCATCGAAAACAAAAAAATATTGCAGTGCAAATGCTGGAAGTTTGAAAGGAAAAGTGGAAATTATTGGAAATATTCAGCATATCATAAAGAGTTATGGATTGATACAAAGATTTAATAATTCAGAAGGCAATCCTTTCTCAGTCTACTCGCAGGGTAACTTTAAAACACTATCTCATCAGTTCTTGCCCAGTTGTCAGAGAACGATATGCCATGTTTGAACCGAATCCTAGATAATTAAAATATTGTAAACTGGTAAACTCTCTGTGAAATAATGCACATGTGTGCAAATTAGAAGGGATTTCATGAAAACCCCCCCACAAAAACTGAACTCTGGAATGGATTGCCTTTAGGGAGAAGTACTTGGATGAGCATTTGAAACCTTGGCATAGAAGGCTATGTATGAGCTGCGTGCCAGAAAATGGGATTTGCAGAGAGGATACTTGTTGTACAATATAGAAGAATATCTGGCTAAGAATATCTATGCAAAGTGATATAGAAAAACATACCTGCAACAGTAGCAAGTGTACATGATAATAAGGTACTAATCTAAAATGCTACAACAACAAAGCAGAGCAGAGGCAGTTTTCTGCAGATCTTTCACATTGCAGCTCCCTATATAAATATTGGGAATATTTTGCAATCCTTAAACTATATCAATGTTAAAAATAACTGTTTATATCCATTATACTGCATATAAATGGATTAAATTAAAACTTTTATAATAGGCAAATATTATGCTCATAGTAAATCAGCTATCGACTCGTGGAAAATGACATTCTCATCTTTACTGTGAAATGTTCTTGTGATGCAAAGCTGAATTGTGATACCCAAAATCTGCAACCATTTTATTCCAGAACAAATACATTTTTAACCATTCTATTCCTGCAAAACACAGTCAGGACCAATACCGGAATAGGCAGTCTAGTTTAGTTAGAGATACAGTACAGATACGGGCCCTTCGGCCCACCGAATCCGTGCTGATCCATGATCCCGCACACTAACACTATCCTACACACACTAGGAACAATTTTCAATTATACCAAGCCAATTAACCTACAAAACCTGTACGTCTTTGGAGTGTGGGAGGAAACCAGAGATCCAGAGAAAACCCACACAAGTCACGTGGAGAATGTACAGACAAGAACCCATAGTCAGGACTGAACCCTGGTCTCTGGCGCTATAAAATAGTAACTCTACCGCTGCACCACTGTGCCGTCCAGTTATGTGTGATCCCAGTACATCATCATCCTTGGGATGACAAGTCTCAGACGTAATTTGAGGAAGGACATTCTTGCAGCGTAGGTTCAAGAGGTTCATTCCCGGGATGACGGGACTGTCATATGATGAAAGAATGGATTGACTGGGCTTGTATTCACTAGAAATTTAGGATGAGAGGGAATCTTATAGAAACATATGCAATTCTTATGGAATTGGATAAGCTAGATGCAAGAAACATGTTCCAGATGCTGGGGAGTCCTGAACCATGCACCACAATTTAAGAATAAGGGTAGGCCATTTAGAAGTGAGATGAAGAAACACGTTTTCACCCAGAGAGTTGTAAATTTGTGGAATTCTCTGCCTCAGAAGGCAGTGGGGGCCGATTCACTGGATGCATTAAAAAGAGAGTTAGATAGAGCTCTTTGGTTCTGGAGGGATCAAGGGATATGGGGAGATGGCAGGAACAGGATACTAATTGTGGATGCTCAGCCATGATCACATTGAATGGCGGTGGTGGCTTGAAGGGCCGAGTGGCCTACTCCTGTACCTATTTTCTATGTTTCTACATGGCAAGGCCTTCAAGAATGGTACTGAGAAGGTGATGTGTCCTAATCCCCCGCAAACCCCAAAGACACTGATATCAGTCTTGGTAGAAAACAAGGAACCAATGAAGCTGGTTCATCCCAAAGATAGACACAAAGTGCTGGAGTACATAGCGGATCAATCAACACTTCATTACAACATCCATGTGGATTCCTCAGCACTTGCCTGTGCCTCCATCTTGCATCTTGTCCTATCCAACAATGGGTTTACCAGGCACTGCCCTGCCTGAGGTAATTTGTGACTGGCCTGATATGTCCAAGTCTCTTCACCACCCCTCCTTCCCTCAACCTTCAGTTGAAGAATGGTCCCGACCCGAAACGTGAACCATCCTTTTTCCTCCAGAGATGCTGCCTGACCGATGAGTTACTCCAGCACTCTGTGTCTATCTTTGACATCAGTCTTTAATCTGTTCTCACTGCACAAGGCATCGGAGGGTGTAGCTACATTCAATACAGAACAAACTGCAAGGGCCTCTCAACGTCCTGGCAGCAGTGCTGATATAACCAAGCTGTTCCACTTCAGCTGCAAGCATGAATGTACCCAACAACGTGGAAGATTACTCAGGGACATTTTGTCAACAAGAAACAGGGCCAAAGCTGGACATTTACTCTGCATCCATCCATTCCCCGACATTAGCATAATAATGGAAATTTTTGTCAACAATGCCATCTGGAGGCTATCCACATATAATCTGGAATTTGGTTATTTAGTTTGGATTCTACTGAAATAATTTAGCTCCAGAACTCATTATAGTTAATAGAATCCCCAAGGTAGAATGAAAATGATTAATCTTGAAATCGAGATACCACTTGACAAAATATGTCACAGAGGAGTCCAAGTAGAAATAAAATAAATGGGAATCAACAATTGCACTCATACCTAACACTAATTCCGATGGATGTATCTGTTGGAGGGTAATCAGCTAAGCCTGTAGATAATGCTCCATGCTCAAACCATCTCTAGTGATTTATTAGTAACCTTCTCTCCACCATAAAGTAAACATGAAGCTGTTTGCTGATTATTAAAGAAGACACAAAATGCTGGAGATTATTGAACACTGCTCAGGTCTGTCCACAATTGTTTCGATACTGAGAAAAAATGTTACCTTTTGTAGCTTTGTCATCGAGTCATACAGTGTGGAAACAGGGCCTTCGGAACAACTTGCCCACACTGACCAACATGACCCAGCTACACTAGTCCCACCTGCCAGCATTTGGTCCATATCATTCCAAACCTGTCTTATCCATGTATCCAAAACATGGTGACACTTGTATTTTGCCTAGGTGAGGTTTGCTGTGTGATTTTATCAGGTTGTATGCAAAAAATAAAATTTCACTGTGTAGGAAGGAACTGCAGATGCTAGTTTACACTGAAAATAGACACAAATGCTGGAGTATCTCAGCGGGACAAGCAGCATCTCTGGATAGAAGGAATGGGTGATGTTTCGGGTCAAGACACTTTTTCAGACTGAGAGTCACCATTCCTTCTATCCAGAGATGCCGCCTGTCCCTTTGAGTTACTAAAGGGCCTGTCCCACTTGGCGATTTTTTCGGCAATTGCCGGCGTCATATCAGTGTCGCAAAAGATTTGAAAATTTCAAAATCAACGGCGACAAAAAAAATTGTTGCGAACACTTGAAAAAACACCGTGCGTCATACATCATCACGTCAGTCAATGATGCCGGCAGTCGCCAAAAAAATCGGCAAGTCGGACAGACCCTTAAAGCATTTCACCACTATACCTAGGTACATGTGATGATGAGGTATCATTGAATTTAAATAATTACAATAAAATCCATCTTTTTTATTCACCAATTTTGTCTTCAAAAGACACTTGCAGTGATATAAGAGTGAAAAATATCATAGATATCATGAAGATAGACACAAAAAGCTGGAGTAACTCTGCGGGACAGGCAGCATTTCTGGAGAGAAGGAATGGGTGACGTTTCGGGTCGAGACTCTTCATCAGACTGGTTAGGGATTAGGGAAATGAGAGATATAGACGATAATGTAGAGAGAAAAAGAACAATGAATGAAAGATATGCAAAAAAGTAACAATGATAAAGGAATCAGGCTATTGTTAGGTGTTTGATGGTGAAAATGAGAAGCTAGTGTGACTTGGTGGGGAGGGATAGAGAGAGAGGGAATGCGGAGCTACTGAAGTTAGAGAAATCAATATTCGTACCACTTGGGCTGTAAGCTGCCCAAGCGAGATATGAGATGCTGTTTCTTCAATTTGCTTTCGCCTCACTCTGACAATGGAAGAGACCTAGGACAGAAAGGTCTGTGTCGGAATGGGCAAGAGAATTAAGTGTTTAGCAACCAGGAGATAGATTAGTAGACAATAGACAATAGTTTCAGGTGTAGCCATTCGGCACTTCGAGCCTGCACTGCCAGTCACTGCCACCTATTGTGAACATTCAATGTGATCATGGCTGATCATCCCCAATCAGTACCCCCGTTCCTGCCTTCTCCCCATATCCCCTGACTCCGCTATCTTTAAGAGCCCTATCTAGCTCTCTCTTGAAAGTATCCAGAGAACCGGCCTCCACCGCTCTCTGAGGCAGAGAATTCCACAGACTCACAACTCTCTGTGAGAAAAAGTGTTTCCTCGTCTCCGTTCTAAATGGCTTACTCCTTATTCTTAAACTGTGCCCCCTGGTTCTGGACTCCCCCAACATCTGAACATGTTTCCTGCCTCTAGTGTGTCCAAGCCCTTAACAATCTTATATCTTTCAATGAGATCCCCTCTCATACCTTTAATTCCAGAGTATACAAGCCCAGCCACTCCATTCTCTCAGCATATGACAGTCCCGCCATCCCGGGAATTAACCTTGTGAACCTACGCTGCACTGCCTCAATAACAAGGATGTCCTTCCTCAAATTTGGAGACCAAAACTTCACACAATGCTCCAGGTGTGGTCTCACTAGGGCCCTGTACAACTGCAGAAGGACCTCTTTGCTCCTATACTCAACTCCTCTTGTTATGAAGGCCAACATGCCATTCGCTTTCTTCACTGCCTGCTGTACCTGCATGCTTACTTTCATTGACTGATGAACAAGGACCCCCAGATCCTGTTGTACTTCCCCTTTTCCCAACTTGATACCATTTAGATAATAATCTGCCTTCCTGTTTTTTCTACCAAAGTGGATAACCTCACATTTATCCACATTAAACTGCGTCTGCCATGCATCAGCCCAACTCAGGTAGGTCCAGGCGGACTGAGCGAAGTTATTCAGCGAAATGATCGCCCAGTCTACGTTTGGTTTCGCCGATGTGTAAGAGTCCACATCTTGAACAGTGGATACAGTAGATGAGGTTTGAGGAGATGCAAGTGAACCACTGCCTAACATGAAAGGACTGTTGGGGTCCCTGGACAGACTCGATAGAGGAGTAATAGGGACAGGTGTTGCATCTTCTGCGGTTGCAGCGGAAGGTACCTGGGGAGGGGGTGGGAAGGGTGGGAAGGGATGAGCTTAACCAGGGAGTTACGGAGGGAACAGTCTCTGCGGAAGGCGGAAATGGGGTGGGAAGATGTGACTAGATGATTGAGATGGGAAATGTGACTAGTGTTGGGATCTCGTATGAGGTGGCAAATATTTCCAAGGATTATAGATACATAGATACATAGAAAATAGGTGCAGGAGTAGGCCATTCGGCCTTCGAGCCTGCACCGCCATTCAATACGATCATGGCTGATCATCCAACTCAGTATCCCGTACCTGCCTTCTCTCCATACCCCCTGATCCTTTAGCCACAAGGGCCACATCTAATTTCCCTCTTAAATATAGCCAATGACTGGCCTCAACTACCCTCTGTGGCAGAGAGTTCCAGAGATTCACCACTCTCTGTGTGAAAAAGTTTTTCCTCATCTCGGTCTTAAAGGATTTCCCCTTATCCTTAAGCTGTGACCCCTTGTCCTGGACTTCCCCAACATCGGGAACAATCTTCTGCATCTAGCCTGTCAACCCCATAAGAATTTTGTACGTTTCTATAAGATCCCCTCTCAATCTCCTAAATTCTAGCGAGTATAAGCCAAGTCTATCCAGTCTTTCTTCATATGAAAGTCCTGACATTCCAGGAATCAGTCTGGTGGAACCTTCTCTGCACTCCCTCTATGGCTATAATGTCCTTCCTCAGATTTGGAGACCAAACTGTACGCAATACTCCAGGTGTGGTCTCACCAAGACCCTGTACAACTGCAGTAGAACCTCCCTGCTCCTATACTCAAATCCTCTTGCTATGAAGGCCAACATACCATTCGCTTTCTTCACTGCCTGCTGCACCTGCATGCCTACTTTCAATGACTGGTGTACCATGACACCCAGGTCTCGCTGCATCTCCCCATTTCCTAATACGGCCACCATTTAGATAATAGTCTGCCTTCCCGTTTTTGCTACCAAAGTGGATAACCTCACATTTATCCACATTATACTGCATCTGCAAACATTTGCCCACTCACCCAGCCTATCCAAGTCACCTTGCAGTCTCCTAGCATCCTCCTCACAGCTAACACTGCCCCCCAGCTTAGTGTCATCCGCATACTTGGAGATGTTGCTTTCAATTCCCTCGTCCAGATCATTAATATAAATTGTAAATAGCTGGGGTCCCAGCACTGAGCCTTGCGGTACCCCACTAGTCACTGCCTGCCATTGTGAAAAGGACCCGTTTACTCCTACTCTTTGCTTCCTGTTTTGCCAGCCAGTCTCTATCCACATCAATACTGAACCCCCAATACCGTGTGATTTAAGTTTGTATCCTAATCTCTTATGTGGTACCTTGTCGAAAGCCTTCTGAAAGTCCAGATACAACACATCCACTGGTTCTCCCCTATCCACTCTACTAGTTACAATCCTCGAAAAATTCTATAAGATTCGTCAGACACGATTTACCTTTCGTAAATCCATGCTGACTTTGTCCAATGATTTCACCACTTTCCAAATGTGCTGCTATCCCATCTTTAATAACTGACTCTAGCAGTTTCCCCACTACCGATGTTAGACTAACTGGTCTGTAATTCCCGTTTTCTCTCTCCCTCCCTTCTTAAAAAGTGGGGTTACGTTTGCTACCCTCCAATCCTCAGGAACTACTCCAGAATCTAAAGAGTTTTGAAAAATTATCACTAATGCATCCACTATTTCTGGAGCTACTTCCTTAAGTACTCTGGGATGCAGCCTATCTGGCCCTGGTGATTTATCGGCCTTTAATCCATTCAATTTACCCAACACCACTTCCCGACTAACCTGGATTTCACTCAGTTCCTCCATCTCCTTTGACCCGCGGCCCCCTGCTATTTCCGGCAGATTATTTATGTCTTCCTTAGTGAAGACGGAACCAAAGTAGTTATTCAATTGGTCTGCCATATCCTTGTTCCCCATGATCAATTCACCTGTTTCTGACTGCAAGGGACCTACATTTGATTTAACTAATCTCTTTCTCTTCACATATCTATAAAAACTTTTGCAGTCAGTTTTTATGTTCCCTGCCAGTTTCCTTTCATAATCTATTTTCCCTTTCCTAATTAAGCCCTTTGTCCTCCTCTGCTGGTCTCTGAATTTCTCCCAGTCCTCTGGTATGCTGCTTTTTCTGGCTAATTTGTACGCATCATCTTTTGCTTTGATACTATCCCTGATTTCCCTTGTTATCCACGGATGCACTACCTTCCTTGATTTATTCTTTTGCCAAACTGGGATGAACAATTTTTGTAGTTCATCCATGCAGTCTCTAAATGCCTTCCATTGCATATCCACCGTCAACCCTTTTAGAACTAATTGCCAGTCAATCTTGGCCAATTCACGTCTCATACCCTCAAAGTTACCTTTCTTTAAGTTCAGAACCGTTGTTTCTGAATTAACAATGTCACTCTCCATCCTAATGAAGAACTCAACCATATTATGATCACTCTTGCCCAAGGGGGCACGCACAACAAGTCTGCTAACTAACCCTTCCTCATTACTCAATACCCAGTCTAGAATAGCCTGCTCTCTCGTTGGTTCCTCTACATGTTGGTTTAGATAACTATCCCTCATACATTCCAAGAAATCCTCTTCCTCAGCACCCCTGCCAATTTGATTCACCCAATCTATATGTAGATTGAAGTCACCCATTATAACTGTTTTGCCTTTGTTGCACGCATTTCTAATTTCCTGTTTGATGCCATCCCCAACTTCACTACTACTGCTAGGTGGCCTGTACACAACACCCACCAGCGTTTTCTGCCCCTTAGTGTTTCGCAGCTCTACCCATACCGATTCCACATCCTCCAAGCTAATGTCCTTCCTTTCCACTGCGTTAATCTCCTCTCTAACCAGCAACGCTACCCCACCTCCTTTTCCTTTCTCTCTATCCCTCCTGAATATTGAATATCCCTGGATGTTCAGCTCCCAGCCTTGGTCACCTTGGAGCCATGTCTCCGTGATCCCAACTATATCATAATCATTAATTGCTATCTGCACGTTCAACTCATCCACCTTATTACGAATGCTCCTTGCATTGAGACACAAAGCCTTCAGGCTTGTTTTTACAACGCTCTTACCCCTTATACAATTATGTTGAAAAGTGGCTCTTTTTGATTTTTGCCCTGGATTTGTCTGCCTGCCACTTTTACCTTTCACCTTGCTACCTATTGCTTCCGCCCGCATTTTACACCCCTCTGTTTCTCTGCTCACCCATTTAAGAACCCCACCACCTCTTATTCTCTGTTTATTATTGTTTTCTTCTTTCCCCCCTACATGTTGGGTCTGAGTGCTTTCCTTCTCTGCCTCCTGCCTCACACACTGTCTAATAGCATTCTCTATTTGAGTCCCTCCCCCCAACCATTCTAGTTTAAAGTCTCCCCAGTAGCCTTTGCAGATCTCCCCGCCAGGATATCGGTCCCCCTCAGGTTCAAGTGCAACCCATCCTTTTTGTACAGGTCGAACCTTCCACAAAAGAAGTCCCAATGATCCAGAAATTTGAATCCCTGCCTTCTGCACCAGTCCTTCAGCCACGCATTTATCCTCCACCTCGCTCCATTCCTACTCTCACTGTCGCGTGGTACAGGCAGTAATCCCGAGATTGTTACCTTTGCTGTCCTTCTCTTTAACTCCCCTCCTAACTCCCTAAATTCTCCTTTCAGGACCTCTTCTCTTTTTTTACCTATGTCATTGGTACCTATATGTATCACGACCTCGGGCTCCTCTCCCTGCCCTTTCAGGATGTCTTGGACACGTTGAGACACATCACAGACCCTGGCACCAGGGAGGCAAACTACCATCCGGGTCTCCCGACTGCGTCCACAGAATCGCCTGTCTGACCCCCTAACTATAGAGTCCCCTATTAATATTGCCCTCCTCTTCTTTTCCTTACCCTTCTGAGCAACAGGACCGGTCTCTATACCGGAGGCCCGGCCGCTGTCGCTACCCCCCAGTAGGCTGTCCACCCCAACAGTGCTCAAACAGGAGTACTTATTGTCAAGGTGTACAGCCACCGGGGTACTCTCTAGTCCCTGCCTGTGCCCCTTGCCTCTCCCAACCGTGATCCACTTGCCTGCCTCCTGTGGTGTTGGAGTGACCACATCCCTGTAACTCCTCTCAATGACTTCCTCGCTCTCCCTGACCAGACGGAGGTCATCGAGCTGCTGCTCCAGGTTCCTAATACGGTCCATTAGGAGCCCCATCTCGATACACCTGGCGCAGATGTGGACGTCTGGAGGGCTATCAGACTCCATGACTTCCCACATCTGACATCCAGAACAGTAAACTGCCCTGGCCCTCATACTCCCCTTACCCTGGATATAATACAAAACAACCTGCTACAATACAAAACAAGCTGCTACAATACAAAACAAACTGCTACAATACAAAACAAACTGCTACAATACAAAACAAACTGCTAGAATACAAAACAAGCTGCTACAATACAAAACAAACTGCTACAATACAAAACAAACTGCTACAATACAAAACAAACTGCTACAATACAGTACAATCAGCAGGGATCTGACTCCCAATCAGCTGCTCCCTCTTGTCTGCGTCCACCAATCAGCGGCTTCCTCAAACCCACTTGTTTTTGAAGTGGAACGTTGCCGATTTGGGTTCCTTTTTAAGTCCTACCGCTCGGTTGTAGCTCCTCCCTCAGCGACCTCTCCAACGGCTTTCGGACCTCTGTTAGGAACAAGCCCCCGCGCTCCTTTTTAAGTCCTACCGCTCGGTTGTAGCTCCTCCCTCAGCGACCTCTCCAACGGCTTTCGGACCTCTGTTAGGAACAAGCCCCCGCGCTCCTTTTTAAGTCCTACCGCTCGGTTGTAGCTCCTCCCTCAGCGACCTCTCCAACGGCTTTCGGACCTCTGTTAGGAACAAGCCCCCGCGCTCCTTTTTAAGTCCTACCGCTCGGTTGTAGCTCCTCCCTCAGCGACCTCTCCAATGGCTTTCGGACCTCTGTTAGGAACAAGCCCCCGCGCTCCTTTTTAAGTCCTACCGCTCGGTTGTAGCTCCTCCCTCAGCGACCTCTCCAACGGCTTTCGGACCTCTGTTAGGAACAAGCCCCCGCGCTCCTTTTTAAGTCCTACCGCTCGGTTGTAGCTCCTCCCTCAGCGACCTCTCCAACGGCTTTCGGACCTCTGTTAGGAACAAGCCCCCGCGTGTTGTATGCGACGGCTGATGGGGTGAGGATATCATGAAGATAGACACAAAATGCTAGAGTAACTCAGCGGGACAGGCAGCATCTCTGAAGAGAAGGAATGGATGACATTTCGGGTCGTGCCCCTTCTTCAGACTGATGTCAGGGGAGAGGGAGACACATAGATAAGGAAATGTAAGGTGTGAAAATAGGACAATGGGAATGAAGATCAAGAAAAATGTAGAATAGATCATTGTTAGCTGGGAGAAGCTAACAACAAAGCAAACAGAGATAAAATGTGGTCGGAGACAGTAAGACTGGTCGGAGAACTGGGAAGCTGGAGGGATGGAGAGAGAGGGAAAGAAGGGGTTACTTAAAGTTAGAGAAGTCAATGTTCATACCGCTGTAGTATAAGCTGTCCAAGTGAAACATGAGGTGCTGTTCCTCTAATTTACGCTGGACCTCACGCTGACAATGGAGGAGGCCCAGGATAGAAAGGTCAGTGTGGGATGGGAGGGGGAGTTAAATCGTTTAGGGCCCGGGAGATGAGGTAGGTTTAAGCAGACTCAACAAAGGTGCTATCATATCATGAAGATCAAAATCAAGATAGATCGTAGTTCATAGCAGCAAGGATATGTGATATGAATATTTTGGCTTGTTTTCTGCATAAGGCAATAAAAACAAGCAGCCAATATTAGCTGGCTTTTGAATAGTGTGACTCTTCTACAATAGAAATTTGATATTGATGATGTTTTGCAACTAAATAGCCTAGATTGATATAGAAAACATATTTACTTTCTTATGAAATCAACCCATTTAAACTTAAAATTGCTTATTTGTACAGATGACACTAAAATGTTCTTGATGCTATCTAAATGCCACATTGCATAGGGCCAGTTTTCTTTCTAGAAGTTTATGCAGCAGAGTGAATTGTGTGAATCAACAGTGTTATTGAATGAATCTCATTTAAATGCCTAGAACCCAGTCAAAATACTTAAATAGGCAGGAAGCTAATACAATATCCTTACAGAAAGAAGTAGCTGCAGATGCTGGTCTATGAAAAAAAAAACACACAAAATGCTGGAGTAACTCAGGCAGCATCTCTGAAGAGCATGGATATGTGATGTTTTGGGTCAGGACCCTTCAGACTGAACAATAAACATGTGACATTGATGCACCATTGAACCAATAAACCATTGAACCAATAAGTGTCAGGGAGCGAGCGAGACTGAGAATTGGGCGGCACAGTGACGCTGTGGTAGAGTTGCTGCTTTGCAGCGTCAGAGACCCAGGGTGGATCCTAAATACGGGCGCTGTCTGTTTGGTGTCTGTACGTTCTCCCTGTGACCGCATGGGTTTTCTCCAGGGTCTCTGGTTTCCTCCCACACTCCAAAGACGTGCAGGTTTATAATTCCTTCTTCAGACTCTGACATGACCCAAAACATCACCTATTCATGTTCTCCAGAGATGCCGCCTTACCCGCTGAGTTACTCCAGTACTTTATGCCTCATCCCTGCAGTTAGCTTTCCCAGAGACTCCCAGCCCTACAGGTTTTTGCAGGAACTATTCCCAACGTAAAGGAATCAATCATTTGATCAGGTGAAGTAGAGAGAGCTCCTATGCAGGGCAGATGTGTGTGTAATTATGTTGAAATTTATGCAGGTTATAACTAACACTGTGTTTCTTGAGCTGCTCATGATTTCCAATATTTGTGGTCACTAGAAGCCAATTTATTACAGCTTGAATATTTGAGATGTAATTACCTTTGCTTTAGTTATTAAAATATCAACAGCCATTATAATAATGCCGAAAAATCTCTCCCATTAAACTTAAATTTGCTCACAGTATTTATCCCAGAGACAGAATGTATTCTTTCTTTCTTTCTTTTAAAATCTTTTTATTCGTTTTTTTCAAAAAAACAAAAACAAAACATAAAAAACAGAGCAAAAAGAATAATGATAAACATAACAATGATATTGATACATAGGGATCAGGATTACATTAATAACAGGTACAACCTAATATGAGTCCAGTGTCAAAATACACATTGAATATAGACCTCCCGGTCTCTATGTAAATATAGTTAAATATTTAAAAGAAAACTTATATATGTAGAACCCCCCCCCCCCAAAGATAAAAAGACAAAAAAAGAGGAAAAAAGGAAGAAACAAAACACCCCTAAACTAATAAAGGAAAAAACAAACAAAAAAAAAAACAAAGCAAAGCAAAACAGAATCTGAACTGAGAATTTCAACAAATTAAGTCTGTTTTCAATACAGGGTTTTGCAGGAAGATTTCAGCACCGTCTTTAGCTGCATAATCCCCTGCAGTGAGCTCTCCATTCTTTCTTTTGGAGCCGTAGGATATCAGTAAAGCAGTTGCTTGTTTAGTTAGTTTCAGGTATGAAGGAATCCTTGTTGCTGGCTTTAAAATAGATAATTAGAGGGTTTTTACTGTACAGAGAGCAGACTAGAAGAATTGACTCATTCTTTAGCCATTGCAGGAGAAGGCTACTGCTGTTTATTGTCTTTCTATTAGAGATTATTGCATTGACACGCAGGCATACTTATACACACCCTGCATAATGAAATGCATATTTTTGGACTCAACAAATATTGGGACATTTTGGAACATGTAGTTATGTAATTTACCTCTAGTTAACCTTAATTTCCCAGAGTAACTAATAAGTCATTTTGATTCAGCAGAACAAGATAAATCAATTAAAGTGAGTTTTGTCATTCAATGCATGCCAACAATTTCCATCTACTTTCAGCATGAATTGCTGCATAAAAACATTGTTACAGTGAAGTTTTTGGTTTTGTTTTAAAAAACAAACTGCGTGAGAGCTCTGGGCAGTGTGCCAGGCCTGGTTATTAATCTTTGTCGGTGGCAAGAAAGATGGATATGAAAAATATAATTTCATAAGAGTGTAGGTGGAGGAAAAGCTGGATGGTTGAATATCCTGAACTTAAAAGAAAGGAGAGTTTAGCATGGAATAAACTGTGGACAGATAAATAGGGAACAATATTGGATTTTAATGGGGTCATGTTCAACACAGACATGGTGGGCCACAAGCCCTGTTCTCCTGCGGACTTGTTCTGTATGTTATGAGTTGCCATTCAGATTGGAGGACTGTGGTGTGCTGCAGGGATCAGTGCGGAGCTCACTGTTGTTTGTCACCTATATTAATGGTAAGGATGTCTGTGTTGTTCACGTGATTAGTAAGTTAGTTGATGACATCAAAATTAGTGGTATAGCAGACCGTGAATAAGGTTATCTCAGACTACAATGGGATCTAGATCAACTGGGGAAATGGATTAAAGAATGGCAGATGGAATTTAACTTAGATAAGTGTCAAGTGTTGCTTTTGGGGAAGTTAAATCAGGGCAGCACTCACACAGTAAATGGTAGAGCCCAGGAGAGTATTGTAGAATAGAGAGATGCAGGAGTGCAGGTATATAACTCCCTGAAAGTGGCGACACCGTTAGACAGAGTGGTGAAGAATGTATTTGGCATGCTGGCCTTCATCGGTCAGGGCACTGTTCAGGAGTTAGGATGTCATGTTGCGTCTGTACAAGCCATTGATGACACCACACTTGGTGCAGTTCTGGATCCCCAGCTATAGAAAGGATATAATTAAGCTGGAAAATTGTGCATGGAAAGTGTGCAGAAAAGATTAATGAGGATGCCACCAGGACTGGAGGGCATGAATTTTCAGAAAGGTTGGGCAGGCTTTTTCTTTTTCCCCTGTAACTTTGGAGGCTATGGGGTGACTTTATAGAGGTACATACAATCATGAAAGTCATAGATGAGGTGAATAGCCACAGTTTTTTACTCAGGGCTTTGGAGTCTAAAACTAGGTTTATGATGAGAGGAGAAAGATGGATGAGGTATAACATTTTCAGAAAACTGTGGAATGAGCTGACAGAGGAAGCTGTTGAAGTGGATATGATTAAAATATTTATGACATATAGAAACATAGCAGAGATTATGTGGGATATGGGCCAATCACAAGTAAATGGGACTAGCACAGGTGGACAACTGGTCGGCATGGACAGCCTGTTGAGAGCCTGTTTCTAACTGTAACTCTATGATTCTTCTTATTGCCATGGTTTTGGTCACTGAAAAAGGAACCTCCAGGATCCAAAGGAAATGGGGAAAGCTTGTAATATGTTTAATAGTAAGATTAAACGAGAACTTACCAGTTTGAAATTTGATCTTTATTTTATGAGGAGTAACGTTGAGGGATTACGTGAAGAAGACCCCGTCCAGCCGCACACGCGTCAATCTTCAAAGCAGCGGAGTGAAAGTCACAGACGATAATTACTGAAGTATGACAGTAAGATGCATAAAGACTTAGAACTACCAGCTCGATCCTTTTATGAGGGTGGGAGTGAAGGGCACGTAATCCCTCAACGTTACTCCTCATAAAATAAAGATCAAACTTCAAACTGGTAAGTTCTCGTTTAATCTTACTATTTTACTTCGGAGTCACGTGAGTGACTACGAGAAGATTTCAAAGCTCTGTGATTTCACACCGTGGATTAAAATCCAGGTGCTCACTGCACTGATTGACTCTATTGAGTAAGCACAATCAACAATGCATAACCACAACATTAAATGTAATCAGTTAATGGTTTTATTTATTTTAACAAATTAACCCATTTATAATAATGGGGGATTTAATACTGAACCCAGCACGGCCTCACCAACCACCCCGGGATCTTTAATCTCCTTATGGTAATACTTGTGAAACATCTGTTCACTTGCCCATCCTGCGGCCGCGAGGATAAGGTCTATTGGAACGTCTGAATCCCTGGCCGATGTTGATGCCGCCCTGGTGGAATGAGATTTTAATTTATCAGTATCAATACCTGAATAAATCAATACCTGTTTCAATCTTGAAATTGTCTGTGTTGACAGTTTCTTATGAGGACTTTTATGACTAATAAAAAATGCTAATTCTGTGCCTCTTAAGATTCTGTTTGTTTCCATGTAACATCTTACATATGTTACTACAAATAGCCATGGATCCGTAGGATATGCTGAAAACTCCAATTTACATCCCGTGAACCCAGGTCTACTTTGCTTCAGTAAATCATAGACATAGAATGTAACGGCATCTGCCCCTACTTTCATTCTGTCAATTAAATTTCTGTAATGTTTGAACTCTGAGCTGAAACTAATGCCGTCAGCATAACCAATTTCATGGTGATTTCGGCTAATGACAGAGTTTCAATAGGATTCCAATCCCTCAGCAGCATCAGTACATCTTTTACATTCCAGATTTCTGTATACCTAGGTCTAGGAGGATTGGAATTGAAAATTCCCTTCATAAACCTACAGACCCAAGGATGTGATCCTATTGGATTTTGTTCTGATTCACTGCTTAATATGCAGAGAGTGCACTTCGTGCAGTATTGTTTGCACTATACCTTAATTTTTAATTCGTAGTAAAGTGTTGAAAGAAACTCTAATACATCTGAAATTTCTGCTGTATTATATGCAATATTCTTTCCTGAACAAAACACCTCCTATTTCTTTATATAAGAAATGTACTGCTTCTGGGTACTATTCCTCCAGGCTGCTGCTATAACATCCACCGTACAGTCTGATAATCCTCTTCCAAGATATGGCCTTTTCAGAATCTGCAAATCAACAAACCAATACGATCATGTAAAGGATGTGGTTCATTAGTTACAGGGTTTACAAGCAGTTTCACCTGCTTTGGAATAACCATAAGGGGTTCTTTGATTATGTTTAACACCAGTGGATACCATAGCTGTGTAGGCCAATCTGGTACCACCAAAATCCCCGAGGCTGAGTCCTGTTTAATTTTCTGTGTGCATCTATTGATTTAAACAAAATGGAGGAAATGCATACAGAAACATATCACCCCAATGTAGCGAGAAAGCATCTACCGCTACTGCACCACGATCAGGTTCCCATGACACATACTTAGGCAATTGGTGGTTTAGTCTTGATGCAAACAAATCAATCTTTGGCATTTCAAATCGTGTTACAATTTGCTTAAATATTTCCTGATGTAACATCCATTCTGTTTTATCATTAAATTTACATGATCTTTTGTCTGCAATTGTGTTACATTTTCCTGGTAAATATATTGCTGACAGCCAGATTTTCCTGACAATACACCAGGTCCAAATTTCATTTGCCAATCTATCACATGATTCTGATTTGATACCACCCATGTGATTCATGTATGCTACAGCTGTAGTATTGTCAACCTGTACCTGAACATGCACATTTCCCATATTAGTGCAATAAGCTTTAAGGCCATGAAATGCTCCTAACAGCCCTAGGTAATTTATTCCTTAATTTTCAAGCAAAGGTACTTCATCGACATTCCACCTACCTCCACAGCTGGAAATCATGTTAGTTGTGCCCATCCAAGAGCACTTACATCAGTCTGTAGAATAACGGAAGGTGTTTCTACCAGAACTTTTCTGGAAGCGTTAGAGACATTGTTAATCCACCATTCTATTTCTGTAGTGGATCCAATTGTTAATTTCATGGGCTTGTCAAAATGCACTGTATTCATTTTTAATGATTGTACCTTAGCCCTCTGCAAACATTGATAATGCAATGGACCAAACCTGACAGCTGGAAACCCAGCAATTAATTTGCCCAGCAAGCTTGCCACTTCTCTAATTGAAGGCTGGTCCTCGTTTATGAGTTTAGTGCAATCTTCAATTAACTGCAGCCTTCTCTTTTGGCAAGGTGATTACCATGTGTTCAGAGTTAATTGTGAACCCTAGGTAATCAATGTTCTTGCTTGGTAACAATTTTGATTTTTGTAGGTGAATAATGAAACCCATTTTTTCAAAATGTATTTGAGTCTAGATACTGACAATTTTGCAGTAGCCAAAGTGCCCCCACAATCAGAATATCATCTAAATAAACCATTAATACATGACCCTCAGCTCTTAGCAGAGCTAAAATTGGTTTGAGTAATTTAGTGAATAATCTTGGTGCTGAAGTCAGGCCATTGGGCAATGCTTTAAATTGCCATAACTGACTCATCCATCTAAATTTCAAATATCTTTGATCATTACCATGCATTGCCACAGAATAATATGCATTTTGCAGATCTGTGCTTGCCATGAAGCAATTCTTTGTGACCAGCTGAATGGCATTAGTAAATGTTTCCATTTTGAAATGTTTCTATTGTACATAAAGGTTAAGATTTGTCAGATCCAAAATGATTCTACATCCACCATCCTTTTTTGTTCTAGCAAAATATTTGACACAAACTGATGGTGTTGTTCTACTGACTTTTCTATTACCCCTTTTCCGCATAAAATTTTCAATTCTCCCTTGATCAACTTATTCTCTTCCTTTGAGAAAATCCGTGACCAGTTTGAATTATGCTGAATTGGAGGATCCAAACGTGGAGAGAACTCAATTTTGAATTCTACAATGCTACATAGAATAAATGAATCATTTGTTATTGATTGCCATTCTTTTAGGAAGAATCGTAACCTTCCCCCTATTTGTGAGTGTGAAACATTTGTTGTGTTTCTTACCAGACCAAGCCCCCCTACCTCAGGGTTTGCCACCAGCAATTGTTGTCCCTTTCTAGTAGGCACATTGTAACCTCCACGTATCCTCCACGTATCTCGTCAACGTGTATACGAGAATGATAGGCTTGTTCCTTCTCCAGCACCAGCATTTCGCCTGTAGGGATACTGCCTTCGCACCACTCTGCTCAGCATAGGTGATCCTTTAGCTTCTTTGCTAGATTTTCCACAAAAAGCAGATTTAGGCATTTGTATATTGGATGGTTTGCAGAGCCTGCATACTTAGGATGAATATTTGGTCTTATTGCATTTTTACGAATACAATTTATTTCAAAGTGCGCACTACACATGAGTGCTAAGGCATTTTGTTGTGAATCCGATATAAAATCTTCATCCAATACCACTGGCAACGCCGTAATGCCGGACCCCAGCAATTTCAGCACTCGTTGTAATTTCAATTCTTGTGAGCGTAAACCACTGCTCAAGTAACCCATATCCAGTTATTCACTGCTGGAACTGCTAGCAATTCACAATTTTCCGGGGTCTCATACTTTTTGATAGTCTCATCCATAGTTAATTCCTGGGGCTGATGGGAGAGTAGATAATTTATAGTCATAGCTATTTTCTCTCTCAAAGGTTCCCCTGTTACTCTGGGAACAGCAAACTTTTGTGCCAGCCTTGGAGCATTTTAGCTCTGATAATGGGCTCTGGTCCTCATATAAATCATCATCTGAATCTAGATATTCATCTTTATGTTGGGTAATTTCTGGCTCCCCTGTTTCAGGTAAGTCTCTGCCAGATTCCCCCTGCGTGGGCTCTCTTGTAGGCCCACGGATAGGCAGCCCTGTTTCAGGTGCTGCTGGCGCTGGCTCAATTCTAGGCCAACGCTTCATTATTTTTTCTCTTTATATTGTCGGTGCTGGCACATTTGTCATTGCACGTTTGTGCTGCCTTTTGTTCAGGCATTTCTAGTACTGGCTCTCCAATAGGCCAACACATATATTGCCTTTTTTTCTGGCATTTTTGGGTACTGGCTCTCCTGTAGGCCAACCACTGTAATGTTTCTGCACAGGCATTTCTGATGGCTCTCCTGTAGGCCACCCTTGTGCCTGTCCCATCCAAGGCACCCCCTGTGCTTTATCCTCCATTGGCCAACACCGACTTAAATCCTCCTGTGGGGGTTCTTTATAAATCATTTGCCCCATCAGGAGTTCTAAAGTTTTGACCCTTGCAGTGCAATATTCTTTCCTGCCTGAGGAGGGTATACCTCCGGGTCTGACTCATCCGACTTTTGTCCAGCCTTGCGCCCCGCCGCCGGCCGTTTAATGGCACACTCGACCGCAACGGGAGTTAATGGCTTCGCTGCCACTGACTCCCCTGACTGACGCCCGCTACCCTTAGGATCTAGGGTTTTACTACGGTGCGTCCCTGGCCGCCTCTCCTTCCCCTTTCTCTATAATAAACTTGTGTGGAGCTCCACCAACAAGTCTGCACGGGAAGGAAACGCTCCTGTAAGTGAAAGTAAACCCATTACCTTCCGACTTTTGCTTTACTTTTGCTTTACTCACCGGTCGGAGGAGCTCCTGCTCCTCCACACACGGTCATGAACGCTATGCGTCTGATCGATATGACGCGTGTGCGGCTGGACGGGGTCTTCTTCACGTAGTCACTCACGTGACTCCGAAGTAAAATCTAAGGGCCTTACTGGAAAAAGTAAAAGTTCTCAACTGACTGCGAACTGGGGTCGGGCAGTCAAGGGTGACAATGCACAAATGGGGCTACATCGAGGGTACAACAACCTGTGACTGTGGCACATAGACCCAGACAATGCAACACCTACTGCAATGCCCATTGCTGGATAATCCATGTACTACTGCAGCTCTTACACTTAACACTCCAATAGCGCAACGATGTGTACAGCTGTGGCAAGCCACTATATAGCATAAGGACACGAAAGAAATAAATAAACTGAAAAAAGATAATGGAAAATTAGGCTAACTTAAGGGGCTGTCCCACTGCGATGACCTAATTGGCGAGTTTAGAAGAATTTAGGAGAGTTTGAAAAAAATTTCATGTTGAAGACCTCCTTCAACTTTGTAGAAGACCTCCTTCGACTATGTTGAAGACTAGCTTTGACTAGCTTCGGCAAAATTGGACACCGAATAGTGGAGAGTGAAGACGATCTCCTTCGATTTCCTTCGATCTCCATTCGACTATGCTGAAGACTATCTACGACTACCTTAGACTACCTTTGATTACCTACGACTACCCTCGATTACCTACGAATAACATGCCAACCTACCACGACCTACTTCGACTAAACCTACGAGTAAAAAAAGTATCCATTTTTTCCATGGCGACCTTTTTTTACTCGCAGGCATTTTTCAACAGGTTGAAAAATACTCCGCGACCTAGCTGAGGCCTCGAGTACACGGGGACTACTCTCGAGCATGAAGGAGAGTTACAAAGACCTCCTAGGACCTCGTGTCGACCATGCTGCGAGTATGAGTCGAGGGCAAACTCATCTGAACTCGCGGATTAGCTCGCCGCAGTGGGACAGCCCCTTTAGTATTTGTACTTGGGTCACATTAGAAAAGGCCAATGCAGTACTTAGTGTAGAAGTATGCTTAAACTGCAAGGAAGTGTTAATTACAACAAAAATGACTCTGTATGGGAGTTAGAGTGTAGGCTTATTCATTGGACAAGCAGGAATGCAGGTCCACAAAGGAGAAATCATTGTCTACAACAAGGATAGAGGATCTGCTGTTGGGGCAAGTTACATGTAAATTAATAACTAATGATCACAATCCCCAAATAAGAAGAAAAGAATTGTGATGAATTATTGTGAAGCTGTCAAATCTGCATGTAACTTTTGTAATGCAAAAATTATGAAGTGCTGGATAATATATCAGTACAGTGGAGGACTTTTGAGCTCAGGAATGCTACCTAGTAAATAAAGCCTAAACAGACTAGTTCTGGAGACTCGATGCAGTCCTGGTCTGAGCCATATTTAAGAGGACAACAGGGCCCCACATGAAAGCCAGATTAAGGGTGCAGGTTAAACGCACAAATCCCTCCAACAGTCACCACCATTTTTTCTGAGGCTTGCCTGAACCCTTCCCATAGAGTCCAGATCAAAGTCACTTAAAATGCATTGGTTTCATTTTTGAGATGATGAGGCAGAAAATGAAAGTTGATGGTTAAATGATTTCTGACATTCCCAGAGCCATATACTGTTGGAAATGTGGTGGCCTTTTGCCATCTGCAGCTTGCCAAAGGATTGGGAATGTGAGCCTCGCTTTTATCCAGCACACCTTCTGTGGGAATAGTTGTTCACTGCTTGCTGGCTGTCCTGCCTATTCCACGAATCTAACTATTTTAATGCCAGCTGTTGAATTTTTCTTGAATAAGAACTGCTTGTGCTTCCCTCCATGCAACATTGGTTTAGTCTCTTTCATGGATTCCTCAAATCCTCAGTGGATGTACCTTACAATTTAGAGTCACAAATTGTCACTGCAATTCCAGAGATAGCTGCTTGCTGCATTTGTTAAAGGTGCCCTCCAGGACTTAATAATATTAATTCCAGGCTTTCTTTGAGAAGGGAATCAAAGCAAAGGAGGATGTATATATCCTACCAAGAAGGTAGGGATTCAAATTTGTTAATGAGCTATTTATTATAACATTCATTTGAAAATACAAAAATAATTAAATCTGTAGGTTTTTATGGCCAATATTAGTGGGGAAATGATATTCCTTGGTCTTGCTATTAAATGCAGGATAAATAAAGTTAATGAATTATAACCCGACTCCAGTCAAGGAGTGTGGTCGTATTGTGGATGTACTATTTGATTAGTAATCCAAAGTGTATGGACCAATTACCCAGAAAACAAAATTCAAATCCAACCTTGGCAGCTGGGCAATTTAAATGCATTCAATTAAATTAATCTGAAATTAAAGAGCAAGTATCAGTGATGATGATCATGAAACTACCATTCCGTTGTAAAACTCCATCTGGTCCATCATGTCCTTGAGGGAATGAGATTTGCTGCCCTTTCATATGATAGAATGGTAGTCACTCCTAATTGACCTGTAAAATTGAATGACGAGCCATATTATTATTCTAACCCCTACAAATGCAAATCACAGATATAGATTGGTTGTGGGTGGGCAAAAATTCCAGCAAATGTAGCGTAATGTTGGAAAATATTAAATTGTCCATTTTGATAGGAAAAGTAAACTGTTATCTAAATAGTGAGAGTGCTCTGATGTGAAGAGTGATCTGGATGCCCCTGTATATGATTTGCAAAAGGCTGGTGTGCAAGTCTAGCAGGTAATTAGGAAGACTAAGATAATTTATTGTTTACTATTTATTGCTTAGGGATTTTAATATAATAGTAGGAGATTAGGATTCAGTTATGTAAGGCATTGGTAAGGCCACATCTGTGCAAGGCAGTACAGATGTGGCCTTATAAATGCCCTACATAACTGAAGTGTAATCTCCCACTATTATATCCTTATCAGAGGACAATAGTAAATGTGTTCATATCAATTCAAGGTGAATTTGCTCGATTGATGTTTGGAATGGGCAAGATGTCACAGTGCATTCAGAAAGTATTCAGACCCCTTCACTTTTTCCACATTTTGTTATGTTACAGCCTTATTTTAAAATGGATTAAATTCTTTTTTTTTTATCATCAATCTACACACAATACCCCAGAATGAAGAAGCAAAAACAGGTGTTCAGAAATTTGTGTAAAGTAATTAAAAATAAATAACTGAAATATCACATTTACATAGGTATTCAGACCCTTTGCTATGACACTCATCCTGTTTCCATTGATTATCCTTGAGATGTTTTTACAACTTGATTGGAGTCCACCAGTGGTAAATTAAATTAATTGGACATGATTTGGAAAGGCACACACCTGTCTATATAAGGTCCCACATGTCAGAGCAAAAACCAAGCCATGAAGACAAAGGAATTGTCCATAGACCTCCGAGACAGGATTGCGTCGAGACACAGATCTGGGGAAGGGTATAAAACAATTTCTGCAGCATTGCAGATCCAGAAGAGCACAGTGGCTTCCGTCATTCTTAAATGGAAGAACTTTGGAACCACCAGGACTCGTCATAGAGCTGGCCACCCGGCCAAACTGATTCCCTCTCATCCTTCTAAACTCCAGAGTATACAAGCCCAGCCGCTCCATTCTCTCAGCATATGACAGTCCCGCAATCCTGGGAATTAACCTTGTAAACCTACGCTGCACTCCCTCAATAGCAAGAATGTCCTTCCTCAAATTAGGGGACCAAAACTTCGTAAATCCATGCTGACTCGGACCAATCCTGTTACTGCTATCCAAATGTGTCGCTATTTCATCTTTTATAATTGACTCCAGCATCTTCCCCACCACTGATGTCGGGCTAACTGGTCTATACTTCCCTGTTTTCTCTCTCCCGCCTTTCTTAAAAAGTGAGATAACATTAGCTACCCTCCAATCCACAGGAACTGATCCTGAATCTATGGAACATTCGAAAATTATCACCAATACATCCATGATTTCTAGAGCCACTTCTCTAAGTACCCTGGGATGCAGACCATCAGGCCCTGGGGATTTATCAGCCTTCAGTTCCATCAGTCTACCCAACACCATTTCCTGCCTAATGTGACTTTCCTTCAGTTCCTCTGTCACCCCAGATCCTCTGGCCACTAGTATATCAGGAAGATTGTTTGTGTTCTCCTTAGTGAAGATGGATCCAAAATACCTGTTCAACTCATCTGCCATTTCCTTGTTTCCCATAATAAATTCACCTTTTTCAGTCTTCAAGGGTCCAACTTTGGTCTTAACTATTGTTTTCCTCTTCACATACCTAAAGAAGCTTTTACTATCCTCTTTTGTATTCTTGGCTAGCTTACCTTCATACCTCCTCTTTTCTCTCCGTATTGCCTTTTTAGTTATCTTCTGTTGCTCTTTAAACATTACCCAATCGTCTTGTTTCCTGCCCATCTTTGCTACGTTGTACTATTTCACTTTTATTTTTATACTGTCCCTGACGTCCCTTGTCAACCACGATCGCCCCTTACTACCCTTGGAATCGTTCTTCCTCTTTGGAATGAACTGATCCTGCACCTTCTGTATTATTCCCAGAAATACCTGCCATTGTTGTTCCACTGTCATCCCTGCTAGTGTATCTTTCCAGTCAACTTTGGCCAGCTCCTCCCTCATGGCTCCATAGTCCCCTTTATTCAACTGTAACACTGACACCTCCGATTTATCCTTCTCCCTCTCCAATTGTAGATTAAACTTGACCATATTATGGTCACAACTCCTAATGGCTCCTGAACCTCGTTCCTTTATCAAATCCAGTTCATTATATCACACTAAATCCAGAATTGCCTTCTCCCACTAGGCTCCAATACAAGCTGCTCTACGAATCTATCACTGAGGCACTCCATAAACTCCCTTTCTTGGGGTCCAGTACCAACCTGATTTTCCCAGTCTACCTGCATGTTGAAATTTCCCAATTTGCCTTTACTGCATACCAATTTTAACTCCTGATTCAACTTGCACCCTATATCCAGGCTACTGTTTGGGGGCCTGTAGATAAGTCCCATTAGGGCCTTTTTACCCTTACAATTCCTTAGTTCTATCCATACTGACTCCACATCTCCTGTTTCAATGTCACCTCTTGCATTCCTCACCAACAGAGCTACCCCACCCCCTCTGCCCACCTGTCTGTCTTTTCGATAGGAGGTATACCTTTGAATATTCTGTTCCCAGCCCTGGCCTTCTGCAGCCAAGTCTGTGTAATTCCCACAATATCATGCCTGCCAATTTCTAACTGAGCCTCAAGCATGTCCACTTTATTTCTTATACTTTGCGCATTCATATACAACACTTTGACCTCGGTATTCAAGTCATCAAGAGAGTTTATTGTCTAGTGTCCCAGATAGGACAATGAAATTCTTGCTTTGCTTCAGCACAACATAATATAGTAGGCATGAATACAGAACATATCAGTGAGTCCATATACCATTATATAAATATATACACACATCAATAAATAAGCAGATAAGGTGCAAATAAACAGATAATCATCTATTAATGATCAGAGATTTGTTACAGTTTAGTTTAATAGCCTGATGGCTGTGGGGAAGTAGCTATTTCTGAACCTGGTCGTTGCAGTCTTCAGGCTCCTGTACCTTCTACCTGAAGGCAGCGGGGAGATGAGTGTGTGGCCAGGATGGTGTGGGTCCTTGATGATGCTGCCAGCCTTTTTGAGGCAGCGACTGCGATAGATCCCCTGGATGGAAGGGAGGTCAGAGCCGATGATGGACTGGGCAGTGTTTACTACTTTTTGTAGTGTTTTCCGCTCCTGGGAGCTCAAGTTACCGAACCAAGCCATGATGCAACCGGTCAGCATGCTCTCTACTGTGCACCTGTAGAGGTTAGAGAGAGTCCTCCTTGACATACTGACTCTCCGTAATCTTCTCAGGAGGTAGAGGCGCTGATGTGCTTTCTTTATAATTGCATCAGTGTTCTCGGACCAGGAGAGATCTTCAGAAATATGCACGCCCAGGAATTTGAAGCTCTTGACCCTTTCCAACATCGACCCTTTGATGTAAACGGGACTGTGGGTTCCCATCCTACCCCTTCCAAAGTCCACAATCAGTTCCTTGGTTTTGCTGGTGTTGAGGGCCAGGTTATTATGCTGGCACCATTTGGTCAGTCGGTCGATCTCACTTCTATACTCTGACTCGTCCCCATCAGTGATACGTCCCACAACAGTGGTGTCGTCAGCGAACTTGAGGATGGAGTTCGCACTATGACCAGCTACGCAGTCATGAGTATAGAGTGAGTACAGCAGGGGGCTGAGCACGCTGCCTTGAGGTGCTCCCATGCTGATTGTTATCGAGGCTGACACATTGCCACCAATACGAACAGTCTGTGGTCTTTGAATGAGGAAGTCGAGGATCCAATTGCAGAGGGATGCGCAGAGACCCAGATCTGAGAGCTTGGTAACTGAGGATGATTGTATTAAATGCCGAGCTGTAATCAATGAATAACAGCCTGACATATGAGTTTTTGTTGTCCAAGTGGACCAGAACGGAGTGGAGATCCAGCGAGATCGCATCCACCGTTGATCTGTGGCGGTAGGCGAACTGCAGTGGGTCCAGGTTTTTGTCAAGGTAGGAGTTGATTTGTGCCATGATCAACCTCTCAAAGCACCATCACAACTGACGTTAGTGCCACTGGTCGTCACCTTGTTCTTCTTGGGCACCGCAATTGGCCCTGACCTTACTCTCTTATCCCTTCTCGAACTTTCCTTCCCATTAATTCGAGTGTCTTTTGTAACGTTTCCTGTACTTACTTCCCCTTCAACTCCATCTTTATACTCCCAATTTGTCAATCCCTCCCCCCCACGATTTTATTTAAACCCAATGTCCTTGAGTGGCCCAGCCAGAATCCAGACTTGAACCCAATCGAACATCTCTGGAGGGACCTGACAATAGCTGTGCATCAACCCTCCCCATCCAACCTGACAAAGCTTGAGAGGATCTGCAGAGAAGAATGGGAGAAATTACCCAAAAGCTTGTAGCCTCATTCCCAAGAAGACTTGAGGCTGTGATCACTGCCAAAGGTGCCTCAACAAAGTACTGAGTAAAAGGTCTGAATACCTATGTAAATGTGATATTTCAGTTATATTTTTTTTAATTACTTTGCAAAAATTTCTAAACACCTGTTTTCGCTTTTATATTATGGGGTATTGTGTGTAGATTGATGATAAAAAACAAGAATTTAATCCATTTTAGAATAAAGCTGTAACGTAAAATGTGGAAAAAGTGGTCTGAATACTTTCTGAATTCACTTTATGAGGAAAGGTTAGTCTGGCTAGACTTGTTTCAGCTGTTGCTTAGAAAAGAGAGAAGTGACAAATAAGATTGTGAGTGGTCTTGATATGATGGATGTGGGAAGGGCGTTTCCTCTTGATAGAAAGTCTAAAACTAGATGTCACTGTTTAAAAAAAATAAAGACTCACACCTATGTCAGAGATGAAATGATTATTTTGTGTTTGAGAATGATGAGTCTTGGTCATGCATTTCCGCAAAGGGTGGGAGAAGCAGAGTTTTTTAATAGTTTTAATCTAGAAGTAGATAGCTAATAGTTAAGCGAAAGGGGTGAATGGGTGACGTTTTGGGTTGAGACCCTTGTTCAGACTGATAGTCGGGGGAGAATCACATATTAGGGCTAAATGCAGAGTTACAGTCACATCAACCCTTATCTTATTGAATGGTGGCGCAGGTTTGAGGGATTGAGTGGTGTATTTCTGTCTGTTCCTCATTTAGATATAAATAATATTTATATCCTTAAATCGACACAAAAGGTTGGAGCAACTCAGCGGGTCAGGCAGCATCTCTGGAGAAAAGGAATAGGTGACATTTCAGGTTGAGAACCTGTCTCTTTCAGTCAGACTGAGAGTCAGGGGAGAGGGAGACACAGAGATAAGGAAGTATAAGGTGTGAGAAAGAGACATCATCGCGGTGGGATGAGATCAAGGAAAATGAAGAATAGTTCATTCTTTACCTCTCCCCTGACTTTCAGACTGAAGAAAGGTCTCGACCCGAAATGTCACCCATTCCTTCTATCCAGAGATGTTGCCTGTCCCGCTGAGTTACTCCATCATTTTGTGTCTATCCGTGGTGCAAACAAGCATCTGTAGTTCCTTCCTACACATTCCAAAACCATTACACCATTTACATTGTACATGTCAGGAATACTCTTGTCTACCTGGGTAAATTCAGCTTGAATGACACTCAAAATGCACACTGTTATCCAGAACATATTAGTCAATTTATTTGGCACTTTGACTTGCTACTTAATCATTCAGTCCTCCCGCAACCTGTGCTTCATAACTGCTTTATGCAACATCCACAGGAACCAGTGCAGAAACACGCCAAGGCATATCTGACTGCTTATCTACCAGATATGACCTATTCTACCTGGAAGCACAAGGGGAGAAGGTTAATGGGACTGCCACTGCCTGCCCATTATCTTCCAAGTTGCACACAACCTTGACTAAGGAGCAGACTCGGTTGCTTCAAAGTTTCTATCTAAAACAGTGTGAATTCCACTGTTCATAAATATGGCTCTCCTCCACCTTTGCAGAAGTGATTGTCAGCTTGTCACTGTCATTCACCACTTGAAAGGAGTTTTCTGATAGTCTGTTTTTTAAGTGATATGTTAAAAAATTAATATGAATCTTTTCTGATGTGGAAATTGCCAGTGATTTTTGAAATAGACAATAGGTGCAGTAGGCCATTCGGCCCTTCAAGCCAGCACCGCCATTCAATGTGATCATGGCTGATCATCCCCAATCAGTACCCCGTTCCTGTCTTCTACCCATATCCCCTGACTCCTCTATCTTCAAGAGCCCTATCCAACTCTCTCTTGAAAGTACCCAGAGAACGGCCTCCACCGCCCTCTGAGGCAGAGAATTCCACAGACTCACAACTCTCTGTGAGAAAAAGTGTTTCCTCATCTCCGTTCTAAATGGCTTGCCCCTTATTCTTAAACTGTGGCCCCTGGTTCTGGACTCCCCCAACATCGGGAACATGATTCAGCATGTACTTAATCTACTTATTTAAACTAAAGTAATTCTGGGAAAATTCAAAGATAGACACAAAATGCTGGAGTAACTCAGCGGGGCAGGCAGCATCTCTCGAGAGAAGGAATGGGTGACCTTTTGTTGTCAGGACTTTCTTCAGACTAGAAAAAATCAAGTTTTATTTATGGCAGACATTCTTAAAATATACAATTTCATTTAATATGGGAACTTTTGGTTTGATAACAAGACCACTTTCAGGTTCTGGGCACAGTACAACCCTCCAGCAATGCACAGTCCTTCCTTTGTGGTTTATCCTGTGGAGTGGCATCAAGGCTATTTTGACTTTAACTGTACTCAATTTTATGATTCTAGTCACATACTGACAAAATTAACCACTTCGCTTACCAGTAAATTCTGGTAAGCAATCCTAACAGTAAACGAAAATTAAAATTCAATCACATAAACACATTTGTAACTGTTCAAGCTTATGTTACCTCGTTTCATGCTCCAATTATTTTCTTGGATAGAAAATATGTTGTTGCAGAAATAATTTAACAATATGGCACAGCGGTAGAGTTGCTGCCTTACCTGGGTTAGATCCCGAATACTGGTGCTTGTCTATATGGAGTCTGTACGTTCTCAGAATATGTTTACATATTCTGTTGTGCTGTGCAAGCAAGAATTTAATTGTCCTATCTGGGACACATGACAATAAAACTCTCTTGACTCTTGACTTGACTCTTGACTCTCTTGACTCTTGTGACTTGCGTGGGTTTTCTCCGAGATCTTTGGTTTCCTCCCACACTCTTAAGCGTTCAAGGTTATAGGTTAATTGGCTTGGTATAATTGTAAATTGTTCCTAGTGTGTGTAGGATAGCGTTAATGAGCGGGGATTGCTGGTTGATTCGGTCTCAGTGGGCCGTAGGGCTTGTTTCCACACTGTATCTCTAAACTAAACTAAACTAAACTAAATAGCAAAATGACAAATCTGCAACAATAGCACAATTATAATTTTACATTTGGTGCTTCGTAAATACAGCCTAATTTTGATCTGATTTATTTATTTCCTAAGCCTTATTTTTAATTATTTTCTTGAGTGCTGGGTTTTAATTTATTTAAGTAATCACTCTTGGAGTCTAAAAAATAAGTAGTTATAGTAAATTACTCCATAAAATGAAACAACATCCAAATGCACATTATTTTCATAATAATTGTTTATTTTTAGTATTATGTTCAAACAGACCCAGAAGAGCAATCTATACTATTACTAAAAGTCTCATCTTGACCACTTCCTGTCTACATTGTAAATACATTTTAGAAAAACGCTACCTTATATCACTCTGATTTTTTCGTCATCTTCCTCACCGTCCTCCTCTCCTCCAACCGCCCCAAGGTTTTTTCCGAACGGTGAAATAATAAAAAAGTTATGAATGTTTTAAAAATCGTGAGTTCAGCAGATTGGTCTTCCCGCCTGTCAGTCACCATGATGAAGGTAACGCCCCTTCCGGGGGGCCAGGAGAATAAAGCCCCGGAGGCCGGACGTGAGTCAGTCACCCCGGAAGACCGTGAGTGAGAGTTGAGTACAAAACTGTGAGTCTACGCCGTGAGTGAACTAAACTGTGAGTCTGCTCTGTGCATGAAGTGAATTGTTGTTCTGCACTGAGCTGCTTGAACTGAATTGAAGGGTTGGTCTGCACTGTGCTGCTTGAACTGAACGTCGCGCTCATTCCGGAAGTCCCACTCATTGCGGACGGCCCGCTCAGTGAAGAGGCTGCGCTCAACTGCTTGAGTAGATTCAAGAGAGTTTTACTGTCATATATATGTTGTGTGTGGGAGTGTTTGATGGATGGTGTGAGTGTGTGTGTGTGAAATGGAGGGTGTGCATGTGTGAGATGGAGGGTGTGTATGTGAGAGATGGAGGGTGTGTATGTGAGTGTGTGTGTGTGAGATGGAGGGTGTTTGTGCATGTGTGTATGTGAGAGAGATGGAGTGTGTGTGTCTGTGTGTGTGTGAGATGGAGTGTGTGTGTGTGATGGAGGATGTGTGTGTGATGGAGGATGTGTGTGTGATGGAGGATGTGTGTGTGTGTGCCGTGAGTGAGTCAACTGCCAGCCCACCAGCCATGAGTGAGTCAACTGTCAGCCCACCAGCCATGAGTGAGTCAGCTGCCAGCCCACCAGCCGTGAGTGAGTCGACTGCCAGCCCACCAGCCGTGCATGAGTCGACTGCTAGCCCACCAGCCGTGCATGAGTCGACTGCCAGCCCACCAGCCGTGCATGAGTCGGCTGCCAGCCCACCAGCCATGAGTGAGTCGGTTGCCAGCCCACCAGCCGTGAGTGACTGAGCTGCCAGCCCAACAGCCATGAGTGACTATGCTGCCAGCCCACCAGGCCCGAGTGACTGAGCTGCCATGGCGGAGTGAATGGCGGTGCTGGCTTGAAGGGCCGAATGGCCTACTGCTGCACCTATTGTCTATTGTTTATTGTCTATATCAGTAATATAGAATTGTTTACAGGCTACTATGTTTACTTATACTGTTATGCTGCTACAAGTAAGAATTTCATTGTTCTGTTTGGAACATGACAATAAAACTCTTGGCATGAGAAACTTTGCATTTGATATTTTTTATGGCATCTTTAACATAATTTACTTGATCATCAGAGCAGGTAACCTTGCTTTGTAAATTGAGGCACGCTGATTGCTTTCTTGGAGAAGAACTACACTAAAAAAATGATTTGTGATTCCTTTAAAAAACATAAGTAAAAATAATTTAATTTTGTTGCAGGAATGTATGGTGTATTTTTACATGTACAATTTTCGATTGGCAGTGCAGTAATTGGAATAGTTTTTTTGGCTGATTTCCCAAGGCTGGGAAATTCCATATATATTACTTTCCAAGTCTAATATTCATAATTTATGGGTTCACTTTTTAAAAACTCTGCTAAGCAACCTTGCATTGCATCATTGCCCATGGGATTCCTTCTCACATTAATATGAAAATTATAACAAATTCAGGAAGGCATCCTCTAACTCAGCAGCCATTAAATAAAAAGTTGTTACTGCTCCAGCTGAATATGACAGTGCCAGCAATTAAAACTGAATGCACTTGTTGTCAAGCAGCAGACCTCACCTGATGTATAAATATTTATCTCAGGAGCACATTTTGGAGATTTGAATGTTGGAAATTTGAAAGTTGGCTTTGGAGGGCCTCTGGGGATTTCACCATTTGTTAACATTAAGGAAATGTTTAACAAACTGTTTTATTAAAATGGTCAATACTGTTCAACCCCAGCCTTGCCTCTCCTGGTAAATGACCACTGAAAGCAAATGTTCAGGTGCAGCAAGCAATTACAAAGGCAACTTGTAAGTTGACCTTCATTGCAAGAGGATCTGAGTAAAATCCAAATATGTACAGACCCAAGGTGAATGAAACACTGGAGTTTGTGTGCAATGTAGGTCCCTTTATCTGAGAAAGAATGCAGTTGCCATGGAGGGAGGGGTAACAAAAGATGTACGACAGATTTTTTGGATGGCAGGAGTGTTGTATGAGGAGAGAATAGTAAGATTAAATGAGAACTTACCAGTTTGAAGTTTGATCTTTATTTTATGAGGAATAACGATGAGGGATTACGTGAAGAGCCTGTCAGCACGCATGCGCATCAACCTTCAAAGCAGCGGTGTGGAGTCACAGACAGGAACCGATTGACCTGTGAATAGTAAGATTCAAGACACTAGAAATACCAGTTAGCTTTATGAGGACGAGTTTGGGAGTGGAGGGCACGTAATCCCTCATCATTACTCCTCATAAAATAAAGATCAAACTTCAAACTGGTAAGTTCTCGTTTAATCTTATTATTTACTTCGGAGTCACGTGAGTGACTACGTGAAGATTTTAAAGCTCTGTGACTCCATGCCGTGGAACGAATCCATGCGTCACACACTGTATAGTTGACAAATGAATAATGGAAACTGTTCAGTCATGGTATTCAAATTAACAATTTAATGGAAAACAGAACAAAACAACAGTGGTCACCTCGTGTTAAAGAAGGAACTGCAGATGCTGGAAAATCGAAGGTACACAAAAATGCTGGAGAAACTCAGCAGGTGCAGCAGCATCTATGGAGCGAAGGAAATAGGCAACATTTCAGGCCGAAACCCTTCTTCAGACTGATAGGGGATGGGGAGAAGAATGGAAAAAAGGAAAAAAGGCGGAGGAGGAGCCTGAGGGCTGGGGGATGGGAGGAGACAACCAGAGGGCTGATGAAGGGGAGGGGACAGCAAGGGCTAGCAGAATTGGGAGAATTCAATGTTCATGCCCCCAGGATGAAGACTGCCCAAGGGGAATATGAGGTGCATTTCCTCCAATTTCCGGTGTTGCTCGCTGTGGCCATGGAGGAGACCCAGGACAGAGAGGTCAGATACGGAATGGGAGGGGGAGTTGAAGTGCTGAGCCACCGGGAGGTCAGGTTGGTTATTGCGGACCAACCGGAGGTGTTCGGCGAGACGATCGCCAAGCCTCCGCTTGGTCTCACCGATGTAGATCAGCTGACATCTAGAGCAGCGGATGCAATAGATGAGGAGATGCAGGTGAACCTCTGTCGCACCTGGAACGACTGCTTAAGTCCTTGAATGGAGTTGAGGGGGGAGGTGCAGGGACAAGTGTTGCATCTCTTGCAGTTGCAAGGGAAAGTACCCAGGGAGGGGGTGGTACGGGAGGGAAGGGAAGAATTGACAAGGGAGTTACAGAGGGAGCGGTCTTTGCGGAAGGCAGACATGGGGGGAGATGGGAAGATGTGGCGAGTGGTGGGGTCACGTTGGAGGTGGCGAAACTGACGGAGGATCACTTGTTGTATGTGATGGCTGGTGGGGTGAAAGGTGAGGACTATTGGGACTCTGCCCTTGTTGTGAGTGGGGGGATGGGGAGAGAGAGCAGTTTTGCGGGGTATGGCAGAGACCCTGGTGTGAGCCTCATCTATGGTGGAGGAGGGGAACCCCCGTTCCCTGAATAATGAGGACATTTCGGATGCCCTGGTGTGGAATGCCTCATCCTGGGAGCAGATGCAGCGTAGACGGAGGAATTGGGAGTGGGGGATGGAGTCCCGAGAGGGACTATGCAATAGAACTTAAAACTGAGTTAGCAAACACGCTCGTTCTCGCTAAAGGTATATTATAAAACATTTGGAACGTGCGTGCTGAGGACCACCCTGCGGCCGACAGAATCTGGTCCAGTGGAACGTCCATGCTTCTTGCTGCGGACGTAGTTGCAGCCCTGGTGGAATGAGATTTGAACATTTTAGTATCGACACCTGAATGGGTTAGAACTAGTTTGAGCTACCTGGAAATGGTCTGGGTAGAGACACTCTTGTGTGGCTTCTTATGGCTGATTAGTAGTGCTAGCTCCGAACCTCTAAGTTGTTTGGTAACTTTGATATATTGTCTGAGGTAACGAACTACACACAACTCGGGATCCAAAGGATATGCTATGAACTGTAATTTAAGCCCCGAGGACCTTGGTCTACTTTGTTTAATGTTGTCGTAAACGAAAAAGGTGAACCCACTGTCCGAAGTGAGCATACTATCCAACCGTAGCTTTTGCAAGGATTGCACCCTCTGAGCCGACACTAAAGCCATCAGCATGACCACCTTGTGCGTCAGCTGGAGTAGAGACAGGGAAGATGGTGGAGCCCATGAGCGTAGTGATTTAAGAGCCACCCCTACATCCCAAATTTCTGTGTATCTGGGCCTGGGAGGGTTAGAATTGAAAACTCCCTTCATGAACCTAGAAACTAATGGATGCGAGCCCACAGCCAGTTGTTGTGAACCTGAATCTAACTGTGATGAAAGAGCACTCCTTGCACTATTTATTGCACTATAACTTAATCTCTCTTCTTTTGGCGAAGGAGTGACCTGTACAGAAAGGACGGGTTGCACTTGAACCCCAGGGGGACCAATATCCTGGCGGGGAGATTTGCAAAGGCTACTGGGGAGACTTTAAACTAGAACGGTTGGGGGGAGGGACTCAAATAGAGAAAGCTAGTGGAAAATGTGGGAGGCAGGAGGCAGAGAAGGGAAGCACTCGGACCCAAAATGTAGGGGAGAAAGAAGAAAAAGATAATAAACAGAGAATAAGTGGTGGTGGGTTTCTTAAATGTGTATATTTTAATGCTAGGAGCATTGTAAGAAAGGTGGATGAGCTTAGAGCCTGGATTGACACCTGGAAGTATGATGTTGTGGCGATCAGTGGAACATGGTTGCAGGAGGGCTGTGATTGGCAAATAAATATTCCAGGATTTCGTTGCTTCAGGGGTGATAGAATTGGAGGGGCAAGAGGTGGGGGTGTTGCATTGCTTGTCAAGGAAGATATTACAGCAGTGCTTTGGCAGGATAGATTAGAGGGCTCGTCTAGGGAGGCTATTTGGGTGGAACTGAGAAATGGGAAAGGTGTAGCAACACTTATAGGGGTGTATTATAGACCACCAAATGGGGAGCGAGAATTGGAAGAGCAAATATGTAAGGAGATAGCAGATATTAGTAGTAAGCACAAGGTAGTGATTGTGGGAGATTTCAATTTTCCACACATAGACTGGGAAACACATTCTGTAAAAGGGCTGGATGGTTTGGAGTTTGTAAAATGTGTGCAAGATAGTTTTTTGCAGCAATACATAGAGGTACCTACTAGAGAAGGGGCAGTGCTGGACCTCCTGTTAGGAAATGAGACAGGGCAGGTGGCGGAGGTATGCGTCGGGGAGCACTTCGGGTCCAGTGATCACAATACCATTAGTTTCAATATAATTATGGAGAGGGTCAGAACTGGACCTAGGGTTGAGATTTTTGTTTGGAGAAAGGCTAACTTTGAGGAGATGCGAAAGGATTTAAAAGGAGTGAATTGGGACATGTTGTTTTATGGGAAGGATGTAGAAGAAAAATGGAGGACATTTAAGGGTGAAATTTTAAGAGTACAGAATCTTTATGTCCCTGTTCGGTTGAAAGGAAATAGTAAAAAATGGAAAGAGCCATGGTTTTCAAGTGAAATTGGAAACTTGGTTCGGAAAAAGAGAGAGATCTACAATAATTATAGGCAGCATGGAGTAAATGAGGTGTTTGAGGAGTATAAAGAATGTAAAAAGAATATTAAGAAAGAAATTAGAAAAGCTAAAAGAAGATATGAGGTTGCTTTGGCAAGTAAGGTGAAAGTAAATCCAAAGGGTTTCTACAGCTATATTAATAGCAAAAGGATAACAAGGAATAAAATCGGTCCATTAGAGAGTCAGAGTGGACAGCTATCTGCAGAGCCAAAAGAGATGGGGGAGACATTGAACAATTTCTTTTCTTCGGTATTCACGAAGGAGAAGGATATGGAATTATGTGAGGTAAGGGAAACAAGCAGAGTAGCAATGGAAACTGTGAGATTCAAAGAAGAGGAGGTGCGGACACTTTTGAAAAATATGAAAACGGATAAGTCTCCAGGTCCTGACAGGATATTACCTAGGACATTGAGGGAAGTTAGTGTAGAAATAGCAGGGACTATGACAGAAATATTTCAAATGTCATTAGAAACGGGAATAGTGCCGGAGGATTGGCGTACTGCGCATGTTGTTCCGTTGTTTAAAAAGGGTTTGAAGAGTAAACCTAGCAATTATAGACCTGTTAGTTTGACGTCAGTGGTGGGCAAATTAATGGAAAGGATACTTAAAGATAATATATATAAGCATCTGGATAAGCAGGGTCTGATTAGGAACAGTCAACATGGATTTGTGCCTGGAAGGTCATGCTTGACTAATCTTCTTGAATTTTTCGAAGAGGTTACAAGGGAAATTGATGAGGGTAAAGCAGTGGATGTTGTCTATATGGACTTCAGTAAGGCCTTTGACAAGGTTCCTCATGGAAGGTTGGTTAAGAAGATTCAATTGTTGGGTATTAATGGTGGAGTAGCAAGATGGATTCAACAGTGGCTGAATGGGAGATGCCAGAGAGTAATGGTGGATGGCTGTTTGTCAGGTTGGAGGCCGGTGACTAGTGGGGTGCCTCAGGGGTCTGTGTTGGGTCCACTGTTGTTTGTCATGTACATCAATGATCTGGATGAAGGTGTGGAAAATTGGATTAGTAAGTATGCAGATGATACTAAGATAGGTGGTGTTGTGGATAATGAAGTAGATTTTCAAAGTCTACAGAGAGATTTAGGCCATTTGGAAGAGTGGGCTGAAAGATGGCAGATGGAGTTTAATGCTGACAAATGTGACGTGCTACATCTCGGCAGGACAAATCAAAATAGGACGTACACGGTAAATGGTAGCGAATTGAGGAATGCAGTTGAACAGAGGGATCTAGGAATAACTGTGCATAGTTCCCTGAAGGTGGAATCTCATGTAGATAGGGTAGTAAAGAAAGCTTTTGGTGTGCTGGCCTTTATAAATCAGAGCATTGAATATAGAAGTTGGGATGTAATGTTAAAATTGTACAAAGCATTGGTGAGGCCAATTCTGGAGTATGGAGTACAATTTTGGTCGCCTAATTATAGGAAGGATGTCAACAAAATAGAGAGAGTACAGAGGAGATTTACTAGAATGTTGCCTGGGTTTCAGCAACTAAGTTACAGAGAAAGGTTGAACAAGTTAGGTCTTTATTCTTTGGAGCGCAGAAGGTTAAGAGGGGACTTGATAGAGGTCTTTAAAATTATGAGCGGGTTAGACAGAGTGGACGTGGATAAGCTTTTCCCATTGAGAGTAGGGAAGATTCAAACAAGGGGACATGACTTGAGAATTAAGGGACAGAAGTTTAGGGGGAACATTAGGGGGAACTTCTTTACTCAGAGAGTGGTAGCTGTGTGGAATGAGCTTCCAGTGGAAGTCGTGGAGGCAGGTTCGATGTTATCCTTTAAAAATAGATTGGATGGGTATATGGACGGGAAAGGAATGGAGGGTTATGGTCTGAGTGCAGGTAGATGGGACTAGGGGGAAGTATTTATTTTTAATTTAAAAAAAAAAAAAAAAAAATTTAAATGTTCGGCACGGACTTGAAGGGCCGAGATGGCCTGTTTCCGTGCTGTTATGGTTATATGGTATAAATGTGAGAGAAACTCCAGAACATGTGTGATATGCACTTCATCATACAGTATATCGTACTGTGCACAGAACAATTCCCATTTCCTGATATACACTGCATATTGTTTCTGTGTACTGCTTCTCCATGCCGCAGTTAAAACATCCACTGTACGCTCAGCTAGTCCCAGTCCAAGGAAAGGTCTTCTCAAAACCTGCAAATTAACAAATTGAGTCAATCATGCAGAGGATGCACTTCGCCGGAGCTAGGGTTAATCAATAACGACTTGTGTTTAGTTATCCTCCAAACTGGTTGTACCACCATGCCGAGAACAAGCGGGTACCATGGCTGAGTGGGCCAATCAGGGACTACTAGAATGCCAGAGGCAGAGTCCTGCTGAATCTTTTGCAGACAGCGAGTGACGAGGCAAAACGGGGGGAATGCGTAGAAAAACATTCCTCCCCAATGTAACGAGAACGCGTCTACAGCTACAGCCCCTGGGTCTGGTTCCCACGAAACATAGTTAGGTAACTGATGGTTTAACGTTGAAGCGAAGAAATCCATTACCTATGATTCAACATCCATTCTGTGTTGTCATTGAATTTACGTGACCTGGTGTCCGCCACTGTGTTGAATCTACCTGGTAGGTAGATTGCTGAAACCCAAATATTCCTAATAATGCACCAGTGCCAAATGAGGTTTGCCAATTTATCACAGGATACTGACTTGATATCACCCATGTGATTTATGTAAGCTACAGCAGTAGTATTATCTATCTGTAACTGAACATGCAGCATGTGTGCACAATAAGCTTTCAGACCATAGAAGGCTGCAAGCAACTCCAAATAGTTAACCCCATGCACCTGTAGAAAGATAGCTCATGCACATTCCATCTGCCACCACAGCTAGAAAGGGTGTCTGTGGCCCCCCCAACCTAAAACACTTGCATCAGTCTGTAATACCATTGAATGATTTTCAATTGAAATATTGCCAGAACAATGGTCAAGATTGAATATCCACCATTGGAGCTCATCAATTGCCTCAACCGATAATTGCATGGCCCTGTCAAAATGGCCCAAATTCCTTTTAAGTGCTTGCACCTTGGATCTTTGCAATTGCTGGTAATGAAGAGGCCCAAATTTTACTGCTAAAAATTCAGCAACCAATTTCCCAATTAGACTTGCCACTTGTCGAATTGAAGGCAGCTGATGTGCAATCATATTGCTGCAGGACTCTATTAACTTCAATCTCTTGCCCTCGGGCAGTTACAACCAGGTGATTGGAGTTAATAGTAAATCCCAAGTAATCCATGATAGTGAATGGAATTAACCTGGATTTTACTGGATGAATTAGGAAACCCAACTTTTCAAACACAAACTTAGTGGCTGAAACTGCCGAAATAGCTAATTCCATAGTTTTGCCTATGATGAGGATGTCATCTAGGTAAGCCATGACTATGTGCCCCTGTGCTCGTTAAAGAGCCAGTGCGGGTTTTAGTATTTTAGTGAACAGCCTAGGAGCTGAGGTCAATCCATTAGGCAGGGCTTTAAATTGCCATAACTGCCCCATCCAGCTAAACCCGAGGTATTTCCTGTGTTCTTTGTAAATAGGGACCGAATAATAAGCATCCTTGAGATCAATACATGCCATATAACATCCCCTGGAAATCAAAAGTTTAGCCGTAACAAAGCTTTCCATTTTGAAATGTTTGTACTGCACAAAAGTGTTTAATTGGGTTAAATCCAATATAATGCGGCACCCACCATCCTTCTTTTCTCTGGTGAAAATATTGGACACAAACTGGTGTGGCTCATGCCTGGTTTTCTCAATTACCCTTTTTTCACACAGAGTTTCAATTTCAGCCTGGACTTCCAAATCGTTCTTTTTTTAACGCAAAAAGATACGACGGAACATGCTGCGTGGGTGGCAACGTGCCCGTAAATTCTATTTGAAACCCTTCAGCACTATGCAGAATGAACAAATCAGAAGTAATCCAACTCCACACATGCAAAAAGAAACGTAACCTACCACCAACATGCAATAACTCTACACTCGGTATGTTACAATGTGAACCAGACCCACCTACCTCCGTACTAGATGGATTCTGGCCAGTTATTTCCTTCCCCGATGTTTGGGGTCTTGGGGTACTTGTGGACGGTAGCTGCGCATCTTCGTAGTGGGTCGACTCGGTCCTTGCCCTAAAAAAGACTTGCGTCCGGTTCTTCCCGACCTCATTGGTTGCGCAGCCGGTCTTGTGCTGGGTACAGAATAAGGCTGGAAACGGCGGAACGACGACGATGACGACGGCTTGTTCACTGGTGGAGCCCGCAGAAGCCCCACAGCCTTAGACTCCTCGTCGAGGTCTTTCACCTGTCTGGACAGGTCATCCCCAAACAGCAAGTTTGGTGGCTGCACATTACTAGCTTTACACAACCCCGCAAACTTGGGGTTGAGAACGGGACGAATGGCATTTTTCCGAAAACAATTGATCTCAAAATGTGCATTGCACAACAATGCCATTGCGTCCCGCTGCGCATCTGATAATGTGCAGCCATCCAGTGACCTGGCGAAAGCAGTTAGACCTGACCCCAGCAGATTCAGGATTCTTTGGAGCTTTAGTTCTTGGGACTTAATCCCGCTCCAAAATGTGGTTCCATATGGAACTGCTTACCACCGGTACCTTCAAGGATGCACAGTTGCTGGGTGCGTGATACCGCATGGTTATCTCCATGATGACCTGCTCCTGCAGTTGGTGGGAGACAAGATATTTTATACTTGCCGCCAGCTCTTCCTCCAGCGGCTCTCCAACAAGCGACAGCACCGCAAATTTGGATATCATGCCGGGTACCTCCGCTTCCCGCGGGTCCCGCATCGAGCGGTCGACCCCACAGGACTCGTCTCCACTGCCATCTTCGGATGGGGAGACATCATGCAGCCCTCCAAGAGGTGTTGCTGCGGGTTCCCGAGCCCCGCTGTGGTACGACTCCCGACCACGGAGCATATTTTGTTGGAGCATTCTCTCCATGAGCTGCTCTACCTGGGAAAGGCATCCAGCCAACCTTCCCACTCTGGGAGGCGAATCCTCCCAGCCAGACTCTTCTGAGTCTACAGGCCTGTTGGACTTGCACTTTGCTTTCCCCCGCGGGGTATGCAAAATGCTGTCCATGGGCACCAAGCCCGAAGTCGCTGGCTGTGCAGCTGTCAGCAACCGCGATGGTGAAACGGACTGCCGACCGCTGACCGTACTCCCACGGTCCTCCGAAGCGGTTCTCCCTGCAGCCTTGCGTGCCTTCACCTTCGCGTTATCCATCCTGTAACAACAAGAAAACATTTTCCACCGCAGCTGAGTTCCCATACTCACCTGAGGTCTTTTTAAAAGGACCACTGCTGGAGCTGCGCGCCAGCCAGCCAGTCAGCGCGCCATGCGTTAGACGTAATGATGCGCATGCGTGCTGATGGGCTCTTCACGTAGTCACACACGTGACTCCGAAGTAAAATAGGTTCATTAGGCCCATACTCATTTGAGTATAGAAGATTGGGAGAGGATCTCACTAACATAAATGATGGTGAATCTGTGGAATTCATTGCCACAATAGGCTGCGGAGGCCAAGTCAATGGATATTTTCAAGGTTGAGATGGACAGATTCTTGATTAGTACTGGTGTCAGGGGTTATGGGGAGAAGGCAGGACAATGGGGTTGAGAGGAAAGATAGATCAGCAATGATTGAATGGTGGAGTAGATTTTAATGGGCCGAATGGCCTAATTTTGCTCCTATAACTTATGAACATGAAGTAGAGAGAATAAGAATGTGCCTTTTGGCTTGGATACGGGCTAATGCTGTTTAGAACTGAGCAGATGATGAACTGGCAGAATTCTCTACCACAGGATGCTGTGGAGGCCAACATTAAATATATTCACAATGGAAGAAGAAATATTTCTCAAGGCCAAAAGACCAGGGGAATGGTGACAAAACGAACAGAGGACTGAAATGGGTGATCAGCCATGATCATATTGAATGGTGGAGCAGGCTTTATGGGCCGAATGATTTAATCCTGCTCCTGTTTTCTATGGTTCTACTAATAAGTAGACTGATGTGAGTGCAATTTTAGCTTCACATTCTGTCTACCCCTAGTGACCTTTCATCTCTTTGCTTGTCAAGAATCCATCTACCTCAATTTTAAAAATAATTAAAGCCACCTCTTCCACTGCCCAAAGACTTGCGACCCTCTGAGAACCACCCCCCCCCCCCCCACTTCATCTGTGTTTTAAATGTCCTCTCTGATATAATCTCCCTGGAGGCAGTAAATACTATAGCCTCCATTAACATCGACTTTGAGTCCTGAAAAGCGCTATATAAATAAAATCTATTATTATTATTATTATTATTAAACTCCTTTCCATTAAAAGGAAATTTACTCAATCTATGTTCCCAGCAGGAAGCAAAGATAAAAAAGACACTCCACTTCAAAGAGTTGAACATGAGTTCCCACTGGATGCCTGGAGTCACTGCATTTATTGTAATATTTCAATTGAAAGAATGTCTCATTTATTTGATCTGATCTCAGTGTGGTAAAATATTCCATATTGTCATTCCTTGCATGAAAGGATTTAAATCAAGCATTAGTGAAGAGGAGACTGAAAGCTGATTTGGCCATCTGCACTATAATAATAATAATAATAATAATAATAATAATAATAATAATAATAATAATAATAATAATAATAATAATAATAGTCTTGCTGGCAAGTATGTTTTGCAACATATGAGGAATTTGATTTGCCATACAGTCATACCAATAAAAGGCAACAAGACACACAAAATACATGTTAACATAAACATCCACCACAGTGACTCCTCCACATTCCTCACTGTGATGGAAGGTGAAAAGAAAGTTCAATCTCTTCTCCTCTTTGTCCTCCCACGGTCGGGGGTTTCAAACCTTCCGTTTTCGGGGCGATCTTGGCTCCCACAGCCGGCGGTCGGGTCCTCCGCGTCGGGGCAATCAAGCACCTGCATCGAGGGATCTCAGCTCGCCCGGGCCGGGCGATCGGACTCCGGGTCGGGGCTTGTCGAACCTTCTGCGACTTTGGAGCCTCCCAACATCAGTCTCTACCCGAAACTGCGAGCTCCTCGCTGGTGAAATCCGCAGACCGCAGTTGGAGCGTCGATCCCAGGCAAGGGATCGCAGGCTCCGATGGTAAGTCTAATGCCCCGCAGTGGGGCTAAAAGTCAGTCTCGAACAAGGCCGCCAGTTCCATGATGTTAGGTCGCAGAGCAACCGGAGATACGATCCGGAAAACAATTTCATCTCCGGCAAGGCAAGAGATTGAAAACAAGTTTTCCCCGACCCCCTCCCCCACCCCCACATAAAACAAGCCAGGGAACATTAACACATACTTTTAAAACACACTAAAAATAACAAAAAATACGAAAAGACGAGGCTGCCATGGCTGACGGCGCCACCCGGCTATAAAGGTCATAACAACAGAAGTATAGAAGTATAATGAGTATTGAAGTTGGGATGTTATGTTAAGGGCCTGTCCCACTTAAGCCCCTGACCCACTTAAGCCCCTATCCCACTTAGGAAACCTGAACGGAAACCTCTGGTGACCTTGCCTGCAACCCAAGGTTTCCATGACGTCGCCGGAGGTTTTGGTCACTCTCCCTAATGGTCGAAAGTGGTTTCCGCGTGGTTGAGGCTTCAAGGTTGCTTCGATTATTTCAACATGATCAAAACCGGCCTCGACTAAAAATAGATTGCCGTTTGGTCGAAGCCAATGGAGTGGGGTCGCTATTTACTTACAGGCAGTCGAAGGCCATCTCCTTCGCTGACCGGCCATTTGATTGGCCCATTGGAGTTTCACGACCTAGAAGACCCACCGGTAGGTAAAATGCCCGCTAAACTTTATTAAACTTCTTAATAAAATAGCAATAATCTAAAATGGCACATCAATGCAGACCACATCATCAAGAAAGGACAACAACGCCTATACTTCCTCAGACAGCTTAAAAAGTTCAGAGTCCACAAACACCTCCTGGTCCGTTTCTATCAATCGATCATTGAAAGCATCATCACTTCCTCAATCACAGTCTGGTACGGAAACACTGACAGTCATTCACTACACAGAATACAGCGCATTGTCTCCAAGGCCTCTAGGATCATCACCTCTCCCCTCCCCTCAATCCATTCCATTTACCTCCAACGTACCTCAAAACGGGCAATAAAGATCATCTCGGACCCCTCCCATCCAGCAAACCACCTTTTACAGTCTCTCCCTTCAGGGAGGCGCCTTAGGTCACTTGCTACAAAATCCACCCGCTTTAAAAACAGTTTCTTCCCCTCAGCAATAAGAACACTTAATTCCCTCCAATAACAGACAATACTAAGGACTTTTGATGTATACAGTGTCTTGTCTATGGTCTTTGTCTGTTCTTTTGCACTATGTATTGTTGGTGAGATTTGTGATTTGTGATGTGGTATGGATGCACTTTATTACTATGATCTGTGTTGTTATTAGTGTTAATGTGACTAAAGCAGTGTACCATCATGTACCGAACCCAAATACCACCAACCCTGGTCATGTGGCAAATAAAGATTCTATCTATCTATCTATCTTAAAACTGTCTCCACTCCTTCTCCCCCCTTCTCTCCCCTTCTCCCCCTTCTCTCTCCCCTCTCTCTCCCCTCTCTCTGCTTTTCTCTGCTTCACTCTCCTTCCTTCCCCTTCTCCCCCCACTCTCTAAAGGACTTACGGTGCTCTGTGGCAGCCGTTTTCCTTCCTCTACATCGCGCAGACAGCGCTCCTCCGCTCTCCATGGCCCCGACCTTCGCGATGTGTTTGTGTGTGTGCGGTTGGTAGATGCAGCTCACGCCTCAGTCGATCTAGCTCGAGGCTTTCGAGGCGAGTGACCAAAACCTCCGGCGACCTCCTGGAAACCTTGGGTCACCAGAGGTTTCCGTTCAAGTTTCCTAAGTGGGACAGGGGCTTAAGGCAATTTTTAGGCGACTGCCACCTACGACCACACAGGCGACAACCTACCACAACCAAAGTCAACTTGCGTCCGCCCGCGACAAGATAAGACAAGCTACGACACTGTTGGCAACAACTGAAGACAATTCAGTCGCCGGTACCTGTCGCCGGTTGAAGTAGGTAGTCGCCAATGGAATTCACCGAAGTCAGCACCTACGACAGGAGAAGACAGGCAATGTCAAGCCCACTGTCGCGGAAAGGTTTTGAACATTTCAAAATCCAGCGGCGGCAATAAAAAAGTTACGACCCTTGAGGAGACAACTCACGACAATACAGGCGTCACCCCGCGACCATGTGGCGACAGCTGTTGCCGAAAAAATCGCCTAAGTAGGACAGGCCCATTACAGTTATGCACGACATTGGTGAGGCCACGTTGGAAGTATTGTGTTCAGTTTTGGTCACGATGCTATAGGAAAGATATTGTTAAGCTGGAAAGAGTGTCGAGAAGACTTACAAAGATGTTGCCAGGACTCGAGGGCCTGAGCTAAAGGGAGAGGTTGAGCAGGCTAGGACTTTCCTCCTTGGATCACAGGAGGATGAGGGGTGATCTTATTGAGGTGTATAAGATCATGAGGGGAATAGATAGATTGAACATCTTGGTTGGCATGGGCAAATTGGGCTGAAAGCACTCTTTCTGTATAACTCTATGACTATAAAAGAAGTGGGAACAGGAGGTGACTACATAGTCCTTTGATCCTGCTCCACTGCTTATTAAGATCATGGCTGATCTCCTTTGGTACCATTTTGCTGCACTATCCTGCACTATCTCCTGATGTGCTTATTATCCTGAAATCTGTGATTTTTTTTTGCCTTGCATGAATTGGGCAGTTGAGCTTTTGAGTTTTGAAAGATTTACTGCCTCCTAAGAGAAGAAATTTCTCCTCTCAATCCCAAATAGCCGACCTCTCATTCTGAGACTATGAGCCAGTTGTTCTAGACTCCTCGGCGAAAGACATATCTTCCCTGCATCTGCAAAACTTACAAGAACTTGGTAAACATCCCACTCATTCTTCTAAACACCAGAGAAGACACATCTAATTGGCTCACTCTTCTCATTATAAATCCTGAGACTCGACAAAGTTTACAAAGATGCCCACCGACTTTTCTTAAGCTGACAGAATGTGTGACAGAAATGTTTTTCTTCATGATTTAATATTGTGGTATGTCATTGTTTTAAACCGAAGTTGATTAAGTGGTTTAGACAAAGCTGTTGATGTGCCCGCCTTTAGTCCTCTACCTTTGTCAGTATGGCAAATAATCTCAAGCACTCAGTTGGGCAATGAATGATAATCAGTTGTGACACCTGCTCCAGTAAATGAGATGAATGGAAAACACAGGTGCAGTTGCAGTTTTGAAGAGTGAGACTTTAAACTATACAGTTACAGTGTGTGACAGCTGGGCAATGTGGAAAACAAACATCACAGCCAAATAAATGCTACTGTTCATTCTTATATTAATCTGCCTTCACATTGCACAGTAGGCCTTTTAAAATGAGAGTGAGGTTAAACATGCTGTTTCCTTTGGACCAATACAGAACAATCAACGTCACCCATTCCTTCTCTTCAGAGATGCTGCCTGTCCCGCTGAGTTACTCCAGCTTTTTGTGTCTATCCACAGAACAGTCAATATCCATTGGTTGACGGGGAAATATTTTTTGGCATTGGATTCAGTGCCTGGTTAAATGTAGCACTACAACAATCAGCAGGCCTGTCTACAGCCCAGTTGATCAGCAGCCAGATACACTTTCACCACCCTTGATGTACTGTTGATGTATTTATAGAATGTGCTACAATTACTCCATGGGGTGATTTCAACAGCACCGTCCAAGGACCTTAACCTCTACCACAAAATATAATAAGGGCAGCATGATTCTAGTTGTGAAAAACTCCAACGTGGAAATATATCGCTACTCCTTCATTGTAGCTCAGTCTAAATTCCACCCAGCAGCAATGTGAGAGTATTTTTTTTCAGCCAAAGACCCAGAACATTTCAAGTCAGCAGCTGCCCCAACTACTGAAGGGCAACATGGATGTGCAGTAACAGTGGCTTTATCAGCAATGTCCATATCCCACTGGTGGGTGAATGCACATTCAAGCAACATTTCTTAATTCTTACATTTATCTCCATCAATATAGGCCACATGCGAAATTTCTTGTTCCTGTGCCTTATAATTCAACATAATTCTCTGGAAATCACCATCTCCTAATTTGTCCCATTCACCCTTAAACAATTATATTTCATACTGTCATCATTGGCATCTCACTAAGTTTTCAAAGACAGCAATATGAGCCATATTAGCAGCCAAACCAATGGAGAGGGTGAAAGGAATTATAGTAGATAATAAATAAGAATAAATCTACAGGGGATTAACGTTGACAGGACCTTATGTATGATGACTATACCGGCCGACTCCATGCAACCCCCTAAATTTGAGGACATCAAAAACTGCTTACAGTATCCAAACTGGCAGCAATATAACTCAACTATCTCCCTGGATTTGGCAAATAATCTGATTGTACAACATTTTGTTTTAATATAAACATTCTCACTTTTAGTTCTGTTAGTTTATTGTCACGTGTCCTGAGGTACAGTGAAAAGCTTTTGTTGCGTGCTAACCAGACAGCAGAAAGACAAAACATGATTACAATTGAGCCATGTACAGTGTATAGATACATAGTGCAAGGTAAAGCCAGCAAAGTCCGATCGAGGATCGTCCGAGGGTTACCACTGAAGTTGATAGTAGTTCAGCACTGCTCTCTGGTTGTGGTAGAATGATTCAGTTCCCTGTTAACAGCTGGGAAGAAATTGTCCCTGAATCTGGAGGTGTGCGCTTTCATACTTCTATACCTTTTGCCTGATGGGAGAGATGGGTGCATTTGTTGAAGTTGGTGAGAGTTGTAGGGGACATGCCAAACCCTCCATGACTGCAGCTCTATCGTTCTCTGAAATCTCTTCCAGTTGCAGTAACACGGAGTGGTAGGTCCAAGATCACACTCTCAGGGGTGCTGGGTGAGGCAGAAACATAGTGGCATTTAAGAGCTTCTTGATTGGCACATAGCTATGCAGGGAATGGAATGAAAGTGATTATGTGCAGGCAGAGGTGATTAGCTTAATTTGTAATCAAATTCAGTATGAATATTGGCTGGCAGTATCATCAAGGACCCACACCATCCTGGCCACACACTCATCTCCCTACTACCTTCAGGTAGAAGGTACAGGAGCCTGAAGACTGCAACGACCAGGTTCAGGAATAGCTACTTCCCCACGGCCATCAGGCTATTAGACCTGGCTCGGACAAAACTCTGAACTTTAATAGCCCATTAACTGTTATTTGCACTTTATCAGTTTATTTATTTATGTGTGTATATATTTATAGAATGGTATAGGGACACACTGATCTGTTTTGTAGTCAATGCCTACTATGTTCTGTTGTGCTGAAGCAAAGCAAGAATTTCATTGTCCTATCAGGAACACATGACAATAAACTCACTTGAACTGAACTTGAACTTGAAACATTGTGCTGTGCTGTTCTATGCTCAACCCTCCCATTGATCATTATCTCTAAATTCTATAAAATCCATTGATTTTGAAATGGTCAAACATTTAAGAGAAATTTAGACAGACACTTAAATAAGTATGGTCGTATGGATATGGTCACAATATGGCCAAACAAGATGGGCAAAAGGTTGTTGTAGGTGTAGTGTGCTGAAGGGCCCGTTTCTGTGCTGTAGAAATCTATTGACTCTCTGACCAGATTGAAAGAGAGAAAAGATACATTCACAATTTGGACAAGGTGAGTGAGGAACCAAAGGGTCAGATAGGTTGATATCAGCGACTGATATTGAGAGAACTACTAATCTACTAATGGCCTTCATCAGTCAGCATATTGAGTATCGAGGTTGGGATGCTATGTTACAGTTGTACAACACATTTGTGAGGCCTCATTGGGGGTATTTTGTCTAGTTCTGGTCACCCTGGTATAGGAAGGATGTTGTTAAGCTGGAAAGAATATGAAAACACTTTGTGAAGATGTTGCCAGGACTCGAGGAGATAAGGGACAGATTGGGCAGGCTCAAACTTTATTCCTTGGAATGTAGGACGCTGACTGGTGATCATATTGAGGTGTATAAAATCATCACGGAAATAGATAGGGTGAATGCACAGAGTATTTTACCCAGAGTAGGGGAATCAAGAACCAGATGATGTAAGTTTAAGGTGAGAGGGGAAAGATATAATAGAAACCTGAGAGCCTATATTTTCACAGTTATATGGAACGAGCTGCTGGAGGTGGTATTTGAGGCAGGTACTATAATATTTATAAGACATTTGGACAGGTACATAGATAGGAAAGGTTTAGAGGATGATAGGGCCAAATGCAGATTGGTGAGACTAGTGTGGATGGGTCATCTTGGTCGGCATGGAATGGCTTGTTTCCGTGCAGTATGACTCTATGAATATATGAACATAATAACTGAATAGTTTGATATTCATAATATGATTGGATGGGTCAGCACCCATTTATGAAAGGGAAAACATTATTTTTCCTATCTGTTAGATGTTTGAATTTATAGTTAGCTTGGTAAAAAAAGTGCAGACATATAGATTTAAACTCAATTGAAGTTTATGGATCAGAGGCATCGATTGGGATTCAGTGAACAAACAGAAAACAGCTCACGTTTTCTCAATGGAAATAAAGAACGGATAATAAATGTTGGTCTTGCCAGAGATGCCGTGGAATTGAAAAACAATAAATAACAAGTCAGGATGCTGTACATGGTATCCTGACAAGAGTCAGGATGTATAAAGTTTTCATGCATTCTCATGATAATTATATCCATTGAGAAGTTTAACCTCCTGTGTAAGTTCTTTGCTACAACCTTGGGAAGAGAGCAGATGCTGAATATGAATCACCCGTGTGGTCAGCTACCACTTCTGCGGTGCGTAAATCCATTAAGATGCAATACGACTAGGTCTTGTATGGTTTTACTGTATTGAGGAATGCCTTGTTAGAAACAATTAATGCAAAGCAGTTTTATAGCCATAAAAATTCAAAGGTGGAAGCCAGTCTTCACACTTTGCATGGAATCCCATATGCAGGGAAAGCACTCTTGATAAATATAATGAGACTTGTATTTTGAAGTATCAGCTATTAACACTCCAGGCCATAAACGATAAATAGAAATTTCAGTAGCATTAATTGTCCAGAGTGTGATTAATGTTTGCAATTTTCTACACACAGTGTAAAGATAAAGGAATTACTCCTATTTAAATAATACTGATTCCGAACAAAGGGTGGAAAGAAGTGGAGAAATGAGTCTTGATACACTGTATGGTTTTCATTATCATTATTGACAGTCTTATTCTTTGCACTAAATTCATCTTTTGTAAAATAAAAGCTTTTTTCCCGCCCCATCCTTTATAATTGAATGTTATGACACTACCTTCTTCCCATACAATAAATTGAAATTTAGTAACATGCATTCACCATAAATTCGGCTCCATTCATATCATTGTACGAAGAAAAGATCTATACTACAGCCGTGAGTAATCAGGTAAATCTATGTTTTTGCACGATATGAGAATATTAGCATTAGGGAATTGTATCTTGTTTTCTCAGAAATGAAGAAACTAACAGATGACATTCATAGCACTTGTAAAGGATCTCTGATAGAAGTGTATAAAATCATGAGAGGAATAGATCAGGTAAAAACACAGTCTCTTGCCCAGAATAGGGTAATCGAGAACCAGAGGACATGGGTTTAGGTTGAACGAACAAGATTTAATAGGAATCTGCAGTCCTCCAGTTCCTTTGGACTTCCACCACTGGAAGTATAGGATTTTGGTGTGTGTGCTTTATCATCATTCCTTACACTGCTATTTACGACAGTGATCACAACTTCTACTGGCCGTTGGCTCGCTAGAAGCTCATCCACCACTCTATGACTAAGTGTTAACTCCATTTTGCTTTCACTGATTTTGCCAGACCTGAGCATTTTTTTAATTTTTTTTTTTAATTTATTTTTTAGTGCAATAATTTGGTACCAAAGTACCTAATACTTATTGATATATTACATTTCATATACAACTTCTTATTTTTAATTTCACAATGAAGCAAAAATAAGAAATGAAAGATTACAAAAGGAAAGATTGAGATGAAGTGTTGCGTGAGATAGCAAAATAGCCCTAGAAAAAAAAAGAGAAAAAAGAAGAGAATAAAGAAAGAAAAAAGAAACAAAAGAGAAGAGGAAAGGAGATTGAAAGCGATATATCTATTTGATAATCCTGCCCCCCGTCACCTGTTTCTGAACCATTATATTTCTATGATTGTGTTGCACCATATGCTTGTAGAAAGCCGATAAAGGGAGACCATATCAATAAGAAGAGGTCTACCTTACCTACTAGAAGGAGTCGTATTTCTTCAAGATATGCCGTTTCTGACATATTTGAAATCCACGTTTTCACCGTTGGTGTTGGCGAATTTTTCCAAAATTTAAGTATGAGTTTTTTTACCATTATTAAACTGTAATTAAGTAAGGATTTTTGATACGTATTTAGCTTATTCCCATCTTCCATTGATCCAAAGATAATCAATTCTGTATTCGGTTCCAGTCTTCTATTAAATAATTTTGTAAAAATGTCAAAAATTTCATTCCAGAATATATGAAGTTTTATACAGGAGACAAAAGCGTGTGTTATAGTGGCATTCTCAGCTAAGCATTTATCACATATTGGTGAGATATTTGGATAAAATTTATTCAATCTAGTTTTCGAGTAATATAGTCTATGTACAATTTTAAATTGGATTAAATTATGTTTTACATTAATCAAACATTTATGTATATATATCAGGTATTTTTCCCATGCTTCTTTCACAATTTTTAACCTGTAATTCTTGTTCCCAATCTAATTGCCTCTGTCGATGGAGGTTCTATATTTAAAATAATATTATATAAGTATGATATTAAATTGCTTGAATCTGCTTTAATATTCATCGCTTCATCTAGTGAATCTAAAGTTATATTTTGATATCCTTGTGTGTTGTTTCAAATAATCTCTGATTTGAAGGTATTTAAAGTATTGATTATTTTTCAAGTTGTATTTTAATTGTAGTTGTTGAAATGATTAAAAAATTCCCATTTCATACAAATCTCCAAAGCTTTTAATTCCTAATCTTTCCCAAAAGGTATACGCTTTATCAATAAGAGATGGCTTGAATGAGGGGTTATTTACTATTGGAGTTAAAAGCGATACATTTCTTACTTTCAAAGTTAACTTTATTTGTTTCCAAATTCGAATTGTGTTGTGAATAATTGGGTTCTTCTTATATATTGTATTGTTTAATTTTATCGGGAAAAGAGGATCGCTCCTATATTAAAAGAACAATCCTCTTTCTCCATTCTTATCCATTCTACCTGTTGGGCAGAGCTGTCCAACCAATTAATTATGTTTTTAATATGTGCTGCCCAGTAGTAGTATAAAAAGTTTGGGAGTGTCAGTCCCCCAAATTCTTTAGATTTACACAGATGTTTTCTTTGGATTCTATGCACTCTACAGTCCCATATGAAGTTAGTAATACTAGAATCTAATTTTTTAAAGACGTTTTTTGGTAAGTATATTGGAATAGATTGAAATAGGTATAATATTTGTGGTAGAAAAATCATTTTTATAGCATTTATTCTACCTATTAAAGCCATCGGCAAGGTTTTCCAGAATTTAATCAACCCATTCAGTTTAGTTAGTAAAGGCATAAAATTTGCATTAAATAATGATTTATATTTTCTAGTAATTTGGATACCTAAATACTTAAATTTTTCTGTTGCAATTTTAAAGGGAAATTTTAACAGATGTGTCGAGTCTTGTGGTTTTAACGTCATAATTTCACTCTTCTTCCAATTTATTCTATATCCTGAAAAGGAGCCAAATTCCTCTATTAAATTTAGTATGTTTGGTATACTAATTTGCGGATTTGTGATGTATAATAATACGTCGTCTGCGTATAGTGAGATTTTATTATTTGAATCTTTGGTATTATATCCCCGAATATTCGGATGGCTTCTTATACTGTCTGCTAAAGGCTCTATCACAAGTGCAAATAGTAGGGGTGATAGTGCACACCCCTGTCTATTGCCCCTTGTTAAAGGAAATTTTAAAGATAACATATTATTAGTCAGTATTCTAGCTGTCGGCTTATCATATAATAATTTAACCCATGAAACGAAATTCTCTCCCATGTTAAAATTTTGCAATACTTTATAAAGATATGGCCATTCACCTTGATCAAATGCTTTTTCTGCATCCAATGAAATAATTGATACATCTTCTTCAGTTTTTAGTGAGTACAATATATTAAACAAGCGTCTTAGATTATTGGCTGAGTATCTTTTAGGTATAAACCCCGTTTGATCCGGGTTTATTAGTTTGTTAACGTATTTACTCAGTCTTCTCGCTAAAGTCTTTGCTAGTATTTTCTGATCTGTATTTAAGAGTGCTATAGCTCTGTATGAGCCAGACCTGAGCATTTTAGGTGCTTTCTGATTTTGTTTTGTTTTTCCAGCCTCTGCTTTTTTTTTAAAACATTTTCTTTCCTAGCACTTATGTAGTATTCACCTAGCTGATTAAGGAATTGCATCATTTATACTATATCGAAAATGCTTAGTTTTTGTTTTCAGCAGCAATCCATTTGTGCTTTAAACAATATAAATTGGATTTTAGCTGCAAACTGGACATCTGTGATGGAAGGAACATGAAACTAATTAAACATCTGAAATATGCTGCCTATCCAACATTTGATGACATAAGAAAGATACGTGGTGCCCATTTGAGAAACAGATATTTGTTTCATGCATGGGTGGACAGTCTGTATTACGGTCAAGAGGTTCTGAAAGAAAATGGTTATCATAAATTGTACCAGGATCTTGATCAGTTCAGAAAGTGGGCTGAGGAATGGCTCTGACGTGGACTTAAAGTGGCGTCACGGGTGGAGAGGGCAGTAAAGAAGCTGTTGATACATTGGACCGTGAGTCAGGGTATTGAGTATAGAAATTGGGACATTATGTTAAAGTGTTACATGATGTTGCTGAGGTTGTATTTGGAGTTATGTGTTCAGTTTTGGTCATCCTGCTGGAGGAAGGATCCCATTAAGCTAGAAAGAGTGCAGAGAAGATTTATGAGGATGTTGCCAGGACTCGAGGGTCTGAACTGTAGGGAGTGGTTTGGCAGACTAGACATTATTCCTTGGAGCACAGGAGGCTGAATAGTGGTCTTATAGAATATAAAATCATGAGCCAAATAGATAGGGTGAATGCACGGAATCTGTTACCCAGAGTAGTGGAATCGACAACCAGAAGACACAGGTTTAAGGTGAGAGGGGAAAGATTTAAGAGGAACCTGAGGGGCAACTTTGCACTCATAGTGTGGTGGATATATGGAATGAGCTACCAGGGAGGAGATAGTTGAAGCAAGTACTATAACAGCATTTAAATGGCACTTGCACAGATACATGGATAGGAAAGATATGGATAGATCTGCGCCAAATGTAAGCAAATGAGACAAGTTTAGATTAGGCATCTTGGCCAGCATGGACAAGTTGGGCCAAGGGATCTGTTTCCATGCTGTATGAATCTATGACTCCATATATCAATCATAGAACTGCAGAAAGGTATAACATGGAAACAGGCCCTTCAGCTCACTGAGTCCATATGATCATGGGGAACAAGGATATGGCGGACCAATTGAATAACTACTTTGGTTCCGTCTTCACTAAGGAAGACATAAATAATCTGCCGGAAATAGCAGGGGACCGCGGGTCAAAGGAGTTGGAGGAATTGAGTGAAATCCAGGTTAGTCGGGAAGTGGTTTTGGGTAAATTGAATGGATTAAAGGCCGATAAATCCCCAGGGCCAGATAGGCTGCATCCCAGAGTACTTAAGGAAGTAGCTCCAGAAATAGTGGATGCATTAGTAATAATCTTTCAAAATTCTTTAGATTCTGGAGTAGTTCCTGAGGATTGGCGGGTAGTAAACGTAACCCCACTTTTTAAGAAGGGAGGGAGAGAGAAAACGGGGAATTACAGACCAGTTAGTCTAACATCGGTAGTGGGGAAACTGCTAGAGTCAGTTATTAAAGATGGGATAGCAGCACATTTGGAAAGTGGTGAAATCATTGGACAAAGTCAGCATGGATTTACGAAAGGTAAATCATGTCTGACGAATCTTATAGAATTTTTCGAGGATGTAACTAGTAGCGTGGATAGGGGAGAACCAGTGGATGTGGTGTATCTGGACTTCCAGAAGGCTTTCGACAAGGTCCCACATAAGAGATTAGTATACAAACTTAAAGCACATGGCATTGGGGGTTCAGTATTGATGTGGATAGAGAACTGGCTGGCAAACAGGAAGCAAAGAGTAGGAGTAAACGGGTCCTTTTCACAATGGCAGGCAGTGACTAGTGGGGTACCGCAAGGCTCAGTGCTGGGACCCCAGCTATTTACAATATATATTAATGACCTGGATGAGGGAATTGAAGGCAGTATAATGTGGATAAATGTGAGGTTATCCATTTTGGTGGCAAAAACAGGAAAGCAGACTATTTTCTAAATGGTGGCCGACTAGGAAAAGGGGAGATGCAGCGAGACCTGGGTGTCATGGTACACCAGTCATTGAAAGTAGGCATGCAGGTGCAGCAGGCAGTGAAGAAAGCGAATGGTATGTTAGCTTTCATAGCAAAAGGATTTGAGTATAGGAGCAGGGAGGTTCTACTGCAGTTGTACAGGGTCTTGGTGAGACCACACCTGGAGTATTGCGTACAGTTTTGGTCTCCAAATCTGAGGAAGGACATTATTGCCATAGAGGGAGTGCAGAGAAGGTTCACCAGACTGATTCCTGGGATGTCAGGACTCTTATGAAGAAAGACTGGATAGACTTGGTTTATACTCTCTAGAATTTAGGAGATTGAGAGGGGATCTTATAGAAACTTACAAAATTCTTAAGGGGTTGGACAGGCTAGATACAGGAAGATTGCTCCCGATGTTGGGGAAGTCCAGGACAAGGGGTCACAGCTTAAGGATAAGGGGGAAATCCTTTAAAACCGAGATGAGAAGAACTTTTTTCACACAGAGAGTGGTGAATCTCTGGAACTCTCTGCCACAGAGGGTAGTCGAGGCCAATTCATTGGCTATATTTAAGAGGGAGTTAGATGTGGCCCTTGTGGCTAAAGGGATCAGAGGGTATGGAGAGAAGGCAGGTACGGGATACTGAGTTGGATGATCAGCCATGATCATATTGAATGGCGGTGCAGGCTCGAAGGGCCGAATGGCCTACTCCTGCACCTAATTTCTATGTTTCTATGTTTCTATGAACCATCAAACGCACATTTTTACAAGACTAATGCGACTTGAAACTACTTTATTTTCCTCCCTTTCCCATTAATTCTTATCAGCTTATATCACGCATCAACACAATCGGGACAATTTGCAGTGGCCAATTATCCTAACAACTAGCATGTTTGTGGGATGTGGGAGGAAACCAGAGCACCCGGAAGAAGCCCACAGTCACAGGGAACACCCCAGGTCAGAATAAAGGGGAGGCCATTTAAGACCGAGGTGAGAAAAAACTTTTTCACCCAGAGAGTTGTGAATTTGTGGAATTCCCTGCCATAGAGGGCAGTGGAGGCCAAATCACTGGCTGGATTTAAGAGAGGGTTAGATAGAGCTCTCGGGGCTAGAGGAATCAAGGGATATCGGAGAAGGCAGGCACGGGTTATTGATAGGGGACGATCAGCCATGATCACAATGAATGACGGTGCTGGCTCAAAGGGCCTCCTCCTGCAGCTATTTTATATGTTTCTATGTCAGGATTGAACCAGGGTTAATGGAACTGTGAGACAACCGCGCTACTAGCTGCAATACTGTGTTGCTGTAATTTCAGTAAGTAGATCAGTATGTTTTTTTTAAAGGCCATGTTTGTGATTTAAAAGAGTGACTTTAAGAGTATTCTATCCTTCCCTTCGGCTTGATATGCAAACATCCTCATTGGTGATATTGACGATGGCAACAAAACAATTTGTTTGGGTAGAGATGGGGTGAAATAAAGTGGAGTTCATTGAAGTATGGTTTACGACTCAATGGCAAAGATTAGCAAGGTTGTGGAGATTAAAATCTGTGTATAAATACAGCAAATGCTTGGGATATTCAATAGGGATTTGTGAAGAGAAGAACAGAATTAACATTTTAAGTCAATGATCATATGAGTGTATTGCTAATACATGTGTCTTTTTTTTCTGTGAGCAGATTCGTTCAGTAATATCCTGAAGCCAGAGAGACAGAGAGAGCGATGGGAAGAGACCCATAGAAAAGGGCGTAGAATTTCTCAACGATCAATCAGCAAAGAACGATGGGTTAAAACTTTAGTGGTTGCTGACACCAAAATGATAGAATATCATGGGAGTGAAAACGTGCAGTCATATATCTTTACTATTATGAATATGGTAAGTTAAATTAAATATTAATGTACATCCTTGTCTTTTAGAAAATGGGAGCAGGAATAATAAACTAGAGATACAGCGTGGATACAGGCCCTTCAGCCCACTGAATTCATGCCAACCAACGTTCACCCTTATTCTAGTTTTATGTTATCCCAGTTTCGTATCCTACCCCCCCCCCCCCCCCCCCCCGCCCCCCATCTTGTCAGGATTGATCCTGGGTCTCTGGTGCTGTGTGGCAGCAGCACTACCGCTGCACCACTGTGCTGCACAAAGTAATGATGCCATCCTTCAGACCTGCTCCTCCATTCAATAAGTTTATGGCTGATCTTTACCCCATATTAGCTCTAGATTCCTGATTCTATTGACCTCTGCATTAAATATTCCCAGTAGCCAAGGTTCCACAGACTCTTGAATTTCCAAAGGTTCACAATTCTCCAGGTGAAGAAATATCTTGTTGCCTCTGCCCTGAATGGCTGATCCCTTGCATTGTGTCACATGGTTCTGGACACCTCGGTTAAATGCACTCATTCTATCCCACTCTCTGGGGATAATTTTCAGAAGCAAATTAAACTATAAACCTTTGGGAGAAAACCGGAGCACCCGGAGAAAATCCACAAGGTCACAGGGAGAACGTGTAAACTCCGTACAGGCAGCAGCTGTAGTTGGGATTGAACCCGGGTCTCTGGCGATATAAGGCAGCAACTCTACTGTTGTGCCACTGTGCCACCCATTAATTATAGATTAATTGCCTTCTGTAAATTACCCCTAGTGTGTAGGATGTAAAAGTGGGATAAACTTAGAGCTAGTGTAACGGGTGTTGGCTAGTCGGTGCAGACTCGGTGGGACTGCCCTTCGATTCCGGGCTGTATTTCGAAACTAAACTGAGTTTTTTGTGGTCAAGTTATCAGGAGATTGCCAGGAATGGTATATGTCTTGGTCGGCATGAGGAAATGGAGAACAAAATTATTAAGAGGCTGGATATATCAATTAAGACAAACATATTTCCCTTGGTTAATGGCAAAAAAAACAGGGGCATAGATTTAGAATCTTTGGAAGAAGGCTTAGTAAAGAGGTGAGAAGAAGTCCCTTATCCAGAATATTGTAGCGATCTGGAACTCCCTGCATACAAGGTGCTAGTGGTGCAAACCTTCATCACATTTAATTAGTGCCTGGATGTATACTTGAAGAGTTCTGACCTGCAGGCCTAAAGTGAAATTGGACTGGATGATTTTATAAATTGGAAAAAATACAATGGGCCAAATGGCATGTGCTGTAAATTTTCAATGAATTCTGTGCACGTTAAAAATAACTAATGAGGTGATCACTTACAGAAAAAGTATAGTTTTTTTTCTGATGAGTTAAAGTATGCTGCTTTGTTTAATTTCCTCCTTGTTTTGAGATGTAGTTATCTTTCTACATCTAAAACAAATTACACAACAGTAAGTTCAAAAATATTAAACAAAACAGAAAGCATTTTAGACTTTAGAGATACAGCGCGGAAGCAGGCCCTTCAGCCCATCGAGTATGTGCCAACCAGCAATCACCCCATACATCAGCACTATCCTACGCACTATGGATAAATGACAATATTTTTACTGAAGGCAATTAACGTAAAAACCTGTATATCTTTGGAATGTGGGAGGAAACCGCAGTGGAAAAAAACTCATATGGTCACAGAAAGAATGCCCAATCTACGTACAGATAGCAACCTTGGTCAGGATTGAACCCGAGTGTCTGGCACTGTAAGCCGGGAGCTCTACTGCTGTGCCACTGTGCCTCCCCAAACTTGAGGGAGAAATAGGTCTAAAATTTGGGTTGATTGACTTTTATTAGATTTGTTAAGCTCCAAGTATTAGCCACCCAAATCCTGGCATTCAGATTTATTAAGACACCTAAAATAACATTCTCTCCTATCTTAACTGTTCTTCCCCATGGGTCAGGTTATCTTATTTCTCCTGAATACCACGTAGTTGATCTCCTTATCTTAGCCTTCTTACTTCGACTTTAATACCGTGCGGAAACGGGACCTTCACCCTACCGTGTCAGCGCTGACCAGCGATCACCCCATATACTATCATTATCCTGCATACTAGGGCCAATTTGTGTGGGAGGACACTGGAGCACCTGGAGTAAATCCACGTAGTCACAGGGAGAGCATACAAACTCTGTACAGCCAGTACCCTTAGACAGGATTGAATCCGGGTCTCTGACGCTGTAAGGCAGCAACTCTAACACTGTACCACAGTGGCACCCTTACTACTGCCCAGTCCAGGGCCTGTAACTCTGTAGTTCCCTTCTTGGGTTTTAATTTATTTCATAAACAACCTATTGCAATTACTGCTGGATGAGTGAAGTACCGGTAAGGGCTCTGCTGATGCATTCATTGTGTCAAGGGTAAAGGTAAATTCTGTCTACACCTATTTCTCTGCTCCGTTTCAGCCTGGAATGAGACCCGGTTTGAAATGTAGGAAAATGTCAGTCGGAGAAAATGTGATGGAGTGGAAATTGTGTCGAAGAGGGTTTACAAGATGTGCAATTGGCTTTGGGGATAAGTTACCTTCTGAAATGTGTTGATGTAGACACTACATCCCTGGGGAAGTGCTGACAATCGCATACTTTGCAATGCAGGAATGTCACTGGAGAGATATTCTTCAATTGTGAAGTACAGAAATTTAAATTCTGTTACATTTTCATGTCATATTCAGTTTATTGGTGAATTAATTGACAAGGTGTTGACAGAGGAACTGCAATTTCTTTTCATGGCATGATTAGAGGGAAGGGAAATGTCAACTGGGTCTGACTGCAGTCGAGTGATCCCAGTTGGAAAGGACGCGTGATGTTATTGAACACGGACTTGTTTGAGTCCAGCTGTGATCCTCCATCAGAAAAACAGCAGCTGATGTATTTTTCCTGACCATTCACTGTCCAGCCTGTACTAAACCCAGTCACTTATTTTGCAGTTGTCATTCGGCATGTGGACAGAAGCACAGCTAGTAAAAATGCTGCCTCAATGTTCCAGTGACCCTGGCACTATTTTGTCATTTATTCCGTGACTGTGCATTTTTGCCACACGCTCTGATTTCCTCGCATCCCACAGCATGCGGGTGGGTTGGTCACTACAGTGCACCTATTGTGTAGGTAACTTGTAGAACTTGGGAGGGGGGAGGGAGGAAATGAGGGGCAATCCGGGCAGAATAAAATGGGATTCCAGCAAGATGATTGATTGTAAATGGGTGTTTGTTGGCCAGCACTTCCTTGGAGGGCCAAAGAGGTTGTTCCATGATGTATGATATCATGCTTCATTATTTTAACATAATCTTTTCACACAGCTTACTGCCATTTCTGCTGATGCTCCCCGAGGGCCAACATTACTTCATCCCTGGAATTAGCATGATCTATTATTTCCTCTTAGGCTCCATTTTTGAAAACTGCAGTTTTTATATTGGGTTTTTATCATTGTCTTGGTTATTTCTTGTATAATCCTCTGATCTTCAGCTCATATTGCAATGGCTAACACTGAGAATTACAGGATACTAACTAGACTAAGTGGGACCCGTTGGGTCCCATGTTCGCACGGGAGGGCTGGTCCCCCAACGCAATATTCCACCTCTCCACCAATTCCAATATTGGTGGCTAGTGGGGGGGGGGGGGGGCTTTCTGGAGCGCAGGTATGGGTGTTGTGGGCTGAAGGGACTGGTCTCCAGAGGGCTAGTATGGACATTGTGGGCCAAATGGATTCTTGGGATGGCAGCTCAGTCCCTCAAGCCTGATGTGCTGGCAGCTCACTCACGGCTGGTGGGCTGGCAGTTGACTCACGGCTATTCCTAGAAATTCCATTTCAAGCAAGGTGCAAGGCCACCAAATTCAAATCCATTTTCCTACCATTTCAAGCAGGGTGCAAGGCCACCAAATTCAAGTGCTGTTTCATACCACTTCAAGCAGGGTGCAAGGCCACCAAATTCAGGTGCAGTTTCCTACCACTTCAAGCAGGGTGCAAGGCCACCGAATTCAAGTGCAGTTTCCGACCACTTCAAGCAGGGTGCAAGGCCACCGAATTCAAGTGCAGTGTCATACCACTTCAAGCAGGGTGCAAGGCCACCAAATTCAAGTGCAGTTTCATACCACTTTCAGCAGGGTGCAAGGCCACCAAATTCAAGTGCAGTTTCATACCATTTCAAGCAGGGTGCAAGTCCACCAAATTCAAATGCAGTTTCATACCATTTCATGCAGGGTGCAAGGCCACCACATTCAAATGCAGTTTAATACCATTTCATGCAGGCTGCAAGGCCACCACATTCAAATGCAGTTTCATACCATTTCAAGCAGGGTGAAACCACCATAAAACCATCATAAAACAACACAAAACACCACACACAGTTCAATATACATTCAGTGTGTTCAGTTGATTCACAGCTCAGACAGAGTCGTGACCTTTCCTTCCCACATCATGCAGAGACTGAGCCACACCCACAGTTCTGGGTTTTATAATCACTCCCCCCTCCCACCGGAAAAGGTGTGGCCTTCATGGTGTGATTGGCAGGAGAGAGATTCTCAACATTTTTTAAACACTAATAACACTTTTATTTTTCATTGATGGGAAGAATCCTCTGTACCTGATGAGCAGAGGGGGACTGAGTAAGATGGCCAAAAATCACAGCTGTAAGTGGTAACGTTTTATCTAAAATCAATATACAGTGCAAACAGGAAGTTGTCAAGTTTAGACCACCAACCATTTGCAGTGCTTTTACTTCAACCCAAAACCCCCACCAACCATTTGCAGTGCTTTTACTCCAACCCCAAATACCCCACCAATCATTTGCAGTGCTTTTACTTCAATCCAAACCCCCCACCAACCATTTGCAGTGCTTTTACTTCAACCCAAACCCCCACCAACCATTTGCAGTGCTTTTACTTCAAACCAACCACATTTTCATTTTCAAACCACATTAAGGGCACTCAAGGTCAGTAAAACCACGCTCACAGTTTAGTAGACATGTTTTAAGTATTATTCACAGCTCAGACTGAGAGATGTGACCCTCTCACTTCCCCCATCTTGCAGAGACTGACTGAGGCACAACACTTCCGGGTTTTATAGTCCCTCCACCTCCCCCTCCCACCAGCAGGGGCAGCAGAGAGAATGTCAACATTTTTAAAACATTAATAACTCTTTCATGTTTCATCAATGGGAAAAATCCTCGTCCTGCGCAGTGGAGGGGGACTCTGAGTAAGCTGGCCAAAAAATCACAGCCATAAGTGGCAGCGTTTTTTTCTAAAATCATGAAACAGAAAAACAGGAAGATGTCAACATCTTACTTTTAGTAATATAGATAGTGAAATTCTGCCTTTTACATCCTTTGACCTCTTTTGAATATTGAGAGAAATTTATCCCTTCATTATCCTAATGAGTGTAGTGTCACCATTCCACAGGATGAACTAGAATGCATAAAATATACTTTGCATGAACACATTGAAATATCAAACAACTACATAGGCAGAAAAAATGAAGAGGTCCTGAAAGGAGAATTTAGGGAGTTGGGAGGAGAGTTAAGGAGAAGGACTGCAAAGGTAACAATCTCAGGATTACTACCTGTGCCACGCGACAGTGAGAGTAGGAATGGAATGAGGTGGAGGATAAATGCGTGGCTGAGGAACTGGTGCAGCGGGCAGGGATTCAAATTTCTGGATCATTGGGATCTCTTTTGGGGAAGGTGTGACCTGTACAGAAAGGACGGGTTGCACTTGAACCCGAGGGGAACCAATATCCTGGTGGGGAGATTTGCAAAGGCTACTGGGGAGACTTTAAACTAGAACGGTTGGGGGGAGGGACTCAAATAGAGAAAGCTAGTAGAAAATGTGGGAGGCAGGATGCAGAGAAGGGAAGCACTCGGACCCAAAATGTAGGGGAGAAAGAAGAAAAAGATAATAAACAGAGAATAAGTGGTGGTGGGTTTCTTAAATGTGTATATTTTAATGCTAGGAGCATTGTAAGAAAGGTGGATTAGCTTAGAGCCTGGATTGATACCTGGAAGTATGATGTTGTGGCGATCAGTGGAACATGGTTGCAGGAGGGCTGTGATTGGAAACTAAATATTCCAGGATTTCGTTGCTTCAGGGGTGATAGAATTGGAGGGGCAAGAGGTGGGGGTGTTGCCTTGCTTGTCAAGGAAGATATTACAGCAGTGCTTTGGCAGGATAGATTAGAGGGCTTGTCTAGGGAGGCTATTTGGGTGGAACTGAGAAATGGGAAAGGTGTAGCAACACTTATAGGGGTGTATATAGACCGCCAAATGGGGAGCGAGAATTGGAAGAGCAAATATGTAAGGAGATAGCAGATATTAGTAGTAAGCACAAGGTAGTGATTGTGGGAGATTTCAATTTTCCACACATAGACTGGGAAACACATTCTGTAAAAGGGCTGGATGGTTTGGAGTTTGTAAAATGTGTGCAGGATAGTTTTTTGCAGCAATACATAGAGGTACCTACTAGAGAAGGGGCAGTGCTGGACCTCCTGTTAGGAAATGAGACAGGGCAGGTGGCGGAGGTATGCGTTGGGGAGCACTTCGGGTCCAGTGATCACAATACCATTAGTTTCAATATAATTATGGAGAGGGTCAGAACTGGACCTAGGGTTGAGATTTTTGATTGGAGAAAAGCTAACTTTGAGGAGATGCGAAAGGATTTAAAAGGAGTGAATTGGGACATGTTATTTTATGGGAAGGATGTAGAAGAGAAATGGAGGACATTTAAAGGTGAAATTTTAAGAGTACAGAATCTTTATGTCCCTGTTCGGTTGAAAGGAAATAGTAAAAATTGGAAAGAGCCATGGTTTTCAAGGGAAATTGGAAACTTGGTTCGCAAAAAGAGAGAGATCTACAATAATTATAGGCAGCATGGAGTAAATGAGGTGTTTGAGGAGTATAAAGAATGTAAAAAGAATATTAAGAAAGAAATTAGAAAAGCTAAAAGAAGATGTGAGGTTGCTTTGGCAAGTAAGGTGAAAGTAAATCCAAAGGGTTTCTACAGCTATATTAATAGCAAAAGGATAACAAGGAATAAAATTGGTCCATTAGAGAGTCAGAGTGGACAGCTATCTGCAGAGCCAAAAGAGATGGGGGAGATATTGAACAATTTCTTTTCTTCGGTATTCATCAAGGAGAAGGATATGGAATTATGTGAGGTAAGGGAAACAAGCAGAGTAGCAATGGAAATTATGAGATTCAAAGAAGAGGAGGTGCGGACACTTTTGAAAAATATGAAAACGGATAAGTCTCCAGGTCCTGACAGGATATTCCCTAGGACATTGAGGGAAGTTGGTGTAGAAATAGCAGGGGCTATGACAGAAATATTTCAAATGTCATTAGAAACGGGAATAGTGCCGGAGGATTGGCGTACTGCGCATGTTGTTCCGTTGTTTAAAAAGGGTTCTAAGAATAAACCTAGCAATTATAGACCTGTTAGTTTGACGTCAGTGATGGGCAAATTAATGGAAAGGATACTTAGAGATAATATATATAAGCATCTGGATAAGCAAGGTCTGATTAGGAACAGTCAACATGGATTTGTGCCTGGAAGGTCATGTTTGACTAATCTTCGTGAATTTTTCGAAGAGGTTACTAGGGAAATTGATGAGGGTAAAGCAGTGGATGTTGTCTATATGGACTTCAGTAAGGCCTTTGACAAGGTTCCTCATGGAAGGTTGCTTAAGAAGATTCAATTGTTGGGTATTAATGGTGGAGTAGCAAGATGGATTCAACAGTGGCTGAATGGGAGATGCCAGAGAGTAATGGTGGATGGCTGTTTGTCAGGTTGGAGGCCGGTGACTAGTGGGGTGCCTCAGGGGTCTGTGTTGGGTCCACTGTTGTTTGTCATGTACATCAATGATCTGGATGATGGTGTGGAAAATTGGAGTAGTAAGTATGCAGATGATACTAAGATAGGTGGTGTTGTGGATAATGAAGTAGATTTTCAAAGTCTACAGAGAGATTTAGGCCATTTGGAAGAGTGGGCTGAAAGATGGCAGATGGAGTTTAATGCTGATAAATGTGAGGTGCTACATCTCGGCAAGGCATATCAAAATAGGACGTACATGGTAAATGGTAGCGAATTGAGGAATGCAGTTGAACAGAGGGATCTAGGAATAACTGTGCATAGTTCCCTGAAGGTGGAATCTCATGTGGTAAAGAAAGCTTTTGGTGTGCTGGCCTTCATAAATCAGAGCATTGAATATAAAAGTTGGGATGTAATGTTAAAATTGTACAAGGCATTGGTGAGGCCAATTCTGGAGTATGGAGTACAATTTTGGTCGCCTAATTATAGGAAGGATGTCAACAAAATAGAGAGAGTACAGAGGATATTTACTAGAATGTTGCCTGGGTTTCAGCAACTAAGTTACAGAGAAAGGTTGAACAAGTTAGGTCTTTATTCTTTGGAGCGCAGAAGGTTAAGGGGGGACTTGATAGAGGTCTTTAAAATGATGAGCGGGTTAGACAGAGTTGACGTGGATAAGCTTTTCCCATTGAGAGTAGGGAAGATTCAAACAAGGGAACATGACTTGAGAATTAAGGGACAGAAGTTTAGGGGTAACATTAGGGGGAACTTCTTTACTCAGAGAGTGGTAGCTGTGTGGAATGAGCTTCCATTGGAAGTGGAGGAGGCAGGTTCGATTTTATCCTTTAAAAATAGATTGGATGGGTATATGGACGGGAAAGGAATTGAGGGTTATGGTCTGAGCGCAGGTAGATGGGACTAGGGGGAAGTAAGAAGAAAGAAGGGAAAATAAAAAATAAAAATAAAAAAAAGTGTTTGGCACGGACTTGAAGGGCCGAGATGGCCTGTTTCCGTGCTGTAATGGTTATATGGTTATAGGGTTATATGGTTAACTGATGGAGGTGCTAAACTCATTCTGAATATTTAAAGTCTATTGACAAGAATGCACACAGCTTACGGTTGCATCTAAAGTTTACCATTAGTGGACGCATTTAAATTTTGATCTGACTTCATATATTCTTGTATTCTACTATATTGCGTTATCAATATGCAGTGCATCAATATAAACTTAAAGATGCCACCTAGCATGGCAAAACATGTCCACGGGAGTAGAATTCAGTTTTAAGAAAAGTTTATAAACATGAATTATAATAACCAATGCAGTACTTTGGCATGTAATTCAATGGGTATGATATTTCACACCTGAGCAATCACAAACGCCTGTGAAGCCATGTGTCCCAAACATGATGATGTCGTGAAATGGGAGGACTATGTATAAACACGGCTGTGGTTGCTACATGGTGAAACTAAAATGTATTAAAATACCCTTTGGTAGGGTCAGACAAAGGGTATTTGACCACATGTGATTTTTGTCTATTGCAGGTCTCAGATTGTGGAGTGCAGGGGCAAATGAATAGATGATAGGTCTTTGTCCCAAACATTATGGAGGGCACTCTATAAGATACCCTCTCATCCTTCTAAATTCCAGTGAATACAAGCCCAGTCTACCCATTCTTTCATCATATGTCAGTCCCGTCATCCCGGGAATTAACCTGGCGAACCTACGCTGCACTCGCTCAATAGCAAGAATGCCCTTCCTCAAATTAGGAGACCAAACTGCACACAATACTATGAGCGCGGTCTCACCAGGGCCCTGTACAACTGCAGTAGGACCTCCTTGCTCCTAAACTCAAATCATCTAGCAATGAAGGTCGACATGCCATTAGCTTTCTTCACTGCCTTACCTGCACGGTTACTTTCAGTGACTGATGTACAAGCACACCCAGGTCTCGCTGCACCTCCCCTTCTCCTGATCTGACACCATTCAGATACCATTCATTGAATCTGAGGAAGGGTCTCGACCCAAAACGTCACCCATTCCTTCTCTTCAGAGATGCTGCTGTCCCGCTGAGTTACTCCAGCTTTTTGTGTCTTATCTACCATACAGAAAATAATCTGTCTTCCTATTCTTGCCACCAAAGTGGATAACCTCACATTTATCCATATTATACTGCTTCTGCCATGCATCTGTCCACTCACCCAACCTATCCAAGTCACCCTGCAGCCTCATAGCATCCTCCTCGCAGCTCACACTGCCACCCAGCTTTCTGTCATCCGCAAACTTGGAGATGTTACATTTAATTCCCTCGTCTAAATCGTTAATATATTGTAAATAACTGAGGTCCCAGCACTGAGCCTTGCGGCACCCCAGAAGGTGTATATGGAATACCTCATTAGCTAGAATGTAGAATATAAGAGTATGGAAGTTAGTACAGTAAGAAGGGTCTCGAACCACACACTCACTCACATGTGAGTGTGTGTATGTGAATGTGTATGTAAGTGAGTGTATGTGAGTGAGAGTGTATGTGAATGTGTGTATGTGAATGAGTGTGTATGAGTGTGTATGTGAGTGTGTGTGTATATGAGTGTGTGTATATGTGAGTGTGTGTGTATGTGAGTGAGTGAGTATGTGAGTGAATGTATGTAAGTGAGTGTGTGTATGTGAGTGAGTGTGTGTATGTGAGTGTGTGTATGTGAGTGAGTGTGTGTAAGAGTATGTGTGTGTATGTGAGTGTGTATGTGAGAGTGTGTGTGTGTGTGTGTGTGCGTATCTGAGTGTGGAATGTCTCCGTGGATTGTCATCTTGTCGTGGTGGAGAAGCTTGTGTGGTCCTGAGATCCTGAGAGCGATGCCGTCTGGAGCTATGCTCCTGGTAGGGCCTCCCATAGCGGTAAGGTCGAGGGGGAGGTCCCTGACAAAGAGCAATCCAACCAAGACCTCAACGGTGGAACAGGCGGAGGATGATGGCTGCAGCAGAAAAGGGTCTGCGGTCGTCTTGGACTCCATGCCACTGGATCCTGACCCAGATCTGTCAAGGACCATATGGTGGCTGTCTGTGCACCAGTCTCCCCACATTAAACAAAGTCACGCACAGGCGTCCTCCATGAGGACAGTCATACTCGTTTCGAGTGACCACCGATGATGATATTTGTAAAATAAAACGGAAATGATTTGTGTGTGATTAAAGGTAGACACAAAATGCTGGAGTAACTCAGCAGGACAGGCAGCATCTCTGGAGGGAAGGAAAGGGTGATGTTTCGGGTCGAGACCCTTCTTGTGTGTGATTAAGTTTGCTCATCCCTAATATCTCCGATTGCAGGTCCATATCAGATTTTGTTTGATAAAACTCGTATAAAGTGACTGAAGATTAATGTTATTATATTTGAAGGTGGAAAACAAGTATGTCATTTTCTTCATAGAAGTTTGGAATTGCAGAGATCCACAGCACAGCAGGAGACATATGACTCATCATATCCTTGTCAGTCAAGTATGGATGAGTACTTCTTCTCCATATGTTTGCAGGTTGTGGCTGTTCAAGAGCACAATCTGCCGTTCCAGTTTACTGTATTAGTTATAGGATCTGAGAGACAATTTCTGTTCTCAGGGTGAATCGACCTGTTTGTAATCTTGAAGTTATATCCGTCGCTGACCTGAGTCTCTCATTAGATATCTTCACTGTCATTAAGACCTCTTATTTCCACCCCTATGACATCATCCAATGAGGCACCAGTTGCTGCAAACGTGATTAATTTTCTTGTTACTTCTGGATTTAACTATTTCATCACATTCCCATGCAACCATCAAATCTTTGATGCCAGTGTTCAGTTCCAGCATCATATCCATGCACCAATGGCAACCAGTTAATTAATATCTCAGTTTTACAATACTCCTCCTTGAATTCGGCTACATTTACCTTCATGGACTTATTCATCCAGTTCTATATCCTTCAGAACTATTTAAGGGATTGGTAGTTTTGCAGTTAAGTTGTCTGACTGGTATTTAGACACCTTGACAATTTATCATTAGGCATGAGTACTATACTCATGAAACATATCCGTTTCACACGTCCTCTGGGAAGGAAATCATCTATCCTTACCAGCTCTGGCTTGAGTGTGATTACAGACCCACCCGAGTGGTTAACCCTTAACTTTGGCTCAAAATGATCCAGCCTGCCACTCGATTGGTACAAAGTGCCATTCTGTGAGGAAATGGGGAAAAAAATTGTATGGCTCAAATGATACTGTCCTGAGCAGGTCTGAAATTGATCCTTTCACTGCTGATGGCCGTTTAGTTTTAGTTTAGAGATACAGCGTGGAAACAGGCGCTTCGGCCCACCGAGTCTGCACCAACCAGCGATCCCTGCACACTAACACGATCCTACACCCACTTGGAACAATTTACAATTTTTACCAAGCCAATTAGCCTACAAGCCTGTACATCTTTGTATCATAAACCGGAGGCCCTGTAGAAAACACATGCAGGTGACGGGAGAATGTACAAAAATCCATTTCGACAGCACGCATGTTCAGGATCTAACCCAGGTCTCTGACACTGTAAGGCAGCAACTCTACTATTGTGCCACCCATTCTTTTATGTAAATGGTCGCAGGATCTCAAATTCATTCAATAAACATTCCATCTTTGCACCTCTCTTTCCCACTTTGAGATGTTTCTTAAAATTAAATAATTTAACCAGCTACTGAATATCATCCCTAATATCTTCTTGTGTGGTTCAGTATCAAATTTTGTTTCATAAAACTCTTACAAAGTGACTAAAGATTGATCTTACTATATTTGAAGGCGGAAAATAAAGATATTGTTTTCTTTGGAGAAGTTTGGAATTGTAGAAATCAGTAACACTTTGGAGACATATGACTCATCATAACCATGCCGGCCAAGTATGGACTTGCTCTTGAGCCATATGCTTTTAGGTTATGAGTTTTTACTCTGCTGTTCCACTAGGGTCTGAGAGAGAAATCAATGCCTTCGAACACGTGCAAGAAATGTCAGTCATTCATTAGCCAAGGTTAATGTCAGGTAGCGGTGGTTGGACAAAGATTCTCTTAAAGCCAAATATGTTTCAACTTGTGTTTGTGAGTTTGTGAACTGAAGAACCAATTAATTTATCTCTCATCACATTGCTACAGGTTGCAAGCTTGTTCCATCATCCTAGTATTGGCAACGCAATCCACATCGTATTGGTGCGTCTCATTTTACTAGAAGAAGAAGAGGTATTTTTATTCTTATTTTTCATTTTAACCTTTATTTAATCAAATTGTCTATAAAATTAAGTTGAGCAATTTAAGATTATGATTTGAGAATTCATGTTTTATTTACGTGTAGTTTGTAGGAAAACAAGTATTATACACATGGCAATAATCATTGTCATTCATTATTTTTAAGTAATCTCAATCGGATTGCAGTATTCTTAACGTTTTATTTAGGATCACACTTCCAAACAATGTTTCTTCAGCTCTCTTTCTGAATTATGTTACTCCAAGGAATTTGTATCTAATATACAATTATTGTCATGTATCCCTAATAGGACAATGAAATTCTTGCTTTGCTTCAGCACAACAGAACATAGTAGGCATTGACTACAAAACAGATCAGTGTGTCCATATACCATTCTATAAATATATACACACATGAATAAATAAACTGATAAAGTGCAAATAACAGTTAATGGGCTATTAAAGTTCAGAGTTTTGTCCGAGCCAGGTTTAATAGCCTGATGGCTGTGGGGAAGTAGCTATTCCTGAACCTGGTCGTTGCAGTCTTCAGGCTCCTGTACCTTCTACCTGAAGGTAGTAGGGAGATGAGTGTGTGGCCAGGATGGTGTGGGTCCTTGATGATACTGCCAGCCTTTTTCAGGCAGCGACTGCGATAGATCCCCTCGATGGAAGGGAGGTCAGAGCCGATGATGGACTGGGCAGTGTTTACTACTTTTTGTAGTCTTTTCCTCTCCAGGGCGCTCAAGTTGCCGAACCAAGCCACGATGCAACTGGTCAGCATGCTCTCTACTGTGCACCTGTAGAAGTTAGAGAGAGTCCTCCTTGACAAACCGACTCTCCGTAATCTTCTCAGGAAGTAGAGGCGCTGATGTGCTTTCTTAATAATGGCATCAGTGTTCGCGGACCAGGAAAGATCTTCAGAGATGTGCACGCCCACGAATTTGAAGCTCTTGACCCTTTCAACCATCGACCCGTTGATATAAATGGGACTGTGGGTCCCCATGGTCTCTACCCTACCTTGTCCATCTGTTGCCGGCCCTGATTTGTTCTGACCTTTACCTACCTCTAGTCTTCCCAACCCCCCCAACCCCCTCCTTCCCTCCCGCCCCCCTCTCTACTTTCAGTCTGAAGAATGGTTGCAACCCAAAATGTCACCCATTCCTTTTCTCCAGAGATGCTGCCTGACCTGCTGGGTTACTCCGGCACTTTGTGTCTATCTTTGGTAGAAACCAGAATCTGCAGTTCCTTCCTAGACATGAATTAAGATTAAAATGTTCATGTCATTTCTACACAGGCAGAACCAAACAATTGGACCAATAATTCTCCTAAAGCATTATGTTTCAATGGGATCCTTTCTCTTATTTTGTGATTTTATTATTCAAATAGTATTCCCTTGTCTACTTTTGCCAGAAAGGAGATGAAATAGCAATGAATTATCGCAAAAGTCACATCGCAAAGCCTAGCAGCAATAGAACAAAACCCCAGAAGTTTGTGAAAGAGAATTGGCCAGGGCTTGCATGTTAAATGGCCCTGTGGTGTGCCACAGTAAAGATGTGAAGGCTGATGTAACCCACGATTAATAGCAACATTGCAGATAACCAAAGGTAGTGTCCAAAGATGACAATGTGAAATTAGGTTCAAAGTTAAACTCCCATTATTGATGCTTTACTCCTGTCTTTACTCCAGTCAAAATTTGCAATGAAGACTTGCCATCTCTGTTAATCGTATATCATCTGCAAAATAGGAAACAAGGTCATTGATTGAAGGATGCTGAATAGATAATCAAACAATATTTTACATAATTTTAAATAAATTAAGCAATATGTTAAAACAATGCTGCCTGTCTGTATTTAACAAGTTTTTTGAACTTATCAAAGCAAAAAAAATCAATTTCAAAATTTCACAACATTGAGATCTCATTCCAGAGATCTCTCCATAAAATTTCTATTTGCATAATGAACATAATGCACTGCGTAGAACAAACTGCACTTAGCCTAGTCAAGTATACATACGTATCGGTTATACCCAATGTGTGTCCATGGTTACTGCTGGAGTTTCATCAGCACAAGGCATTAATTTAGTTTCTAATGGTTTACCTGGCAAAAATCCACTCGTCTCTCAGCACATTAATTTGTGGCGTGAAAGGAACTTGAGTGGGAAGAATCCCAACCTTTTAATGAAACTATGGGAATAGATAGCTCACCATCGAAATTGATGTTTATTTAATGTTTATGTTTTCTGGGTTTTTGATGCAGTTTGTAAATAGGCAATACTTAAATTGAATGTGAAAGTAGTTTGTAGTTAGATCATGCTTACAATAATTGCAGAAAATGGACCCAGGCATTTCCAAGCCCAATTCCCATCAACACAAGTAATACTTGCCCAGAATCAGTTGTACAGCAAATTGTGTTATCAGGAGACACGAGAGACTGCCGAGCTGGAATTTCATCCTAATTATAAACTGCTGGTGAAACTCAGGGGGTCTAGTTTAGTTTAGAGATACAGCACGGAAACAGGTCCTTCGGCCCACCGAGACCATGCCAACGAGCGATCCCCGCATATTAACACTATCCTACACACACAAGGGACAATTTTTACGTTTACCAAGCCAATTTACCTGCAAACCTGTACGTCTTTGGAGTGTGGGAGGAAACCGAAGATTTCGGGGAAAACCCATGCAGGTCACGGGGAGAATGTACAAACAACGTACAGACAGCATTCATAGTTTGGATCGAACCCATCGCTGCAAGGGAATTGTTAATGTTTTGAATCATGACTGCATCAGGACTGAGAGTGGAGAGGTAAAATGGGCAAGATAAAGAAGAGATGGGGAGTGGTGAGGCAGGGGTTGGTAGATGATAGACATAAGGAACTGTAGATGCTGAAATGTTCTACGCTGGTGGATGGTAGCTGGACCATGGAAGATTTAGAGCAGATGGAGGGATAGGGGTAGAGTTGGGAGAGAGAGGCAAGTAGTTAATAGGTGGAAGCAGACAATGGAAAAAGTTAGAAGGAGTCAGGGAGGGGGTGGTTAAGGAGGAATAAGCAGGGACACAATTGCTGCAAATGTTTGAATTTGCTAAGTGCGACACAGTGGAGCAGCTGGTAGAGCAGCTGGTAGAGACAAAGGTTTCTTCCGTACCTTGGTTGCTGTCTGTGTGGAGTGTGCATGCACTTCCTTTAACAGCTTGGGATTCCTCCAACATCCCAAAGACATGCAGATTTGTAGGTTCATTGGCCTCTGTAAATTGCCCCTAGTGTGTTTGGACTGGATGAGATGGGATAAAATAGAACTAATTGAATGTGTGATTGATAGTTGGCATGCAGTCGGTAGACCAAAGGACCTGTTTCCATGCTGTATGTTTCAATCAATTCAATCAACCAAGTAAGGAAGGTGATAATTTAAACCTTTAAAGGCCCTGTCCCACTTTCCCGAGTTATTCACGAACTCTCCCGAGTTATTCACGAACTCTCCTGAGTTTTCCCCTTGATTCGAACTCAGAGAATTACGATAATAGCCATTCGTAGGTACTCGGGGCTATTTTTTTAACTCGTGGACATTTTTCAACATGTTGAAAAAACATCCCGACTTACCTGATGCCCCGAGTTCCTACGGCTGGCATTACGAACCGCTACGAATCATCTACAGACTCCTACGGCCTCCTACGAGCTTACTACCAACATTCCCCGACTTTCCCGAGCTCGAATCAAGGGGAAAACTCGGGAGAGTTCGTGAGTAATTCGGGAAAGTGGGACAGGGCCTTAAGAGAGAGCTGAAGGGGAAATTGAATCAGATAGGGGAGCAGATCATATGGGTAACAGGTGACAATAGACAATAGGTGCAGGAGTAAGCCATTCGGCCCTTCATTCATTGTGATCATGACTGATCATCCACAATTAGTACCCCATTCCTGCCTTCTTCCCATATCCCTTGACTCCGTTATCTTTAAGAGCTTTAAGAGTAGTTGGATGGAACCAGGAGGGGGAGGGGAATGAAAATGGGTGATGGTGATGGAGGAAGCGTATGGAAAAGGGACCAAAATTGGGGGAACCCTCTGGCAGTGGATTGGAAGGAACTGCCCTTCATCTCTGCCTTGATCATTCCCATTATCACCTTACTTACCTATTAGTTTCCAGCACTCATAGCCTTTATGTCATTGTTTATCATATGCCAAACAGCGGTTTCCACTTGGCCTATCTCCCACCTGGCTCAATCTGCTTTTATTCCCCCCTTGTCAACCGTTACCGCGTATTCCCCACCTGCCTTTATCTTCCAGTTTTATTCCGCTCTTCCCCATCTGCCCCTCATCCCTCACGCCCACTTGGTCCATCATCTACCGGCTTCTGCCTCACTCCTCTCCTCTCTTTATTCCAACCAGCTTCCATTCCACACTCAGGGCTTTCCACTCTCCTGCCCTGATATGAATGACTTCTACAACAACCTTTTGAACAATTATCAAAATTAATTGGTGCATTCAGGTGCAATCTACAAATTTAGCACAAAAATCAAGGAGTACCCCACAGTACCCCACAGGCAACTGAGTCGTCCTACCACAACCAGAGAGCAGTGCTGAACTACTGTCTAACTCTTTGGTGACCCTCAGACTATACTTGATTGGACTTTCCTGGCTTTACCTTGCACTAAATGTTATTCCCTTATCATGCATCTATACACTGTAAATGGATCAATTGTAATCATGTATTGTCTTTCTGCTAACTGGTTAGCACGCAACAAAAGCTTTTCACTGTACCTCGGTACACGTGACAATAAAGTAAACTAAAGTAGATCAGCAGAGACACAAATTAATGAGTTCCCATTGGCCTTCAATGTTTCACTCCTCTCCACTCTTCCAGATCTTTGAAAGTGGTGTCAAACCTGGCGACTCTAGTATATGGTCTCAGTGGACTATTTCTATAGATGTTTTATTTAATTGGTGATTGTGTTTATGTACAGTAATACTTTACTGAACTGTATGCAAAAAATAATTTCATTGTACCTCTGCAATAAAGAACCATTGACCCATTGAGATCATTTCCAGTATTTAGTTCTTCAACACAAGCTCCACTCTGTTTCCTCAAACAATCACAGGATTTTCATGTTATGCATCATGGTGCAAAATGCTGCTATATCTGCCTTCCACTGCCATCGGGTTACCTATAAAGTGGGTTTCATGATGTGCATTGTAATATGTGTGGCGTGGCTGCTGACACGTGAGTTTGCTGCTTCCACCTCTCACCTATGTTTTTCCTCACCTCCTTTTTGCAGCTGGTCAGTGGTTACCATTGAGAGAGATTCTCAAAAGGCACGATTGACTTAACAGCATGGAATTGATGCAGCAGCTATAAAACGCACAGTGTAAAATCCCTCAGAACAATTTTTACCCAGTTCTGCAATTTCTTTCTGGAGATCAAAGTGGACCATGCAAAACACATGTTTATAACACCAAAATATGTTGAAACCAAATTCTAGATATACCAATGGTAATTAAATGGCCGTAAAGAAGTGTAATTCAAGATCAGCAAGATGTGTTAAGAAATATAATTACTGTGGAAAGATAAATATTGGCTAAAGGTAAACTGCATATTTGTAGCTACTGCTTTTTCCAAAATACTAAATCAATGTATTCAGTCCAGAACTGTTATTCTGATTCAAAGATTAATTGCAGTGAAGGAATAATGAAGAAAATGAAGCTAGAGAAATGTTTCTATAATGAAAATGTTTCAGGAAAAGAGTCCTAAAAATCTGCCTTTAAGGAAATAGGTAAACAGTGGAAACCTTTGATGTTTGACTAATTATTTATTTGCTATGAGAAACACCCTCCACTACTATCCTGAAGGTATAACCAGTATTTTGATAGGGTTCCATACCTATCACAAGTACTTTGGTACTTCACTTAAGTGTTAGAAATTGTTATTAATTCCATCAGTCGTGGCAGAATTTATTCTTTGCAAAACTGAATTGCTTATCCAAGCAAAAATAAGGCTGGAGGTACATTGGTCCTTGATCTGAAATGGGAAAGAAATAGGTTAACTATTGAGATATTTATCAGAAACATCCTGACCTGTAATGTCACCTGTCCATGTTCTCCTGGGATGCTGTATGACCCGCTGAGTTACTCCAGCACTTTGTGGCTTTCCTTGGTAAACCAGCATCTGCAGTTTCTGGTTTCTACATTTATCAGAAATCCGTTTTGTCATAGGCCAGTTCTGGCTAATGATTTCCATGTGAAATGATATTTTTTCTCTTTTTAGCTGTGATTGCATCTATTTTTGCCAGCATTATGAATAAATTTCCAAAATCCCAATGTCTGTCGATTCTTCGTGTAATTTCTCCATCTAATACATCATAGTTCAATCTAAAGAAAAACTCATGCACATAACATTACTGTCTTGTTTTACCTGTGCTAAAAATATCTTGTCGAATAAAAAGATGACCAGAGTGGACCCGATACCGAGTATGAAACATGTACTTTGTCTTTGCTCTGAGACACCTTGGAGGCAATACTTGAAATGACCAGCAATGGCATTGATGAAAGCCCATTGCATTATGTGGACCAGCATCAGTTAAATTCAAAACATGGATTGATTGAGTGCTTCTGAACGCCAATCAATAACTCAACTTTTTGAGTGAACAGTAAATCAGATGCTACAGCCATTAAGCATTGATTTGCAACAAAGGCTTAAAAGAGAGGTCCAATATGATTCATGGGGCATGTTGCAGAGCAATCATTAAGATTCAGTTGATCATTAATTTCAAGCAGGAATGTGATGAATGTCATTCCAAAGCTGCCAAGACTGCTTTTAGTCTAGCTTTGAAGTTCATGATCAGATGCCATTGCAAAAACTACCAAAATGGACTTGAACTGCATCACATATGATGAGTGTTTGACGGCACTAGGCCTGTAATCACTGGAGTTTAGCAGAATGAGGGGGAAACTTATTGAAATGTACAGAATGGTGAAAGGCTTGGATAGAGTGGATGTAGAAAGATTGTTTCCACTAGTTGGAGAGTCTAGGACTCATAACCTCAGAATTAAAGGATGTTCTTTTAAGAAGGAGATGAGGAGGAATTTCTTTAGTCCGAGGTTGGTGAATCTGTGGAGTTCTTTGCCACAGAAGGCGGTGGAGGCTGTCAGTGAATATATTTAGGGCAGAGAAAGATAGATTCTTGATTAGTACGGGTGTCATGGGTTATGGGGAGACGGCAGGAGAACGTGGTTAGGAGGGAGACATAGATCAGCCATGATTGAACGGCGGAGTAGACTTGATGGGCCAAATGGCCTATTTCTGCTCCTATCACTTATAATCTTATGACAGCACAAAGAGTGGACAGTTTCTCAAAGATGCCACTTTTCTGAGGAAGGAAGAGCCTCTTAAATCACACCCATATATCACATTGGCAGGACTCAGGAAGAACATGATCTCTGATTGATCCCTGGGATGGCGGGACTGTCATGTGAGGAAAGATTGAAAAGACTAGTCTTGTATTCACTGGAGTTTAGAAGGATGAAGGGGACTCTTATAGAAACATATAAAATTATAAAAGGACTGGACAAGCTAGACGCAGAATTTTTTTCCCCAATGTGGGGCGAGTCCAGAACCAGGGGCCACAGTCTTAGAATAAAGGGGAGGCCATTTAAGACTGAGGTGAGAAAAACCTTTTTCACCCAGAGAGTTGTGAATTTATGGAATTCCCTGCCACAGAGGGCAGTGGAGGCCAAATCACTGGATGGAGTTAAGAGAGAGTTAGATAGAGCTCTAGGGGCTTGTGGAATCAAGGGATATGGGGAGAAGGTAGGCACGGATTATTGATTGGGGACAATCAGCCATGAAGGGCCAACCTGCCTCCTCCTGCACCTATTTTCTATGTCTATTTCTTTGTCTAACATCACTCTGTGCAGTTTTAATCTCATGGCTGCAAATATAATGCTGCAGAAATGTGCAATAGTATGCCCCAACGACAGAGCCGATATGTTTCAGGATCCTGCCTTTGGAAATTATGCATGGGGTCTGCCCAGATTGATAGTTACCATGTGTTTTGGTCCAGATACATGTAAGCCTTGCTTTGTCATCACCATTGGTCTTTGGAGAAGTTCTGCTGCAGATAAACTGTTTTGTCCGTTTAGGAAAAATTATATATATTTAGCAAGTTATCATTGCTTCTAACGGTGTTTTGCTTGAATAACATTGTTGCAACCCTTTGCAGAAAGAACTGAAAATTATTCATCATGCTGACCATACACTTTCCAGTTTCTGCAAGTGGCAAAAGAACATGAATCCTAAAAGTGACTCCAGTCCAAATCATCATGATGTAGCTGTGTTGATAACCAGGTAAGTGTTTTTTTAAACTGATGATAATAAAGAATTTGAACTCATAACTAGGAATGACTGGATAGCATGGAAGGCTGCTCTTCAAAGGGAAAATGGCTTTATATTTTGTTGGGGTCAAAACTGGCAATGTCAACCGTACAAATGATGGGGTTTGTATAAATGTAACCTGTGTGGCATTTATACACACGAGGGCAATTTGAAGGGCTGTCCCAAGTTTACCTGCTGGTACAATGCTTAAGCAAGGATTCGTCATGCTAAAATTTGCATTGTGCTTGGAAGTAAACATGGAAAACTTCAATATCTAGCAAAGGATGGTTGCACACAATTGTTCCCTCTTAATGCTTATTCATTTCCCAGGCAAGACCACCATCAGAACCCCAACCCTCCACCCACATACACACACAAACACACCCCATAACATTGACCACATAAGAAATTTTGTTCTGCTTATAGAGTACCCTTAATTCCCAATTGTAATAATGTTTCATAGAATGATCAGAGCCTGCAAATTAATTTTAAGTATCTGCAAAGTAACATGATGTGCAAAGGTTATCTAGGAAGATGTGAAAAAGCTTTGGAAGAGTAGTGGATAAAGTAATTACACCTACAAGCTGAAATTTATGCCGTGGGAGGAGCCCATTGAACAGATTGTGTTTATACTGCACAAAATGTACTTTACATTTCACTTGTTCCTCTGCTTTCGATCCTTACTCCAGTAGATTGCAGCGCTTCAGATGGTATCCAAATACATTTAAAATATGGCGGAGGTGTCTGTTTTTACCATCCTCTCAGGCAATGAATCCAGAGCACCTGCATCCATTGAGGAAATAATTTCTAAGCAGGAGTATAGATGGGAGAAATTAGCACCAAAAGATCAGAAAGAGGTGAAATGGAAGTTGTCAAAACCATGCTAAGAGCAGAGAGGTTAAGGATTCTGGTTGTTGCATGAAACATTGTTGACAGCTTCCATGCTACCTCAGGAGTTATAATTCTGACTTTATCTTTTGTGTCTTCTATGCTTGTATTGAAATATTTTGAGGCACATTAGTAAAACAGCTTAAATGTGACTAATGGCCACAGAAAGCAATTTATAAAACTGACACAGAGCATAAATCTTGCTAGAATGTTACCATTGTTGCTTACTGAGATATGAATTGTCTGCATCATGTCTTTGAATGCTTTATCTACATTTAAAATGGAAAACTTGCATGATTTCCGTAACTATTCTTTGGCTGATCTGTATGCATAAGGTTGTAACTTCAACTATACTTTTTCGAAAAAAAAGAGAGATTTATGGAAGAAATATAGCCATGGTTTTATGCTTACACTGCTTGTAACACGCCAGCTAATGCTGATGAAACTGTTAATACATGTTTGATTTATGTCAATTCAGGACATGTTGGCTAATTTTTGAATGAACTAAATACATTTTAACTGCAGGAAGGATCTCTGTGCTGGGATGAATCGTCCCTGTGAGACGCTGGGGCTATCTCATGTCTCGGGAATGTGCCAACCACACCGAAGCTGCAATGTTAATGAAGATTCTGGCTTGCCTGTAGCATTCACCATCGCACATGAGATTGGACACAGGTATCTCATCTGTTATGAGCAGACGATGTAATTCTCTTCACATTTCATTTCCAATATATAGATCTACTGAACTAGTTTGGAGTATTGGGAGAAACCGTTCTCCATTGATATATTCTTCATTGGTCCACAGCTGGCCAAGATGAGGGAAGATTGAAATGATCATTCAAGAGTCAAGAGTGTTTTATTGTCATATGTCCCAGATGGAGCAATGCAATTCTTACTTGCTGCAGCACAACAGAATATGTAAACATAGTACACTGTAAACAAGATGGTAAACGAGAGAAAAAAAAAGTTCGCACGCACGCACGCACGCACGCACGCACGCACGCACACACACACACACACACACACACACACACACACACACACACACACACACACACACACACACACACACACACACACACACACAGAGGGAAGGAGTGGAGACAACTTTTAAGAAGACAGACAACTTTTAAGAAGCCAGAGATACACAGCTGTGAAGTTCGGCGGACATTTAACATTACCGGTTGGGTATCCTTGCTTCTGAAAACTACTGCTTACATTTTTTTTCCCCAATGAACCAATGAAAATGACCGGTCAGCAAAGGCGATTAACTAAAACTACCTACGACTACCTCGACTACCTACAACTACATGCCGACCCCACTACAACTGCACATACGACTACAGGATTATCGATTATCTCCATGGCGACCAATTTTTGGTTACAGAAATTTTTTCAACATGTTGAAAATTTTGTACCGACCATACTGAGGCCGCGACCAGTTCCCAGAATGCGGAAACTCCTCGCGACCATGAAGGAGACTCACCAGAGACCACCTGCGAACATGTGGCGACCATGTGGCGAGCGTAGAGACTCCTGAACTCGCCTAAAAAGTCACCTAAGTGAGACAGGCCCATTAAGTTATCTTCTTGAAGGTTGAGGCAAATTATATATTTTTAATTAAATCAAATGACTTGACTGTATCAGATGCATTTCTGAATTTCATGGACATTCTTACATTACCAAAAACTGCGTCTGACATAAAACATAGATCATATAACAACATAGGAACAGGCTCGATGGTCAATAATGCCTGTACCAAATATGATGCCAAGATTAACTAATCTAATTTCCCTGCACATATTCCATATACGTCCATTCGCTGCATAATCAAGTGCCGATCTAAAAGCTTCTTAAACACCATTATGATATCTGCCTCCATCACCAAAATGGCAGCATTGTGCAGGCACCTACCACCCTCTGCATAGCTCCGGGTCCGGATGTGTGCAGACAGGGATAAACAAACACACGAGGAATCATCTCACTGGGGAGCGTGAGGTAACTCACAGAGCATCTATGATCTTTGTCACAGAGAGCGGAGAGAGAGTGGGAGGGAGGAAGGGAGAGGGAGCAGGCAGGGAAAGAAGGAGGGAGGGAGAGAGAGAGAGAGGGAGAGGGAGGGAAGGGGAGAGAGGGGAGGAAGCCGACAGGAGGAGATGGGGAGGAGAGGGCGGGGAGAAAGGGGGAGAGAAAGGGAGGGAAGGTGAGGGAGAGGAGGGAGAGAGGAAGGGAAAGAAAGGGTAGAAAGGAGAGGGGGATAGAGACGGGGAAGGAGAGAGGAGTGAGATGGGGAGGGAGAGGAGAGAAGGGAGAGGGAGGGAAGAATGGACAATAGGAAGAGGCGAAGGTGGACACTACGAGACAGAGGGGAGTGGAGAGAGGTCACGGAAGGAAAGTGTGGGGAGGAGAAGGGGGGAAGAGTGAGGGAAAGGATGGGGTCAGAACGAGAGACAGTAATAGAGAGGATAGAGGGAGAGATCGGGGGAGGAGAGTGAGAACTGCGGGTACAAGTGGGTCAGAACACGAGGCCGTGAGAGGAGAGAGAGAGGGTGCGGGGAGAGGTGGGCAGACGGAGAGACTGAAATGAAACAGGGAGAGATAAAGTAGGGAGCGAGCGAGAGAGAGAGAGAGAGAGAGAGAGGGGACGATGTGGGGTTTTACACTAGAGGCCGAGAGGTGGGACCAAAAAAAAGACGATTTGTGTGTTACTTGGTAAAATAATAGCGATATGAAGACGCCATGACCAAAGCAAAGATACTAGAGTGGAGACGGAAGCCGGTTACGGAAATGGCGCTAAAGATTACCCAAGGCCTACTACGGCTTTTTCGTCGAGTGGAGTATCTTGCTCCGCTCTATGATCTTTGGCTGCCAGCGCAACCCCGAAGATAATTTTCCAGACAACAAAAGCTTTTCACCGTACCTCGGTACACGTGACTATAAACTAAACTAAACTATACAGGAATTCACCACCTTCAGTGCATAAAACTTGCCCGGCACATTTTTAAACTTTGCCCTCCTCATATAAAGAAAGACTGGATAGACTTGGCTTGTACTCGCTAGAATTTAGAAGATTGAGGGGGGATCTTATAGAAACTTACAAAATTCTTAAGGGGTTGGACAGGCTCGATGCAGGAAGATTGTTCCCGATGTTGGGGGAGTCCAGAACAAGGGGTCACAGTTTAAGGATAAAGGGGAAGTCTTTTAGGACTGAGATGAGAAAAACATTTTTTACACAGAGAGTGGTGAATCTCTGGAATTCTCTGCCACAGAATGTAGTTGAGGCCAGTTCATTGGCTATATTTAAGAGGGAGTTAGATGTGGCCCTTGTGGCTAAAGGGATCAGGGGGTATGGAGAGAAAGCAGGTACAGGATACTGAGTTGGATGATCAGCCATGATCATATTGAATGGTGGTGCAGGCTCGAAGGGCCGAATGGCCTACTCCTGCACCTATTTTTCTATGTTTCTATGTTTCTATGTTTAAAGCCATGCCCTCTCGTATTTGATCCTGGGGAAAAGGTTCTGACCGTCTCTCCTATCTACGCCTGTCATTATTTTATATTATTCTCTCAGGTCTGAATATAATTTAAAATATAATTTAAAAAGCTGAATATAATTTGAAATCTTTCAGAAATAGTACTAAAACGGTCACAGAGAATGCAAAGTCATGATGATATCCGATGGTTTTACCATGGTATATTCTGAACAATTACACTTGGGATCTCTAGCTTACTTTATGATATGCCTTCTTTGGTTCACTAGGCGTTTTATACCAATCCTTCTTGGAATGCAACATGAATTGTCACTTCCTGTCCCTCTCTTGATTTGATCTGAGGGCAGACAAAGATTTTAGTTTTGCACCTAGTACAGTGAAATTATAAATACATTTGTTACTTATAGAGAACATTTTCCTCACTTTGAGATTCCCCAACTGAGATTTTCACAGGAGATCCAGTGAATACAACTTTTTTAACAGTGAGTGATTTAATTAATTATCTGTAGAAATGTAAAGGTAATATGTGGAAGGAGAAAGATGAATATAATTTGAAATCTTTCAGAATGAATGTATACAACCTTGCTGGCAATATAGCTCATGAAATACGTGGTGTTATTTCTGCAGTTTTGGCATGCAGCATGATGGACAGAGTAATGACTGTGAACCCATGGAGAACTATCACTTCATCATGTCTCGACAATTGCAGTATGATCAGGCTCCTCTCGTGTGGTCACACTGCAGTAAAGATTACATCACACGGTTTCTGGAGTGAGTAATTAACTTATATCTTCCATTTTATAGTTTGCGTTCAATAATCTTTCAAATTTCTGTTTTGTTTTGCTTACAAATTGCCTCATTTTTCATGAAGGAAATTGTTCCGCTGCGACATGACAAGGGATGACTTTATTGATCAGAAATAAAAACGAGAAGTAATTGCAAAAGAAAATTTGCAAAGCAGCAGTTTAGTGAAATTCTTTGTATTTTCTTTGATACTCTGGTTGTTGGACTCTCTGTGTTTATGCATACTCGTTTTAAAATGATCAGACCTGAGCATAAAACCATAAAATATTTTGTCAGGGTTTTGCCAGTTGTCTATTGAACGGCTCACAGCAAGCCATCCACTACATTTTTACTTGTTTGTATGACTGCAGAAACCAAATTTCGTTTGAACCTCATTTGAGGTTCAAATGAAAATAAATGGTATTGTATTGTATTGTATTGTTTAAGAAACAGTTAGACAGGTACAAGGATAGGACAGGTTTGGAAGAATATGGACCAAGAGCAGGCAGGTAGAACTAGTGTAGCTGGGACATGTTGGGCCGAAGGGCCTGGGCAAGTTGGGCCGAAGGGCCTGTTTCCATACTGTATGACTCTATGACTCTCTGACTCTATGAGAATGCATCTTAGACAACCACTCTGTGGTAAAACCATTAGGACGACAGATGGCGCAATGGGCTAAGTGTTCGGCTGGCAACCGGAAGGTAGCCGGTTCGAATCCCGCTTGGAGTGCATACTGTCGTTGTGTCATTGGGCAAGACACTTCACCCACCTTTGCCTGCGTGTGAATGTGTGTGAAGGTGTGTGAGTGATTGGTGGTGGTCGGAGGGGCCGTAGGCGCAGATTAGCAGCCACGCTTCCGTCAGTCTGCCCCAGGGCAGCTGTGGCTACAGATGTAGCTCACCACCACCGAGTGTCACTGAGGAGTGAATGAATCATGCGATGTAAAGCGCCTTGAGTATTAGAAAGGCGCTATATAAATCCCATCCATTATTATTCATTATTATTATTATTACATGCGCTTTTCAAAGAATTCATCAAAGTGAAAAGTCAACATTCTTCTTCAAAACCACATAAAATCCTGCCATCCCATGGAGATCAATAAATCTTTTATATAGGGTATGCACATTTTTAAATATATTAGAACACAGCTCGTAGGTAGAATCTACTCACAATGAAACAGTAGGTGTGGGTAGCATGTACTTAGGGTAGACAGACGGGATGTTACAAAAACCTGCTTGCACTGTTTTCTTACATACGAATCAAGAAATGTCTTCAGGGGACGACTCCGATCATGGGTTTGATCAGATGGCTTACAAAATAAGTCCAATGGGAACGAAGGATGAAATGCTTGATATACTTGAAACCTTACCAGAAGCCTGTGAATGTGCAATCAATCTTGCATGATGTTTTGAGTTGTGCTTTCCCCCTTGGATACTATGGTGCTCTAGACTATTAGCACATGTTGACCCACGAACCCTCTGCAATAGCATCGTATGCTCCAATCATATTGAGGCAGAACATGAATAAACGGGTGGAAGATAGTTCATCAGGTGTTTTGTTTACTTTTCTGCATTATTTGTCATGTTTTCATACATCCAGATGTTTGGTTGTGCATGTCGGTGATAGCTTTTATTTTTTTATTGTTGCCCTGCACACTATGATGATCAGCTGCTGAGGGAATGAAAGAGATGTTGTTAAAGAGGAATTTTATTTGAAATGTGATGTTGTTCAGACATGGTTTTACCATAGAGTGGTTGTGTAAGATGCATTCTCATAGAGTCAGAGAGTCATAGAGTGATACAGTATGGAAACAGGCCCTTCGGCCCAACTTGCCCAGGCCCTTCGGCCCAACATGTCCCAGCTACACTAGTTCTACCTGCCTGCTCTTGGTCCATATCCTTCCAAACCTGTCCTATCCTTGTACCTGTCTAACTGTTTCTTAAACAATACAATACAATACAACACCATTTATTGTCATTTGAACCTCAAATGAGGTTCAAACGAAATTTGGTTTCTGCAGTCATACAAACAAGTAAAAAGAACCAAGACACAACACAATTTACACAAACATCCATCACAGCGAATCTCCTCCTCGCTGTGATGGAAGGCAAAGTCTTATCTCTCCCCTGCACTCCCCATTCTCCTCCCGATGTCAGAGTCAGAGCCCCCGGCGGGCGATGGAAAATAAGTCCCGCGGCCATTAAAGCCGCGACGGGCGATGCAAGGCCGCCCTCCGGGTCTGGATGTTGGAGCCCCCGGTAGCGCTAGCAAGTCCTGCGGCCATTAAAGCCGCGCCGGGCGATGTTAGACCCAGCTCCAGGTCATCTTCAGCCCCGCAACTCGGGCGGGAGAAGTTGCCGTTGCGGGAGCCCCAAAAAGCGGTCTCCCACCAGGGACCCGCGAGCTCCCGATGTTGCCGTCCACCAGACCTGCGGCTGGAGCCTCCGAATCTCCGGGGTCGGGTCACAGCCGCGCGTCACCGCAGCTCTCCACGCTCCGAACTCGGCCAGCTCCACGATGGTGAGTAGTCCGCAGGCTCCGCGACTGGAGCCCCAGGTCGTTCCGGTTGGAGGCCTCTCCACGGTGCTAGGCCCCAACGACAACAGAAACCCGACAGAGAAAGGTCGGGTCCTCCATACAGGGAAAAGATTCTTTAAAGTTTCCCCTTACCCCCCCCCCCCCGCCCCCCACATATACACAGTTAAAAACAATATAAAAAATCACAAACAACTACATTTAACTAGACAATAATTTAAAAAAAGACAGACGGGCTGCATTCGAGTCGCTGCCGTTAGGCGCCGCCACTTCCGAAACGTTGGGATAGTCCCACCCTCAACGACCTTATCTGGCAGCTTGTTCCATACACCCACCACCCATTGTGTGAAAAAGTTACCCTCAGATTCCTATTAAATATTTTTCTCCTTCATCTTGAACCTATGTCTTCTAGTCCTCAATTCCCCTACTCTGGGCAAGAGACTCTGTGCATCTACCCAATCTATTCCTCTCATGATTTTGTATGCCTCTATAAGATCACCCGTCATCCTCCTGCGCTCCATGGAATAGAGACCCAGCCTACTCAACCTCTCCCTATAGCTCACACCCTCTAGTCCTGACAACATCCTCGTAGATCTTCTCTGAACCCTTTCAAGGTTGACTATATCTTTCCTATAACATGGTGCCCAGAACTGAACACAATATTCTAAATGTGGTCTCACCAATGTCTTATACAACTGCAACATGACCTCTCAACCTCTATACTCTATAGTCTGACTGATAAAGGCCAATGTGCCGAAAGCCTTTTTGACCACCTTATCTACCTGCAACTCGACCTTCAAGGAACCATGCACCTGCACTCCTAGATCCCTCTGCTCTACAACACTCCCCATAGGCCTCCAATTCACTGTGTAGGTCCTGTCCTTGTTAGACGTCCCAAAATGCAACACCTCACACTCATTCTGCTGCAATCTTTCACAACCATCTTCACTATCTTCAAAACCACCCACTTTTCTATCATCAGCAAACTTGCTAATCTTGCCCTGTACGTTCTCATCCAAATCATTGATATAGATGACAAACAGTAACGAGCCCAGCACCGAACCCTGAGGCACACCACTAGTCACAAGCCTCCAGTCCGAGAAGCTAACTTCTCACATCCTCTTCCTCCAACCCATTTTCTTCCTTGTGCTTGTCTTCCTGTATGTGAGGACACATTGCAGAGCCAGTTGAAAGGCCTAAGCATTCACGATGAAGTTTTGCAGTGTACACTCACTCCTGCTGAGTACTGAAGAGCTAGTCTGGACAGAGATGGGTAGAATAATTTAAGTTTCACCATCCAAATATCCGGCATACATTTTGAATAGAAACATTGCATCTGTTGTATGCAGGTTCCCCATGTTGGGATGGTTAGCATGAAGAAGCCAAGAGCCATGCCATCAACTGATTGGTCTTGAAGTACCCGGTAGTCATCTTTGATGTATTGAGGATACAAGGAATTACAGATCCGGGTTTGCAAAAGAAGATACAAAGTGCTGGAGTAAGTCAGCGGGTCAAGCAGCATCTCTCGACAGCATCGATAGGTGACATTTCAGGTCATGTCCCTTCTTCAGACAACATTTTGAGTTGGAGTCCTTCTTCAGTCTGAAATAGGCTCCTGCCCGAAATGTCCCCTATTCATGCTCTCCAGAAATGCTGCCTGACCTGCTGAGTTACTCCAGCATTTTGGCCTTTTAAAAAATTGATTGAGGTTAGATTGTAGATGACAAAGTTGACTAGCACAGAAAGATGGCATTTTGACCTCTACTACCCCTTAAGATACTACAGTGCCCTCCATGATGTTTGGGACAAAGACCTTTTATTTAATTATTTGCCTCTGTGCTCCCAAATTTGAGATTTGTAATTGAAAAAAATCACATGTGGCTAAAGTGTACATTGTCAGATTTTAATAAAGGCCATTTTTATACATTTTGGTTTCACCACGTAGAAATTACAACAGTGTTTATACATAGTCCATTTCAGGGCACCATAATGTTTGGGACACAGCAATGTCATGCACATGAAAGTAGTCATGTTTAGTATTTAGTTGCATATCCTTTGCATACAATGACTGCTTGAAGTCTGCGATTCATGGACATCACCAGTTGCTTGGTGTCTTCTTTGGTGATGCTCTGCCAGGCCTGTATCTTTAGCTTATGCTCGTTTTGGGGTCTAGTGCCCTTCAGTTTTCGCTGGAGCATATCAAAGGCATGCTGAATGGTTCAGATCGGTTGATTGACTTGGCCACTCAAGAATTGACCATTGTTTCACTTTGAAAACCTCTTTTGTTGCTTTAGCAGTATGTTTGGGATAATTGTCTAGCTGTAGAATGAACCGCTGGCTAATGTTTTGAGGCATTTGTTTGAACTTGAGCAGATAGGATGTGTCTATACACTCCTGAATTCATTATGCTACTACCATCAGCAGTTGTATCATTAATGAAGATAAGTGAGCCAGTACCTTCAGCAGCCATACATGCCCAGGCCATAACACCCCCACCACTGTGTTTCACAGATGAGGTGGTATGCTTCAGATCTTGGGCCGTTCCTTCTCTCCTCCATACTTTGCTCTTGCTATCACTCTGATATAAGTTAATCTTCATCTCATCTGTCCACAAGACCTTTTTCCAGAACTGTGGTTGCTCTTTTAAGTACTTCTTGGCAAACTGTAACCTGGCCATCCTATTTTTGCAGCTAACCAGTGGTTTGCATCTTGCAGTGTAGCCACTGTATTTCTGTTCATGAAGTCTTCTGCGGACAGTGGTCATTGACAAATCCATGCCTGACTCCTAAAGGGTGTTTCTGATCTGTTGGACAGGTGTTTGGGGATTTTTCTTTATTGTAGAGAGAATTATTCATCAGCTGTGGAGGTCGTCCTTGGCCTGCCAGTCCCTTTACGATTAGTAAGCTCACCAGTGCTCTCTTTCTTATTAATGATGTTCCGAACAGCCTAACGTTCGGCTGATGTCTCTAACAGTTTTATTCTTGTTTCTTTGTCTCATAATGGCTTCTTTGACTTTCATTGGCACAACTTTGGAACTCGTGTTGATAAACAGCAATAAAAGGTGATGGAAAGACTGGAGGAAAGACTAAGAGCTGAGAGCTCTCTTATACCTGCATTAAAGAGGCAATTATTATGCACCAGAGCAATTACAAACACCTGTGAAGCATGTGTCCCAAACATTATGGTGCCCTAAAATGGGGGACTATGTATAAACACTGCTGTAATTTCTACATGGTGAAACCAATATGTATAAAAATGGCCTTTAATAAAATCTGACAATGTGCACTTTAACCACATGTGATTTTTTTCTATTACAAATCAAAAATTGTGGAGTACAGAGGCAAATAAATAAATGATGGGTCTTTGTCTTAAACATTATTGAGGGCACTGTAGTATCTTAAGTAGTAGCAGAGGTAGCCGAGGTCAAAATGCCATCTTTCTGTGCTAGACTACTGTGTCATCTACAATCTAGCCTCAATAAATTTTATAAAAGGCACAAAATGCAGGTGTAATGATAAGGCCTGTCTGCATTGCAAAATGTTGCTGACAATGACAACTTGGCATTTATTCTGAGAGGGCAAGAATACAAAAACAGTGATGTAATGCTGAGGTTTTATGTGGCTTTGGTCAGACCGCATTTGAAATATTGTGAATAGTTGTGGGCCGGCCCCATATCTGAGGAAGGATGTGCTGGAGTGGGTCCAGAGGAGGTTGAAGACAATGATCAATCCAATCCAGTCAAAGGGTAGCAAATGGTTTAAATATCTACCCTATCAATGCCTCTAACAGTTGTGTATACTTCTATCATGTCTCCCTTTCCTCTGATACTCCAGAGAAGACAGTCCTAGTTTGATTCCAAGCATAGCCAACCAACGAGTGGATTGACAGCTGCTTATTTGTACCACTGGCATTTCTTTTTGCTCCTCTACTTTCTGTGCATCAAATTTGTATATGTTATAATGCCCAGTGTAGCTGTCACCCACAGATATAATCTCTGCAAAGGTGAGTTCCCAATTGATTCCTTGCCTCCCTTGCAGAAGAAGTGAGGTGAATATCTCCAACAAAGGTGTGGGTTTGAGTCCCATTTCAAGGACTGGGTACATAATTCAGGCTGGCATCTGTTGCACTATAGAGGGAGTGTGGCATTGTTGGCCATGCTGTTTTTCAGATGATACAATAAATTGAGGCTTTAATTGTACTCTCAGCTAGGCAGACAATTCCACGGCACTAATGAGTAGTGGAGGATTGGTGTTTTGTCTTCAATTATTAAAAGCAGATATCTGATGATCAAATTGCTGATCATTGCCTGAGAGTGTGCAAAAACTAGTTGGTGCACTTCCTACATTGCAAACTATGTGACTGACTGACAATTCAGAGCAGTGGCAGGCACTTCAGCTTTTGCTTTCAATTCAACTGCATGTTCCAAAACCTAATGAAAATTGTGACCCTTGTTCTGTCAAGATTAAGTCGTGTGGGCAGTGAAAATCCCAAAATGCAATGAAAATGTTTAAAATAAACCAAATGACCATATTTTTTGGCAAGATTGCAGAGAAGATTGTGCTTCATGAGATCATATACCAGTGTATTAAAAACAGCAAAGGCAAGGATAAATAAGCTATAGATTGTCAGAAGGGAGAAATATTGAAAAGCCGCTGGAGGGATTATTCTTTTTTAGAAAGTAGGTAGCATTAAAGATCGACTCAGACTTTTAGAGATAAGCTGGCCACAAATATTGGAGTAAATTGAGATTTTAGAAAATGACATGTCAGATGCCATTTTTGCAGCTGCCACAACGAGTGACTACTGCAGAAATTGCGAATTCTAGTTGGTAATTCACATCACATCAAGGTATTACTTTTTTAGAGTACCATAATAACTACTGTCTGGTCGCTCTGATATCCACCATCGTGAATGAAAGGCTGGTCATGGTGTACATCAACTCCAGCAACCCAGGCAGCCCTGATTAATTGTCGGACACTGGTGCCCAGCAAGCTTGATCCATTATAATCTGCCTGCTAATACAACAGGTATGCAGAAGATGCCACCTTCCCACCATTCATCCCTGGAATATCTAGATAACAAGGTCACTTATTTGAGACTCCTATTTATGAACTACAGCACTGTCTTCAGCCCAAGAATTCTAACCAAACTCATGTCCAAACTCCTGGAGCTAGGAATTGGCACCCCACCTCTGCAACTGGATCCAGAACCATAGACCACACTCACTATGGATAGGCGACAAAAGATTCTACGTGATAATTCTCATCCCACGAGCCTTCATTCTCAGCCCCTTACTGTACTCCTGAACACTCGTGGATGTGGTCAAATTCTTCTCCAACACCATTTACAAATGTATGGATGACAACACCATAGTTGGCATGATCTCAAACAATAATGAGATGGACTACAGGGAAGAGATAGAGATCTGAGTGACATGGTGTCAAGACAACACCAGCAAAAACAAAAGAACTGGTCGTTGACTTTAAGACATTGGTTGGAATACATGCCCCAAACTGTGAGGAGGATGCTATGAGAATGTAGGGTGACTTGGACAGGTTGGGTGAGTGGGCAGATGCATGGCAGATGCAGTTTAATGTGGATAAATGTGAGGTTATCCACTTTGGTAGCAAAAACAGGAAGGCAGATTATTATCTAAATGGTGTCAAGTTGGGAAAAGGGGAAGTACAACGGGATCTGGGTGTCCTTGTTCATCAATCAATGAAAGTAAGCATGCAGGTACAGCAGGCAGTGAAGAAAGCGAATGGCATGTTGGCCTTCATAACAAGAGTTGAGTATAAGAGCAAAGAGGTCCTTCTGCAGTTGTACAGGGCCCTAGTGAGACCACACATGGAGTATTGTGTGTAGTTTTGGTCTCCAAATTTGAGGAAGGACATTCTTGCTATTGAGGGAGTGCAGTGTAGGTTCCCAAGATTAATTCCCGGGATGGCGGGACTGTTATATGCTGAGAGAATGGAGGGGCTGGGCTTGTATACTCTGGAATTTAGAAGGATGAGAGGATATCTTATTGAAACATATAAGATTATTAAGTGTTTGGACACGCTAGAGGCAGGAATCGTGTTCCCGATGTTGCGGGAGTCCAGAACCTGGGGCCACAGTTTAAGAATAAGGAGTAAGCCATTTAGAACGGAGATGAGGAAACACTTTTTCACACAGAGTTGTGAGTCTGTGGAATTCTCTGCCTCAGAGGGTGGTGGAGGCTGGTTCTCTGGATACTTTCAAGAGAGAGTTAGATAGGGCTCTTAAAGATAGCGGAGTCAGGGGATATGGGGAGAAGGCAGGAACGGGGTACTGATTGGGGATGATCAGCCATGATCACATTGAATGGCGGTGATGGCTTGGAGGACTGAATGGCCCACTCCTGCACCTATTGTCTATTGTCTATTGTATCAATGATGCTGATATGGAGATGACTGAGAGTTTTAATTTCTTAGGGATGAATATCACCCACAATTCGTCCTGGTGTGTAAGCACACCATCAATTCTATGTGTAAGAAGGAACTGCAGATGCTGGTTTACACCGAAGATAGACATAAAATGCTGGAGTAACTCAGCGGGTCATGCAGCATCTCTGGAGAAAAGGTATAGGTTACGTTTCGAGTCGAGACCATTCATCAGTCCAAAGCATCATCTGTCCCTTTTCTCTGGAGATGCTGCCTGACCCGCTGAGTTACTCCAGCATTTTGTCTCTATCTTCGGTGTAAACCAGCATCTTAAATGTGGCATGTCTCCAATGGCTGTTATTCACTGGGTGGCACCACCAGCAGTGGCTGCCTTGAAGGACTAGGTTCACCAGGTTAATTGGCTACTGCATTGGCTACTGTAAAATCAGTTGCAGAGGCGAGGTGTTGACAGTAATATATGTTTAGTGCAATCAATAGAGCTGTTTATCTAAAAAAACTACCCAGGCTTTTCTGCAATAGCCATACCACGGCATCTTGTGGGCATATCTGAATGGTGGAATTAAATGCCCTGTTTTAATTGCACATTGTCCTTGGTTGACCTATGCTTTTATTTTCTTATATAGTGTGTAGGATAGTCACAAAAAGCAGGAGTAACTCAGTGGGACAGGAAGCATCTCTGGAGAGAAGGAATGGGTGGTGTTTCGGGACGAGACCCTTCTTCAGGATAGTTCTAGTGCACGGGGATCGCTGGTCGGAGCGGACTGGGTGGGTTGAAGGCCCTGTTTCCACACTGCTAGAGGCAGGAAACATGTTCCCGATGGACACGCTAGAGGCAGGAAACATGTTCCCCATGTTGGTGGGAGTCCATAACCAGGGGCCACAGTTTAAGAATAAGGGGTAAGCCATTTAGAACGGAGATGAGGAAAAACTTTTTCACACAGAGTTGTGAGTCTGTGGAATTCTCTGCCTCAGAGGGCAGTGGAGGCTGGTTCTCTGGATGCTTTCCAGAGCTCTTAAAGATAGCGGAGTCAAGGGATATGGGGAGAAGGCAGGAACGGAGTATTGATTGTGGATGATCAGCCATGATAACATTGAATGGCGGTGCTCGCAAGAGGAGCCAAACTGCCTACTCCTGCACCTATGGTCTATTGTTTATTGTCTGTACTTTTTTTGTTATTTTTAGTATTTTTAGGAAAAATTCCTGATCTTTCAATCTACCTTGTGTGTCTTTCCTCTTTTTTCTTATCTGTACTTTCTCTTAGCTGTAACAGTATATTCTACACCCAGGAGCTCCATTCTACACTCAGGAGCTGTCTGGATTATGAAAGGTCTGACTGACAGAAATCCGTTTTTACACAAATTCGGACATAAATTTTCAAACAATTTTTCAAGGTAGAAAAGTTAGTTACCAAAATGCAAACATCTTCAGAACTTATTCAGAACTTATTGTTAATTTAAAAGATAACGAGTCTTCCAAAATAAACTGTTCACAGGAATACACAGAAGGCCATGGAGGCCAAGTCAATGGATATTTTAACATAAAAACATACAATAGAAACATAGAAAATAGGTGCAGGAGTAGGCCATTCGACCCTTCGAACCTGCATCATTCAATATGATCATGGCTGATCATCCAAAATCAGTACCCCGTTCCTGTTTTTTCCCCATAACCCTTTATTCCTTTAGCCCTAAGAGTTAAATCTAACTCTCTCTTGAAAACATCTAGTGAATTGGCCTCCACTGCCTTCTGTGGCTGAGAATTCCACAGATTCACAACTCTCTGGGTGAAAACGTTTTTTGTCAACTCAGTCCTAAATGGCCTACCCCTTATTCTTAAATGAGGGGTGACCCCTGGTTCTGCACTCCCCCAACATCGGGAACATTTTTCCTGCATCTAGCCTAATACCTTAAGAATGTTATGTGTTTTTATAAGATATCCTCTCATCCTTCTAAATTCCATTGAATATAAGCCCAGTCGATCCATTCTTTCATCAGGAATGACCTGACAGAGAACTTGAACTTTACACAAATTCCTCCATTAATTGATTTTTAAACTATTGTTCTTTTGTGTGCCAAAAACTGCAACAAGGTTCAATTAACTCGAACAGTTATATATATATAGAATGTCCCAGAACCAATGATTAGTTTTGATGGACTTAAATTATCCATGGATCTTACATGGTTTGATGAAGTATTTTACAAGTATCAACAGAAGAGGTCATCTGTTTCCAAAACAAATTTCTTAAGTGGGCCTCCCATTATGAACCGGCAACCTGCATCTTTAACAGACAATAGTGTCAATTTGATTACTGCCGAGAGAGTTCATAAATTATAGGAGCAGAATTAGGCCGATCAGTATTTAAATTCTCTTCCAAGTGAAGGAGAACATGCTGTTTGCCTTCCTCAATGTGTGTAGAGTCAGTGTTATACATCACGGAAACAGGCCCTTCAGCCTAACACGTCCATGCTGACCAAAATGCCCCGTGTAAGCTAGTCCCATTTGCACGCATTTGGCCCGTATTCCTCAGACATTTCCAATCCATGTGTCTGTCCAAATGTCTTTATATCTGACATGTACTTAAGCACCATCCCTCCTCGACCTGAGTGGAATTAATGCCAAAGAGAAGAGTTACAGTAGTCCAGTCGGGAGGAGATGAAGGCATGGATGAGTCTTTCAGCAGCGGGGGGTGTGAGAGAGGGTCTGATCTTGGCAATGTTGCGGAGGTGAAAAAAATTTTTTTTGACAACATGGCGGATGTGAGGCTCAAGGGAGAGGGTTGAGTCAAAGATCACGCCAAGGTTGCGGGCCTGAGGAGATGGGGAGACAGTGGTGCCGTCAATAGTGAGAGTGGGGTTGTTAATGTTGGTAAGTGTTGATTTGGAGCCAATGAGGAGAAATTCTGTTTTGTTACTGTTTAATTTAAGGAAGTTGAGTTGCATCCAAGATTTGATGGCTGATAGGCAGGAGTTGATATGGGAGAGTTGGTGGACTTGGTGCTGAGATAGATCTGGGTGTCATCAGCATAGCAATGGAAGTCCAGGTCGAAGTGACGGAGTATATGACCAAGGGGGAGGATGTAGATGATGAAGAGGAGGGGACCGAGAACGGAGCCTTGGGGAATGCCTTGAGTGACAGTGGCTGTGGCAGAGGTGTGGTTATGGAGAGAGATGAAGTGGGATCGGTTGGAAAGGTAGGAACGGAGCCAGCTGAGTGCAGAACCTTCAATGCCAAGGTCTTTAAGTCTGGTAAGCAGGATGTTATGGTTCACGGTATCGAAGGCTGCACTCAGGTCGAGGAGGATGAGGATGTTGAGGGAACCAGCAGAGGTGAGGAGGTCGTCGAGGACTTTGAGGAGAGCAGTTTCTGTGCTATGGAGGGGGCGAAAGGTGGGAATGAAGTTGTGACGCGACAATACGCTCCAGGGTTTTTGAAAGAAAGGGGAGGTTTGAGATAGGGCGGTAGTTGATGAGAGAGGAGGGATCAAGACCAGGTTTCTTTAAGATTGGTGTGACAGCAGCAGTTTTGAAAGCAGAGGGGACAATTCCTTGGGACAATGAGGAGTTGAAGAGATTAGTGAGGTAGGGGCAGAGAGCAGGGAGGCAGGACTTCAGCAGGGGTGTGGGGAGAGGGTCGAGGGTAGAGCTGCTGCCTCTCAGTGAAAGAGACCCGGGTTCGATCCCAATGTCAGGTGCTGTTTGTGCAGAGTTTGCACATTCCCCCTGCGACAGCATGGATTTCCCCCTGGTGCTCAGGCTTGCTCCCACAGATGTGCAGATTGTAAGGTAATTGGCCTCTGTAAATTGTCGTTAGTGTGTAGGGTGCAGATAGGAGAATGGGATAACATAGGACTAGTGTGAATGGTGATTGATGGTGTGTGTGGACTCGGTGGGCTGAAGGGACTATTTCCACGCTGCATCTCTAACATAATTAATATGCTTGGAGTAATAACCAACATTTTTCCAAATGGCTTTTCTCAAATGAAGTGCCTTTTACTTCTGACAAAATATAAGTGAACTGATAGATTTCAACATCGAAACCTTTGCAGAGATCTCTCTCAAGCAGCTACTGCTTGATGTGATAGCAGTGTTCCATTAGGTGCAGCGATGGATGATTTCCAACAGTAACCTTCACCTTAGAGAGTGTACCTTTTAATTTTTAATGTCAAATCAGAAACCAATAAACAGTGAAGGAAGCTATGACTAAATACTAACAATTTGGGAACATTCCAGAGTGCTACACTCCAGATTCACTGTTGCTTTTAATAACATTGTGTGGGTGAGAGCATGTCCACAAATATAAAGTTTGGTTTTCATGTCAGCCTGATAATCTTGTAAAAACTGTATGGGATTGTGGCAAAGGAGACTAAAATGTGAAAAACAAATTATATGCAATGTAAAGATGTAGCTGGGGAATAAATGAAAACTGTATTTGATTGCCTTTTTTGAATGTCCAATAATAGCTTTTTGTGAATAGAAAACTGCTATTAAAACTTTTAATCTGGAATATTTGACTAGTGATTGATGCTTTTGGGATTTATAAATCACAGCTACCTTCACTCAGCCTTGAGTCCGCTGAGACTCCAACCTGTAGCAGTAATAGTTTTTATATTGGACAATTGTTTTCTCCTGTACCTCATCCATCTCACATTCCTCTAACTGCTCTGCTTGTTCCTTGGTCATTCCCTCTGATATCAACAACACCACATATTTTTTTTTAAATTCTCATCTTTCTGTGCCTTGTCAACTTAAGCAACACTGCTTCCTCCTTCCACCAACTGATTTTATCTCCATGAGTTCTACCGTGTTTTGATATTGAAATCCTAAGTTTGCTGCCAATTGCTATCATTTCAACTGTGATCAACTACGTTCATTGCATCTAAGACAAATAAACTAATTATTCTCAATCATTTACCGTACCACACAGAATTAACCATGGATTGATTCTGAGCAATGGGGCACCCTGGTCAGGAAACCTTGAACCCAGTTACTTGGAATAAGTAACAGAAGGGAATGATATCTGACCTGATACACACTTTGCCATTTTGTATGACTTCAAACACCACACTCTTTGCTACAGTTGTGATCTCCTTGCCTAAAGAATGATATAGTAATATCGGAGTCAGTACAAAGGAGATTTGCCAGGTTAGTTCTTGGCATGAGTGGGTTGTTCAACCAAGCAGGGCAAATATAGATTGGTCCTATACGCCTGGGAATGTACGTATGATGGGTGATCTTGTTCAAACAAAGACGACCCTAAGGGGGTTGACAGGGTAGAGTTTGGGATGTTTCAATTAGTGAGAGAGTCTTGAACAAAGGAACAAAACTACAAGGTACGGGGCCAGTCATTTATAGTTTCTTCTTGCAGAGGTGGTGAATATCTGGGAGATTGCAACCTTCACGTGGTCCACCCGGTTTCGACTAATGCAATCAACCCGACGTGCACAAAGAAAAGATTAAATAGAACAAGTTGACCTACAACGTTAGGCTGTGCACGCCATACGCAAGAAGAATATAATCTGTCCCAGTGTGCGGTGGAAACTTGGTCATCTTGAAGTGTTTAAAGTGGCGATGGATAAATATTTGATTGATCGAGGAATAGAGGGTTATGAAGAAATGGCGTAGAAGTGGATTTGACGCCAGCGTAGATCAGCCATCAGCTTATTAAATGGTGTGGAAGACTTGAAGGGGCTAGTGGTGTATTCCGGCTGCAGCAGTTTAGTTTTAATTTAGTTTAGAGATACAGTGTGGAAACAGGCGCTTCGGCCCACTGAGTCTGCACCGACCAGCAATTGCCGAACATTAACACTATCCTACACACTAGGGACAATTTACACTTATACCAAGCCAATTAACCTACAAACCTGTACATCTTTGTAGTGTGGGAGAAAACCGAAAATCACAGAGAAAATTCACGGGGAGAACGTACAAATACCGTGCAGACAGCACCCGTAGTCAGGATTGAACCTGGGTCTCTGGCGCTGCAAGCGCTGTAAGGCAGCAACTCTACCGCTGTGCCACCGTACTACCCAAACAGATATCAGCCAAACATTACATCAATATTTTCTTGTGGACATTTTTTTCAGTGTGGAAGAAGGCCCTTCGACCCACCGAGTCTGCGCTAACCAACAATCACCGCGTACACTACTTCTATCCTACACTCTTAAAAACAATTTACAGAAGTCAATTAACCTACAAAACTGCATGTCTTTGGAATGCTGGATGAAACCAGAGCACCGAGAGAAAATCTACGTGGTCAAAGAGAGAATGTGCAAACTCAGTACAGACATCACCTGTAGTGAGGATTGAACCTTGATCTCTGGCACTGCAAGGCAGCAACTCTACCGCTGCGCCACTGTGCCGCTCTTGTCAATAATTGGCTCTTGTTTCCACCTCAGATCCATGTACATGGCTGACTGGGGGAAGGCAAAGGGGAGGGCATCATAACACAAAACATATGCAGCATATGCCCACAATCTGGCATGAATCCATTTGGATATTTGTCTTTTTTCTAACAGATTGTAGGGTCAAGTAGCTGGGAATGAAGGGCAATCAGCTGGCTGGGGAGCATCCCTATTCCTGAGTCCTGCTGCAGAGAGCATACATGATGCTATTGACTGCCTCAGATTAGAGGGGAAAATGTGATAGCTGTACAGTACCCTTTCCATGCACTTGTTCACTTGGCAGCGAGCACAGGGAATGGAGGAGTTTACTCAAAACTTTTGTTGAGTCCTTGTGACTAGCATCACCATATAGCATCACCATATTGAACTCATTCCTGGGAATAGCATCAGTATTATGAATACAACTGGACCTGCTTTGGCAGCCCTGACAACCTTGCAGGGATTTTATAATCCTTCTGCAGTTGTACAGAGCCCCAGTGAGACCACACCTGGAGTATTGTGTGCAGTTTTGGTCCCCTAATTTGAGTAAGGACATTCTTGCTCTTGAGGGCTCACAAGGTTAATTCCTGGGATGGCGGGACTGTCATATGCTGAGAGAATGGCTGGACTTCTATACTCTGGAATTTAGAAGTATGAGAGGGGATCTTATTGAAACGTATAACATTATTAAGAGTTTGGACATGCTAGAGGCAGGAAACATGTTCTCGATGTTGCAGGAGTCCAGAACCAGGAGCCACAGTTTAAGAATAAGGGGTAAGCCATTTAGAACGGAGATGAGGAAACACTTTTTCGCACAGAGAGTTGTCAGTCTGTGGAATTCTCTCCCTCAGAGGGCGACGGAGGCCTGTTCTCTGGATACTTTCAAGAGAGAGCTAGATAGGGCTCTTAAAAATAGCAGAGTCAGTGGATATGGGGAGAAGCCAGGAATGGGGTACTGATTTTGGATGATCAGCCATGATCACATTGAATGGCGGTGCTGGCTCGAAGGGTCGAATGGCCTACTCCTGCACCTATTGTATATTGTCTATTGATGTTTTTCTCCAGCATTCAAGCAATAAAGCAAGAATTGGTTCTTCATGCTCCACTCTTATGCAGAATGGGAATGCTAGGTCTAACCACCATGAGACTACAAGGGGTCTGTGGGAGAGATGGAAGTTCTCCCTCAAGGTGCCTGCTACCTTGCCTATCCAGATACGAGAAGGTGCTGCACATTAAATGGAAAATTATGTTAAATTGCACTCGTATCCGCATATGTTCCCTGTAATGTAGTTTGGCATTAAGCTCCATGCCTGCAAGAATTTCCCTTCATTAAACATTCTTTGAATTATTTTGTTCTTATCCCCACAGTCGAGGCTGGGGTTTCTGTCTCAATGATCCACCATCTGAACAGGAATTAACGATTCCCACCATAGCTCCAGGAGTGCTGTATGATGTCCATCATCAATGTCAACTCCAGTATGGACCCAACTCCACCTTCTGTGAGGAAATGGATGTAAGTAACTCCTCAGTTTATTTATTATTGAGAATGTGGCCAGCAGATGTAAGAGGACAAATTACTCCATATTCAAATATTCGGACACTGAAAACCCCCCCCCAATGAAAACTGCTCGTTATGTTGCTCCTTCCTGTCTGTGTTTGTTAGAAAACTGTTGTATTTCTGAGAGAAAAGAGTGATGGAGCCTGGGGCAAATAAGGAGATTGGAGGGTTGTACACCAAAGGATAATGAGGATAGAGTGTACTTAAAAGAGTTGAAATTATATGATCATCAAAATATTGGAAGTGCCCTAAAGGTTCGAATGTTCCTGACAAGAATAATTTTATTCACAGAAAACAATTTTTAAACTCCCATGTTGCTGATTAAATAAATGTAAAGCTGTTTATACCATGGACCAAGTTGAAAATTGGTTAAATTGAAATGAATGAAATTCTATTTTCAAAGTAACCTCTATTATTAAGTGGTTACTCAGAATTTCTCCTCCAGTGGATGGCAAGAATGAGGAGAGAGAGAGGTTGGTTGATTGCAGAGCTCAGTCTGGCATCATTATTTAAATTGCAATATTTAGTTTCTTTATGCAGTCAGAGTACTTTATAGGGAAATTGTGCAAAGCAATTGAGGTATTGCAGCAGCTGATTTTCATAGGCTTGTCAGAGTGCTGCATTGAGTAAAGCCAGAGGGCGATACCACAGGATAGTGGCTTGCAGTCAAACAGAGAACAACATTTTCTAGTTTAGTTTAGTTTGGTTTAGTTTTGAGACACAGCGTGGAAACAGGCCCTTCGGCCCACCGAGTCCACGCCGACCAGCGATCCCCGCACATTAACACTATCCTACACACACTAAGTACAATTTACATTTACACCAAGCCAATTAACCTACAAACCTGTATGTCTTTGGAGTGTGGGAGGAAACCGAAGGTCTCGGAAAAAACTCACACAGGTCACGGGGAGAATGTACAAGCTCCGTACGGACAGCAAGCGCTGTAATGGGCCTGTCCCACTTAGGCGATTATTTAGGTGACTGCCAGGGACTAGTTTTAATGGAATTCACCTACGACAACCTAGGACAGCAAAAATTATCGCCACTGTCGCCGAGAATTTTTCAACATGTTGAAAATTTTGCGGCAGTCGCCCAAAAAATCGCCAAAGTGGGATAGGCCATAAGGCAGCAACTCTACCACTGTGCCATCGTGCCGCCTCTAAGTCAGTATCTACAAACAGAGAACATAAATCATTAATTCAGCATCTACACACACGTGAATGTAATAAGATTATATTCTATGTAACACTATTTGGCAGTCATAGCTCTGTTTTGCACTTTTGCTCAAGTCCAAATGACATCCATTTTCAAGATGAATAGTGGGCATTTGTTAATTGTACATGTCCCAGTACTATATCATAACTGTACAAAGAATTTCGTCTGTTAGCTTTTTTAATCTCTCTGTTAATTTAAGGAGCTGAAATTTGCAGTGTATGAATGAAACGATTTAGTTCAGTCACAGCACCTGAACCAAACTCAGACCCTCACTGGAGAAATGTACAGTTCCCTCAGTAAACCAAATATTATAGTACAGGTTTATACTATGGTTTATGATGTGGGAATTACAGAGACATGACTGCAAGAGGATCATAGCTGGGAACTGCATATTCAGGGGTATACATCCTATCGAAAAGATAGACAGGTTGGCAGAGCGGGTGGGGTGGCTCTGTTGGTAAGGAATGAAATTCAGTCCCATGGGAGGGGTGACATAGAATCAGAAGATGTAGAGTCATTGTGGATAGAACTGAGAAATTATCGGGGTAAAAAGACCCTAATGGGAGTTATCTATGTATCTATGTATCTACAGGCCCTCAACAGTAGCCTGGAGGTAGGGTGCAAGTTACAGCAGGAGTTACAATTGACATGTAACAACAGTAATGCTACGGTGGTTATGGGAGATTTCAACATGCAGGTAGCCTGGGAAAATCAGGTTGGTACTGGACCCCAAGAAAGGGAGTTTGTAGAGTGCCAGGGAGAAGGCAATTCTGGACTTACTGTTGAATAATGAACCAGATTTAATAAGGGAACTCGAGGTAAAGGAACCAATAGGAGGTAGTGACCATAATATGATGTTTTAATCAGCAATTTGAGAGGGAGAAGGTAAAATCGGAAGTGTCAGTATTGCTGTTGAACAAAGGGGACTATGGAGGCATGAGGGAGGAGCTGGCCAAAGTTGACTGGAAAGGGACACTAGCAGGGATGACGGTGGAACAGCAATGGCAGATATTTCTGGGAATAATCCAGAAGATGCAGGAGCATTTCATTGCAAAGAGGAAGAAAGATTCCAGAGGAGTACGAGGCGACCTTGGCTGACAAGGGAAGTCAAGGACAGTATAAAAATAAAAGAGAAGACATATAACATAGCAAAGATGAGCGGGAAGCCAGAGGAATGGGAAACTTTTTTTAATCAACAGACGGTAACTAAAAATGCACTACGGGGAGAAAAGATGAAGTACGAAGTTAAGCTAACCAAGAATATAAAGGAGGATAGTAAAAGCTTCTTTATGTATGTGAAGTGGAAAAAAATAGTTAAGACAAATGTGGGTCCCTTGAAGACAGAAATAGGTGAATTTATTATGGGGATCAAGGAAATGGCAGACAAGTTAAACAGGCACTTTGTTTGTGTCTTCCTTAGTGAAGACAGAACCAATCTCCCAGATGTAAAATTATGAAGGGATTGGACACGCTAGATGCAGGAAACATGTTCCCGATGTTGGTGGAGTCCAGAACCGGGGGGCCACAGTTTAAGAATAAGGGGTAAGCCATTTAGCACGGAAATGAGGAAACACTTTTTCACACCGAGAGTTGTGAATCTGTGGAATTCTCTACCTCAGAAGGCAATGGAGGCTGGTTCTCTGGATACATTCAAAGAGAGTTAGATCGAGCTCTTAGTGCTAGCTGAATCAAGGGATATGGGGATAAGGCAGGAACGGGGTACTGATTGTGGATGATCAGTCATGATCACATTGATTGGCGGTGCTGACTCAAAGGGTCAAATGGCCTACTCCTGCAACTATTGTCTATGTATCTATATATGTACCAGGGGACAGAGGAACTGAAGGAAATTCACATTAGTCAGGAAATAGTGTTGAGTAGACTGATGGGACTGAATGCTGATAAATCACCAGGTCCTGATGGTCTGCATCCAGGGTACTCAAGGAGGTGGCTCGATAAATCATGGATGCATTGGTGATCATTTTCCAATGTTCTATAGATTCTGGATCTGTCCCTGTGGATTGGAGGGTAGCTAATGTTATCCCACTTTTTAAGAAAGGATGGAGAGAGAAAGCAGGGAATTATAGACCAATTAGCCTGACATCGGTGGTGGGGAAGACGATTATTAAAGATGCAATAGCAGCGCATTTGGATAGCAGTAACAGGATCGGTCCGAGTCAGCATGGATTTACGAAGAGGAAATCATGCTTGACTAATCTGGAATTTTTTGAGTATGTAACAAGTAAAATGAACAAGGGAGATGTAGTGTACCTGAACTTTCAGAAAGCATTTGATAAGGTTCAACGCAGGAGATTAGTGGGCAAAATTAGAGCACATGGTATTGGGGGTAGGGTTTTGACATGGATAGAAAATTGTTTGGCAGATAGGAAGCAAAGAGTATGGATTAATGGGTCCCTTTCAGAATGGCAGCCAATGACTAGTGGGGTGCTGCAAGGCTCGGTGCTGGGATCGCAGCTATTAACAATATACATTAATGATTTAGATGAAGGAATTAAAAGTGACATTAGAAAATTTGCAGATGACACAAAGCTGGTTGGCAGTGTGAACTGTGAAGAATATGCTATGAGGCTACAGGGTGACTTGGATAGGTTGGGCGAGTGGGCAGAAGCATGGCAGATGCAGTATAATGTGGATAAATGTGAGGTTATCCACTTTGGTGGGAAGAACAGGAAGGCAGATTATTATCTGAATGGTGTCAGATTAGGAGAAGGGGAAGTGCATGGAGACCTGGGTGTGCTTGTACATCAGTCACTGAAAGTAAGCGTGCTGGTGCATCAGGCAGTGAAGAAAGCCAATGGCCTTCATTGCGAGAGGATTTGAGGATTTGAACTTAGGAGCAAGGAGGTCCTCCTGCAGTTGTACTGCAGTCTCCTGGTGAGACCGCACCTGGAGTATTGTGTGCAATTTTGGTCTCCTAATTTGAGAAAGGACATTATTGCTATTGAGGCAGTGCAGCATAGGTTCACCAGGTTAATTCCCGGGATGGCAGGACTGACATATGATGAAAAAATGGGTTGACTGGGCTTGTATTCGCTGGAATTTAGAAGGATGAGAGGGAATCTTATAGAAACATATAAAAGTCTTAGAGGTTTGGACAGGGTAGATGCAGGAAAAATGTTTCCGATGTTGGGAGAGTCCAGAACCAGGGGTCACAGTTTAAGAATACGGGATAGGCCATTTAGGACTGAGATGAGGAAAAACTTTTTCACCCAGAGAGTTGTGAATCTGTGGAATTCTCTGCACAGAAGGCAGTGGATGTGTTCAAGAGGGAGTTAGATTTAGCTCTTAGGGCTAAGGGGATCAAGGGATATGGGAATCTAGGGATACTGATTTTGGATGATCAGCCATGATCATATTGAATGGCGGTGCTGGCTCAAAGGGCCGAATGGCCTACTCCTGCACCTATTTTCTATGTTTTTATGTTTCCATGTCGCCACAAGAAACTGCAAATGCTGGAATCTTGAGCAAAGCACAAAGTGCTGGAGTAACTCAACCGGTCAGGCAGATCTGCGGAGAAAATGGATAGACCACATTTTGGGTCGGACCCTTCTTCAGTTTTTGTATGTTGTCTGAGTCCACGTGCCTGTACGTCACTCTACTTGGGCAATATAACAAGATTTATGTTTATTATTGTCATGTATAGCGAGGTACAGTGAAAAGTGTTTTGCACGCTATCCAAACATTTACCATACATAAATACAATCAAGTAAAATAGTAAGATTAAACGAGAACTTACCAGTTTGAAGTTTGATCTTTATTTTATGAGTAACGTTGAGGGATTACGTGAAGAAGACCCCGTCGAGCCGCACACATGTCAATCTTCAAAGCAGCGGAGTGAAAATCACAGGTGATAATTACTGAAGTATGATAGTAAGATGCATAAAGACTAGAACTACCAGCTCGATCCTTTTATGAGGGTGGGAGCGGAGGGCACGTAATCCCTCAACGTTACTCCTCATAAAATAAAGATCAAACTTCAAACTGGTAAGTTCTCGTTTAATCTTACTATTTTACTTCGGAGTCATGTGAGTGACTACGTGAAGATTTCAAAGCTCTGTGATTTCACACCGTGGATTAAAATCCAGGTGCTCACTGCACTGATTGACTCTATTGAGTAAGCACAATCAACAATGCATAACCACAACATTAAATGTAATCAGTTAATGGTTTTATTTATTTTAACAAATTAACCCATTTATCATAATGGGGGATTCAATACTGAACCCAGCACGGCATCACCAACCATCCCGGGATCTTTAATCTCCTTATGGTAATACTTGCGAAACATCTGTTCACTTGCCCATCCTGCGGCCGCGAGGATAAGGTCTATTGGAACGTCTGAATCCCTGGCCGATGTTGATTCCGCCCTGGTGGAATGAGATTTTAATTTATCAGTATTAATACCTGAATAAATCAACACCTGTTTCAATCTTGAAATTGTCGGTGTTGACACTTTCTTATGAGGACTTTTATGACTAATAAAAAATGCTAATTCTGTGCCTCTTAAGATTCTTTGTTTCCATGTAACATCTTACATATGTTACCACACATAGCCATGGATCCGTAGGATATGCTGAAAACTCCAATTTACATCCCGTGAACCCAGGTCTACTTTGCTTCAGTAAATCAGACATAGAATGTAACGGCATCTGCCCCTACTTTCTTTTTTTTTATTTTTTTATTTTTTTTATTTATTAGAAGTACATTACATTACAACCACATACATTAATACTCGTCATTTGTATCTTCTTACAATTAATGTACTCCCTTTATTTATTTTTTACACTAGAAAAGGAAAAGATTGAAAGAAAGAAGAAAGTGAAGGAAAAAGTGAAAGTGTAGAAAAGTGTAGAAAATGTAACAACAAAAAAGGACGAAGACCCTATAAGAGCGAAATTAAAAACAAAAGAAAAAGAGTTAAGAAATAGGCCCTAGGAAAAAAAAGAGAAAGAGAGAGAGGAAAAAAAAAAAAAAGAAAAACAAATGTTTTTTTGAGCATTACGTAAATAGGACATACCAACTCTTCAACTATCATCCCCCCTTACCTGACCTCAATTTTTTATTTTTTTTAAAGTAATTTTGCACCCTATGTTTGTAATAATTCTATAAATGCAGACCACGTCAGGTGGAAGTGATCTGGTTTACCTGCTAGGAGGAGTCTTATCTCTTCTAGGTGTAATGTTTCAAACATATTTGAAATCCACATATTTATAGTTGGTATTGGAGCCTTCTTCCAAAATTTTAGAATTAGCTTTTTTCCAGTTATTAACCCATAGTCCATTAATTTCTTTTGAAACACATTTAGTTCTGGATCATCTTCCGTTATTCCGAAGATAATCCATTCTGCTTTGGGTATCAGTCTTGTTTTAAATAACTTTGTAAAGATTTCAAAAATGTCATTCCAAAATTTTTGAATTTTTGTACAGAAGACGAATGAGTGCGCTATAGTAGCTTCTTGGGATTGACATTTATCACAAATAGATGATACGTTTGGGAAAATTTTATGAATTTTAGTTTTCGAATAATATAATCTATGTAAAATTTTAAATTGTATTAAAGTGTGTCTTACATTAATCGAGCATTTATGCACGTTTAATAAGTATTCATTCCAACTTTCCTTTGAAATTTTAATAGCTAACTCTTGTTCCCAGTCTCTTCTGATACCCTCCGTAGGTGGTATTTGTACATTTAAAATAATATTATACAAATATGATATTACGTTTGCTGATTCCGCTTTTATCTGCATTGCCTCGTCCAATACATCTACTGGGTTATTATAATGATCTTTTGTATATTTTTTCAAATAGTCGCATATTTGAAAATATTTAAAATATTGATTATTTCCGAGTTTATATTTTATTTGTAATTGTTGAAATGAAAGTAATTTTCCAGTTTCATACAAGTCACCAAGCGTTTTAATTCCTAGTCTATCCCATTGTGTATAAGCTTTATCTATAATAGAAGGACTAAACGAAGGATTATTGACTATAGGTAATAAAAGTGATAAATTTCTTAATTTTAAATTTTGTTTTATTTGTTTCCAAATACGGATTGTACTATGAATAATTGGGTTCTTATTATAATTTATGTTATTCAGTTTCATTGGAGAGAGGAGGATCGCTCCAATGTTTCTAGAGGAGCAATCCTCTTTCTCCATTACAATCCAGTCTACTTGCTGGGCGGAGTTATCCATCAGTTGAATCATGTTTTTAATATTTACTGACCAATAATAATACATAAAATTAGGTAGTGCTAAACCCCCCAATACTTTAGGTTTATTCAGATGAGTTTTTTGTATTCTATGTGATTTATAGTCCCATATAAAATTAGTGATATCTGAGTCGAGTTTTTTAAAAAACTTCTTAGGTAAGTATATAGGAATTGATTGAAATAGGTATAAAATTTGTGGTAAAAAGATCATTTTTATTGCGTTTATTCGGCCTATTAAAGACATCGGGAGCGTTTTCCAGAATTTAATTAGTGTATTTAATTTATTAAGTATGGGGTCAAAATTTGCCCTGAACATACCTTGATATGTTCTGGTAATTTCGATTCCCAAATATTTAAATTTTTCTGTAGCTATTTTAAAAGGGAATTTTAAAAGATGTGTTGAATCTTTCGGTTTTATTGACATAATTTCACTTTTATTCCAATTTATTCTATATCCAGAAAAAGATCCAAAGTCTTCAATTAAATTTAATATATTTGGTATAGTGATTTGAGGTTTTGTAATATACAGTAATATATCATCCGCGTATAAAGATATTTTATTATATGAGTCTTTAGTATTATATCCATGAATATCAGGGTGTATTCTAATTTTTTCTGCTAGCGGTTCAATAATGAGAGCAAACAGCTGTGGTGATAATGAGCATCCTTGTCTATTTCCCCTTGATAGTTGAAATTTCGAGGATAATATGTTATTAGTTAGTATTCTAGCTGTAGGTTTGTTATATAGTAACTTAATCCATAAAATAAAATTCTCTCCCAGTTGAAATTTTTGTAATACTTTATCCATATAATTCCATTCTACTTGATCAAATGCTTTTTCAGCATCCAGCGAAATAATTGATAATTCTTGATCTTCAGATTTGTGTGAGTGCATTATGTTGAGTAGACGTCTCATATTATTAGAAGAGTATCTCTTAGGGATAAACCCTGTCTGATCTGGGTTTATTAATTTACTAATGTATTTACTTAATCTTCTAGCTAATGTTTTCGTTAATATTTTTTGATCTGTGTTTAACAATGCTATAGCTCTATATGAACCAGGTTCTTCTAAATCTTTATTTTTCTTAGGTATTAATGTAATCGTTGATTCCGCTAATGTATCAGGTAGTATTCGTTTTCTAAAAGCGTATTGGTACATTTTTTGTAATCTTGGTATTAGTTTATCATAAAAGCTTTTATAAAATTCATTAGTAAATCCATCAGGGCCTGGTGTTTTTTCATTCTTTAATGAGTTTATTGTATCTTCTAATTCCTTAATTGAGATTTGTGCCCCCAGTTCCTCTTGTTCCTTCAGCTCTAACTTTGGAAGATTACAGGTATCCAAGAACTTTGTGATATTATTGGAATCAATTATCGTTTTAGATGTATACAAATTCTCGTAAAATTGCGCAAATCTTTTATTAATATCCTTCGGTGTTGTTAATAATTCCCCTTTATCTGATTTGATCTTTGGTATAGTATGTTCCTTTTCTCGTTTTTTTAGCTGGCGAGCCAAAAGTTTATGCGGTTTATCCCCAAATTCAAAGTGCTCTTGTTTTGTAATTTGAAAAAGTCTTATAAGTTTGGCAGATAATAATTTATTTAATTTAAATTTTAAAATTATTATTTTATTATGTTTATCTATTGATGGATCTTTAGCATTATCTATATCCATTTGTCTAATAAGTTCTTCTAACTGTCTTTGTTCATTCTTATTCTTTTTATTTTGAAAAGCTTGATATGAAATTATAATACCCCTAATGTATGCTTTAAAAGATTCCCAAAATAAAGTAGGCGATATATCTGAAGTATCATTTGTTTGAAAAAAGACCTCCATTTGTTCTTTTAAATATATACTCGCTTGTGGATCTTTTAAAATTTGAGAATTAAATCTCCAGAACGATTTATTCTTAGTCAATCCTTCCAGTTTTAAAAAGAAAGTTAGTGGGGAATGGTCTGAAATTGAATTTGTATGGTATATTGCATTAGATGTTTGGGGGATTAATTTTGTATCCAGCAGAAAGTAGTCTATACGTGAGTATGTCTTATGTACCATTGAGTAAAACGAATATTCCCTGCCAGTTGGATTAACAATTCTCCAAACATCTGCTATATTAGTGTTATTTATATAGGTATTGAGGAGTTCCCCAGTTTTCAATTTCATATTCCCTCTCTGTTTTTGACTTGATTTATCTAAGTACGGATCTAAAACACAGTTAAAGTCTCCTCCTATTATAACATTTTGATAATTTGACTGCAATTATGTTGAAAATTTTATTGAAAAAGTGGGGGTTATCAAAGTTAGGGGCATATATATTTACCAAAGTAAGTGGAGTGTCATGGATTTCTCCATTAACTATTAGGTATCTCCCTTCTATATCTGTTATAATATTCTTTGCTTTAAATGGTATACCTTTTCTTATGATGATTGACGTGCCTCTAGATTTTGAAGTAAATGAAGAATGGTATGTTTGACCTATCCATTTCGCCCTCAGTCTAACTTGATCCTGAGGTTTTAGGTGTGTTTCTTGTAGGAAGGTAATGTCAGAATTGTACAGTTTCAGCTGAGCTAATATCTTACCCCTTTTAATAGGTTCATTAATACCTCTTATATTCCAACTACAAAATGAGATTCCTCCTAGGTTCTTTTGTGTGGTGTCATGCATTTTGAATAATTATAGTACCTTTGAATCTTGTGGTGCGTCCATATCCCAGGTCTTTAGGTATTGGGGGAGTTTTTGAATTATTAAATTTTGCTGGTATGTCCATTTTACGCGTATCACTAAACACAAAACACAAACAAGTGATTTTATGTGGTAAAAAAAAAACTAAAAAAGTGAGGCTACAGTGTCTGATATAGTCGGCACTGTATCGAGTGTCCCACCTGTAGGTGGGAAAAAACCTTGTTTTGACTTCCATTGCGTTGTTACACAAATAGCTCCGCTCTCTTAGTTAATCATAACATATTAAAATATTAAAACGAGGCCTCACATTCAGATATATAATACAATTTTACCCTGATATTTCCTTATAACATATATATATATCGGAGTTTAATTATTAAACCAATATTTTTGACTTCAATAAGAATCAACTGTTGGTTGAAGGGGTTAACGAGACGTGCCCCTGGACATAAGCCAGGTGCTCGTTTCTCATCCCCTCCTCCCACTTATAGATAAGGTTACAATTTATTAAAAATTCATATTAGTATGTTAGTTCATTATTTTTTATTTTTGTTTTTGTTAGTATTCTAATCTAACCTGCATAACTTGTTAAGTTGTTAATAGGATATGTTCTTACAATTGGTTATAATATTTTAATCAATAAGCAATTATTTTCTGGTTTATATTCCAACTGTTCAGTTGTTTACACGTTTTGAACAGAAAATGTCCTTGATTCAACATTCCAAAGATAACAGTGTAACTATCCCCAGACAAAGCATTGCTTAGAATGGTTCAGTTCTGCCAAAACTCCCTTTCATTTCTGTTTTTCAACGATAGTTTGGGCATATCTGAATGCGTCTTCAGGCTTAACAAATGACTTTTCAAGACCATTAAAGGAAATACGCATTTTCGCGGGATAAAAAACCCCAAATCTGATCCCTTCTCTCCCTCTTAAAAGATCTTTAACCTTATCAAATTTGTTTCTTTTTTGCACAATTTCATACGGGTAGTCCCTGAATATCTTAATAGTGTCCTTGTCCAGCCGCAGTTGTACACCGTATTTGATTTTGCTCATAACATATTCCAGTTCTACAGTATCCCGAAATTTCACAATAATATAGATACATAGATACATAGAAAATAGGTGCAGGAGTAGGCCATTCGGCCCTTCGAGCCTGCACCGCCATTCAATACGATCATGGCTGATCATCCAACTCAGTATCCCGTACCTGCCTTCTCTCCATACCCCCTGATCCCTTTAGCCACAAGGGCCACATCTAATTCCCTCTTAAATATAGCCAATGAACTGGCCTCAACTACCCTCTGTGGCAGAGAGTTCCAGAGATTCACCACTCTCTGTGTGAAAAAGTTTTTCCTCATCTCGGTCTTAAAGGATTTCCCCCTTATCCTTAAGCTGTGACCCCTTGTCCTGGACTTCCCCAACATCGGGAACAATCTTCCTGCATCTAGCCTGTCCAACCCCATAAGAATTTTGTACGTTTCTATAAGATCCCCTCTCAATCTCCTAAATTCTAGCGAGTATAAGCCAAGTCTATCCAGTCTTTCTTCATATGAAAGTCCTGACATCCCAGGAATCAGTCTGGTGAACCTTCTCTGCACTCCCTCTATGGCTATAATGTCCTTCCTCAGATTTGGAGACCAAAACTGTACGCAATACTCCAGGTGTGGTCTCACCAAGACCCTGTACAACTGCAGTAGAACCTCCCTGCTCCTATACTCAAATCCTCTTGCTATGAAGGCCAACATACCATTCGCTTTCTTCACTGCCTGCTGCACCTGCATGCCTACTTTCAATGACTGGTGTACCATGACACCCAGGTCTCGCTGCATCTCCCCATTTCCTAATCGGCCACCATTTAGATAATAGTCTGCCTTCCCATTTTTGCTACCAAAGTGGATAACCTCACATTTATCCACATTATACTGCATCTGCCAAACATTTGCCCACTCACCCAGCCTATCCAAGTCACCTTGCAGTCTCCTAGCATCCTCCTCACAGTTAACACTGCCCCCCAGCTTTGTGTCATCCGCAAACTTGGAGATGTTGCTTTCAATTCCCTCGTCCAGATCATTAATATAAATTGTAAATAGCTGGGGTCCCAGCACTGAGCCTTGCGGTACCCCACTAGTCACTGCCTGCCATTGTGAAAAGGACCCGTTTACTCCTACTCTTTGCTTCCTGTTTGCCAGCCAGTTCTCTATCCACATCAATACTGAACCCCCAATACCGTGTGATTTAAGTTTGTATCCTAATCTCTTATGTGGTACCTTGTCGAAAGCCTTCTGAAAGTCCAGATACAACACATCCACTGGTTCTCCCCTATCCACTCTACTAGTTACATCCTCGAAAAATTCTATAAGATTCGTCAGACACGATTTACCTTTCGTAAATCCATGCTGACTTTGTCCAATGATTTCACCACTTTCCAAATGTGCTGCTATCCCATCTTTAATAATATGTCGTGGATAAGCTTTTCCCGCACCAGATCTTTGTTTAAATCTTGCGACACGATGAGCCACTTCGATTTTCGGTTCCTTGGAAAGATTCAACAGTTGTTTCAACAAGCCCATGGCAAATTCACGTACCTGCTCCCCTTCTGCCCCCTCTGAAACACCAAGAATTCTCAAATTCTGGCGTCTAGAGCGAGCTTCCAGGTCCAGGCATTTGGCTGAGACTTTCTCCAGTTGAGTCACCATCTGTAGTGAAGCTTGTTCGTTTTCTCGCCTCATTTGCTCATGTTCTTGCCTCAATTTCGCCATGTCTTCAACCACTCGAGCCGTGTTTTTCTCCAATTCCGTAAATGTGTGCATACTTGCAGCTACTGTTTCAAGCACAACCGTGAACTTATCCGTAGTAGTTACATCCATCTTATCCATTTTCTCTGATAGTCCATCTTTCACCTCATCAATTCGTTTATTCATAATGTCCAGTAAATCCATCATATTCTTCTGGTTACCAGCATTTAAATCCTTCATCATCTTCTCCATTCCTTCCATCATTTTTGCCGTATTTTCCTTCATTTCCTTCTTATCTTCCATCCTATTTTCCTTCATTTCCTTCTTATCTTCCTTCATATTATCCGAAATCTCATCTTTCAAATTTTTCATTGATTTCTTCAAGTCATCAAAGTCTTTCTTAGATCTTGTATCCATTTCTGCAGCCACTTCAGAGACTTCAGAGACTTCAGAGGTAACTTCAGAAGTAACTTCTGCTTCAGACTTCTTCTGGCCAGTCAGCAGCTTATTCACTGCTCTCTGAGGGCTCACAGCTGGAGACAGTTTACTCATTTAAAGGGCTTCAAACCACCGTTTAAAACATCGCGTTTAACGATGACGTCATCAGCGCGACGACCAGAAGCTCCGGAAAGGTTTTTAAAAACAATCCCGATTTCTGGACCCGTTTTACACGATAAATCGTGAAGTTTTTCGGGAGTGGAGCTAGGTGCACGTCTGTTAGTCCAACATGGCGCCACCGGAAGTCCCCTACTTTCATTCTGTCAATTAAATTTCTGTAATGTTTGAACTCTCTGAGCTGAAACTAATGCCGTCAGCATAACCAATTTCATGGTGATTTTGGCTAATGACAGAGTTTCAATAGGATTCCAATCCCTCAGCAGCATCAGTACATCTTTTACATTCCAGATTTCTGTATACCTAGGTCTAGGAGGATTGGAATTGAAAATTCCCTTCATAAACCTACGGACCCAAGGATGTGATCCTATTGGATTTTGTTCTGATTCACTGCTTAATATGCAGAGAGTGCACTTCGTGCAATATTGTTTGCACTATAACTTAATTTTTAATTCGTAGTAAAGAGTTGAAAGAAACTCTAATACATCTGAAATTTCTGCTGTATTATATGCAATATTCTTTCCTGAACAAAACACCTCCTATTTCTTTATATAAGAAATGTACTGCTTCTGGGTACTATTCCTCCAGGCTGCTGCTATAACATCCACCGTACGGTCTGATAATCCTCTTCCAAGATATGGCCTTTTCAGAATCTGCAAATCAACAAACCAATACGATCATGTAAAGGATGTAGTTCATTAGTTACAGGGTTTACAAGCAGTTTCATCTGCTTTGGAATAACCATAAGGGGCTCTTTGATTATGTTTAACACCAGTGGATACCATAGCTGTGTAGGCCAATCTGGTACCACCAAAATCCCCGAGGCTGAGTCCTGTTTAATTTTCTGTATGCATCTATTGATTTAAACAAAATGGAGGAAATGCATACAGAAACATATCACCCCAATGTAGCGAGAAAGCATCTACCGCTACTGCACCATGATCAGGTTCCCATGACACATACTTAGGCAATTGGTGGTTTAGTCTTGATGCAAACAAATCAATCTTTGGCATTTCAAATCGTGTTACAATTTGCTTAAATATTTCCTGATGTAACATCCATTCTGTTTTATCATTAAATTTACGTGATCTTTTGTCTGCAATTGTGTTAAATTTTCCTGGTAAATATATTGCTGACAGCCAGATTTTCCTGACAATACACCAGGTCCAAATTTCATTTGCCAATCTATCACATGATTCTGATTTGATACCACCCATGTGATTTATGTATGCTACAGCTGTAGTATTGTCAACCTGTACCTGAACATGCACATTTCCCATATTAGTGCAATAAGCTTTAAGGCCATGAAATGCTCCTAACAGCTCTAGGTAATTTATTCCTTAATTTTCAAGCAAAGGTACTTCATCGACATTCCACCTACCTCCACAGCTGGAAATCATGTTAGTTGCGTTCTGCATCAGTCTGTAGAATGACGGAAGGTGTTTCTACCAGAACTTTTCTGGAAGCATTAGAGACATTGTTAATCCGCCATACTATTTCTGTTATGGATCCAATTGTTAATTTCATGGGCCTGTCAAAATGCACTGTATTCATTTTTAATGTTTGTACCTTAGCCCTCTGCAAACATTGATAATGCAATGGTCCAAACCTGACAGCTGGAAACCCAGCAATTAATTTGCCCAGCAAGCTTGCCACTTCTCTAATTGAAGGCTTGTCCTCGTTTATGAGTTTAGTGCAATCTTCAATTAACTGCAGCCTTCTCTTTTGGCAAGGCTCAGCCAAAGTGTCCCCCACAATCAGAATATCATCTAAATAAACCATTAACACATGGCCCTCAGCTCTTAGCAGAGCTAAAATTGGTTTGAGTAATTTAGTGAATAATCTTGGTGCTGAAGTCAGGCCATTGGGCAATGCTTTAAATTGCCATAACTGACTCATCCATCTAAATTTCAAATATCTTTGATCATTACCATGCATTGCCACAGAATAATATGCATTTTGCAGATCTGTGCTTGCCATGTAGCAATTCTTTGTGACCAGCTGAATGGCATTAGTAAATGTTTCCATTTTGAAATGTTTCTATTGTACATAAAGGTTAAGATTTGTCAGATCCGAAATGATTCTACATCCACCATCCTTTTTTGTTCTAGGAAAATATTTGACCCAAACTGATGGTGTTGTTCTACTGACTTTTCTATTACCCCTTTTCCGCATAAAATTTTCAATTCTCCCTTGATCAACTTATTCTCTTCCTTTGAGAAAATCCGTGACCAGTTTGAATTATGCTGAATTGGAGATTACAAACGTGGAGAGAACTCAATTTTGAATCCTACAATGCTACATAGAATAAATGAATCATTTGTTATTGATTGCCATTCTTTTAGGAAGAATCGTAACCTTCCCCCTATTTGTGAGTGTGAAACATTTGTTGTGTTTCTTACCAGACCAAACCCCCCTACCTCGGGGTTTGCCACCAGCAATTCTTGTCCCCTTCTATTAGGCACATTGTAACCTCCATGTATCCTTGGTGCAGCACGTCAACGTGTATACGAGAATAATAGGCTTGTTCCTTCTCCAGCACCAGCATTTCGCCTGTAGGGATACTGCCTTCGCACCGCTCTGCTCAGCATAGGTGATCCTTTAGCTTCTTTGCTAGATTTTCTCCAAAAAGCAGATTTAGGCATTTGTATATTGGATGGTTTGCAGAGCCTGCATACTTTAGGATGAATATTTGGTCTTATTGCATTTTTACGAATACAATTTATTTCAAAGTGCGCACTACACATGAGTGCTAAGGCATTTTGTTGTGAATCCGATATAAAATCTTCATCCAATACCACTGGCAACGCCGTAATGCCTGACCCCAGCAATTTCAGCACTCGTTGTAATTTCACTTCTTGTGAGCGTAAACCACTGCTCAAATAACCCATATCCAGTTATTCACTGCTGGAACTGCTAGCAATTCACAATTTTCCAGGGTCTCATACTTTTTGATAGTCTCATCCATAGTTAATTCCTGGGCTGATGGGAGAGTAGATAATTTATAGTCATAGCTATTTCCTCTCTCAAAGGTTCCCCTGTTACTCTGGGATCAGCAAACTTGTGTGCCAGCCTTGGAACATTTTAGCTCTGATAATGGGCTCTGGTTCTCATATAAATCATCATCTGAATCTAGATATTCATCTTTATGTTGGGTAATTTCTGGCTCCCCTGTTTCAGGTAAGTCTCTGCCAGATTCCCCCTGCACGGGCTCTCTTGTAGTCCCATGGATAGGCAGCCCTGTTTCAGGTGCTGCTGGCGCTGGCTCAATTCTAGGCCAACGCTTCATTATTTTTTCTCTTTATATTGTCGGTGCTGGCACATTTGTCATTGCACGTTTGTGCTGCCTTTTGTTCAGGCATTTCTAGTACTGGCTCTCCAATAGGCCAACACATATATTGCCTTTTTTCTGGCATTTTGGGGTACTGGCTCTCCTGTAGGCCAACCACTGTAATGTTTCTGCACAGGCATTTCCTCCTGTGGGGGTTCTTTATAAATCATCTTCACCATCAGGAGTTCTAAAGTTTTGACCCTTGCAGTGCAATATTCTTTCCTGCCTGAGGAGGGTATACCTCCGGGTCTGACTCATCCGAGTCTACAGGTCGGGCCGACTTTTGTCCAGCCTTGCGCCCCGCCCCCGGCGGTTTAACGGCACACTTGACCGCAACTGGAGCTAATGGCTTCGCTGCCACTGACTCCCCTGACTGACGCCCGCTACCCATAGGATCTAGGGTTTTACTACGGTGCGTCCCTGGCTGCCTCTCCTTCCCCTTTCTCCATAATAAACTTGTGTGGAGCTCCACCAACAAGTCTGAACGGGAAGGAAACGCTCCTGTAAGTGAAAGTAAACCCATTACCTTCCGACTTTTGCTTTACTTTTGCTTTACTCACCGGTCGGAGGAGCTCCTGCTCCTCCACACACGGTCATGAACGCTATGCGTCTGATCCATATGACGCGTGTGCGGCTGGACGGGGTCTTCTTCACGTAGTCACTCACGTGACTCCGACGTAAAATAGGTAGAGCGAATGGGAAGGTACAGAGTGCAGCATATAGTTCTTACACAGAGTGCCGAATACAGTTCTCAGTGCTGAATAAACTCGACTTGACTAAAGGGCCTGTCCCACGAGCATGCAGCAAGCGCGACCTAACGTGGTCGCTTGAGCCGTACGGCCTCCCGGGGCCGGTCCCACTTCGATCGCCGGAGCCGTATGGAGTTGTGCGGAGCTGGTCCCGACATCGGCGGGGCTCCGAAAAACTGACACTGTTCAAAATTTCCACGTGGCAACGGCCTGCCGGCCCGCAGCCGCCTCGACGGGCGTGCGCAGCGTCTCAACGCCGTACGCAATGTCTTAACGCCGTACATCACGCACGAACTTCCCGCGGACTTTGCTCGAACTTCACGTCACTCACTCGACCTCCGCGCAGCCCCCGCTTCCGGTTTGGTCGCGCTCGCCGCATGCAGTCGCATGCTGGTGGGACTGGCCCTGTACGGGGATCACTCGACCTCTGCGCGGCCCCCGCTTCCGGTTTGGTCGCGCTTGCCGCATGCTCGTGGGGCAGGTCCTTTACTCTCTCAAATCAGGATGTAATACGGCAGCACACGTTTTTTCCTTTTATTTATGCATTCATTTCTGATGTTGGAAATGCTTATTAAAGCAGCAAATATAAATTTGATTGTAGGGCAGCATTATTGAATAATCTGACACATTCAGCTCTTTAATCTGAGGTCTAAATGGATCTAAATGTCTAAATGAGGATTGAGAGAGAAGACGAGAGGGTTTGTCATTGTCACGCAAATCTGACCTTGCAATATCTATAGGCTCCAACACCTGACACTGCGGCTGCCAGAACTACTATCAACAGTGAGTAGACTGGGGCTTCCACCGAGAAACTGCTTGCGAGCAGATCACATGCATTCTCTTTATACTAATAACTTATAGTTACATCATACGGTTTAGGCAGGACCCTTGCTGTGATTTACAAAACCATCATTTATTCTGTAATGGAAATATATTTCCGAGCATGGGAGGCAGAAGTGATGACAGTGTCTGTAGATTTGTTTGAGTGAGGTTTCATGTCATTTTCATTGGTGGTAAAATTGGAATGTGCAGCATGATGTCTACCTTTATATGCCACATACAGTAAAAGGCAGATGCACAAGATGAGAACTCACAGTATTGGGATAAGTGTGTTAATGTGAATTGAAGACTGGGTATCACCGAGAAGGCTGATATTAAGAATAAATGGATCTTTTTCCAGCTGCTAGGATGTAACTAACAGAGCCTCTAGGATCAGTCTTGGCCCTTAATTGTTTACTATCTATATTAATACAGAGGCCAGAGTGCAAATGCCCAAATTTACTGATGGCTTGGAAATGGATTCGAGAGCATGTTGTACGGGAAGGTATTGAGACTCTGCAGGATACAGAAATATTGAGTAAGGAGACCAAAATTGTCCAAGTTAGTTTAGTTTAGAGATACTGCATGGAAACATGCCCTTTGGCTCACCGTCCACTCCGACCATCGATCACCCGTTAACACTAGTTCTATGTTATCCCACTTTCTCACCCACTCCCTACAACCGAGGGGCATTTTTTACAGGACCTCAATTAACCTACAAACCCACACATCTTTGTGATGTGGGAGGAAACCGGAGCACCCAGTGGAGACCCATGTGATCACAGGGAGAATGTACATACTGCACACACACACACGCACAGTATCACCCGTTAAATGAAGTTAAATGTTAAACTTCACTCTATATTAAATGAAATGTGAGGCATGCACTTTGGTCAGAAAAAATCAAAAGACAGACTGTGATATAAGTGGAGAGAGGTTGCAAATGAGTGGAGTGTGAGGGAATAGTAAGATTAAACGAGAACTTACCAAGTTTGAAGTTTGATCTTTACTTTATGAGGAGTTACGTTGGTGATTACGTGAAGAAGACCCGTCAGGGCGCATGCGCGTCAATCTTCAAAGCAGCGGTATGAAATCACAGATAACACAATATTTGAAGTAACATATTAAGATGAGCAACATGAGAACTACCATATGACCTTTTTTATGAGAGAGGGTTGGGCATGGCGGGCACGTAATCACCAACGTAACTCCTCATAAAATAAAGATCAAACGTCAAACTTTGTAAGTTCTCGTTTAATCTTACTATTTTACTTCGGAGTCACGTTTGTAACATCAAAAAGAACCCTGCTTGATTCTGCCAATTAGGTATTACAAGCACCCCCAAAGCGGCATCCTGTTTGATTTCTTGCAGACTCCGACCTATTAGGCAAAATGGTAGGAAATATATAAAACATACCACCTCAATGTAACGTCAAAGTATCAATTGCAACTGCCACCTGGTCTGGTTCCCATGAAACCTATTTAGGCTGCTGATGGTTGAACCTTGATTCAAAACAAATCGATATCTGGCATTCATATACAAGTACTATATTATTGAACACCTCCTGGTTCAACATCCAATCTATGTTGTCATGGAACTTTCGTGACTTGGCGTCTGCTACTATGTAGAATCTACCTGGTAGATAAATAGCTGAAATATCTTTTTCAATGCACCAGGTCCAAATGTGATTAGCCAATCTGTCACAAAATACCGACTTAATTCCACCGATGTGATTAATATATATGCCACTTGCGTAGTATTGTCAATCTGAAAACTGAACATGCAGATTACATTTGTTAGAGCAATAAGCCTTATACATAAAAACCTCTTAATAGTTAATTGCCCATGTCTGCAGAAGCGATGCCTCTTGCTCAGTCCATCTGCCTCCACAGCTGAAACTCGTATCCGTGACACCCCACCCGAGTGCACTGACATTCATCTGCAAAATCATGGAAGGTTGGTCAAGCATTACCTTGCTATAACTTCTGGACACATGGTGAATCCACCATTGCAAATCAGAAATAGCCTTTACTGATAACTGCATAGGTCTATTATAATGACCCGAATGTATCCTTAATGCCTCCATTAGCTTGATACACCTGTCAATTAGCTCTACCCTTTTTTCCCTGGGCAGAGTCACTTAATTGAAACAATTGTGACCCAAATAGTCAGGTGTTAATTTGGATTCCTCTGGATGAATAATGCCCAATCTTTGAAAATTGGATTTAACAACTAGCACCTGTTACTTCAGCTGTTCTCTTGGATACCCCTGTAATCTAGATATCATCGAGATAAGCCATGAGCACCTGACCCTGGCCTCTCAGCATGCCTATTCTAGGTTTTAACAATTTTGTTGCCATAGTTGATCCATCCAGGTGAATTTCAAATATCCTTATCCTGCAAATAAACAGACATTGAGTAATGCGCATCTTTAAGGTCTATAGTCGCCATATAGCATCCTCTTGACCCAGTTGCTTGGCAGTGACAATTCCATCTTACAATGTCTATACTATATCCCCCATCCTTTTTTGGCCTGGGAAAATATTAGACACAAATTGATGGGGTTGGTGAACCAACTTTACCATTACACCTTTATCACATAAGCTTGCAAGCGCAGTCTGAACATCCATCTGTTCTGTTAATGAAAACTGAATAGTTCTCCCAAGAACATGTTGAATGTGCAAATCACAATTTGGATTGAAATCCATTCAAAACCTTTGAATAACACTCTGTATAAAACAGAGCTAAGGTAATTTGCTTCCATTCATCCCAGAAACAGATGTAATGTACCCCAGATTTAAGTTGTGTCACATTTGATATGTGCACCTGAGAACCAGGCCCACCTACCTCCTTGGTACCTGGTGGATGTTTGACCATGTTCCTGCTTCGTTTGTAGGGGTACTTTCTTTTTTGGAAACATGCCGACTGCCGGTGGCTTGATCAAGCCCACCGTCTTTGCCTCGTCACCCATGTCCTTGACACTCTTGGCGAGGTCCTCTCCGAAGAGTAGGTTTGCCGGCTGTATGTTGCTAGGCTGGAAAAATACTGCAATCTTGGAATTGATGGTGGGCCGAATGGCACTTTCCCCGAGACAATTTATCTAAAAAATGGGTGCTACAAAGCAACCCTAGTACCTCTTGATGTGTCTCCGACACATGCCCTTCATCCACCGTTCTCGCGAACGCCGTGATTCCTGAGCCAAGTAATTTCAGGATTCTCTGCAGCTTCATCTCCTTGGCACTGCACGCCCACGCCCGTCTAGCTCCATATCACCCGGTTCACTGCTGGCACCTTCAGCAACTCGCAGTTACCCCGGTCTCTTGGTGATTCCAGACTCTGACTGGACAGCGAATCGTACTGCCAGAGATGGGAACTCTGACAACGGCCGTGTTCGCTTTCCCAGTGGCACTCCATACTCTGAGGGGACAGCGAATCATGCTGCCAGAGAATGAACCTCTGACAACGGCCGTTCTTCGCTAGTCAACAAAGTCTCCATCAGAGTTGGGTCAGAACTGAGCTGACCCTCTTCAAGCGCCTTTTAAATGAGGGTGCTATCCAGCAGCCTCTATATCATGGAGGCCAGCTTTTCTCCCAGTGGCACTCCATACTCTGACGGGACAGCGAATTGTGCTGCCAGAGAATGGACCTCTGACAACGGCCGTTCTTCGCTAAGTTCCAAGTCTCCGTCAGAGTCGGGGTCAGAACTTAGCTGACCCTCTGCACTCACCTCATGCATGAGGGTGCTTTAAGCAGCCCTCTACCAGGTGCTGCCGGCATGGCCTTTCTGCAGCCTACTGCCCACACAACTCCTCCCCCCGGAGTGTGCGTTTCTGGAGCAACCACTGGATGAGGTGCTCCATTTGGGAGAACCGTTTTAAAATGTCTCCAGCCCCGTACAGGCTCATTGTGGCCCGACTCCGTTGAGTCCGTGGGCCTCCCAGACTTCCCCGTGCCTTATGCCCGACAGGCATTGGCTTTGGTGCTTTTTAGCACTGAGTCTGAAGTCGCCCCGCTCCCGGTCGGCGACTGTGCAGGGGTACGAGGCAGGCGCTGACAGGGGTACGAGGCATTCCAGCGGCTCTCCTATGCTTTACCTGCGGCTGCCCTCCCCCTGGTCGTCTTCACCATGGTGCTGCCTGTAATAAATAACACAGAGCACCACAAAAAAGGAACTTCCCCCTCCAGCTAAGTTTCCGACTTAGCTGGAGCTTTAAAACTATAAAAGTACTTTAAAAGTACTTGCTACAGGAGGAGCTCTGTCCTCCCCTGCTCGTCTTCACCATGGTGCTGCCTGTGACAAAACACAAAGCACAGCACCACAGTAAAGGAAACATTTTTTACTCCAGCTAAGTTTCTCAATTAGCTGGAGCTTTAAAACTCTTTAAATTTCTCTAAAAGTACTTACCACGGGAGGAGCTCTGTCCTCCCGCTGTCCGTACACCAATGCGACCGACGTAATGACGCGCATGCGCCCTGACGGGTCATGTTCACGTAGTCACAAATGTGACTCCGAAGTAAAATCAGGTGTTCATGTGCAGCACCCAAAACAGCAGTCACGGTCTTAAGGCTCTGTCTTACCTGTTTGTGGTCATCGGCGGTGAAGCGCGGCGTTGCCGGTAGCGGGGGACCGCACGGCAACGGCGTGAGTGCCGAGCCTATCCACTGGAGCACCGCACGGATGCTGCGCGGGGTCCGAGTAATTCAAATACCGCTGGTCCCACGTGCTTGCGGTAAGTAAAAAAAGGGCGGGCCGACTGTGATGACGTCGGCCCGCCGCACGTGACTCACGAGCGGCGGCTGTGGCTGCGGCCGTCCTGATCGCGGCGCTGTAGCGGTGGCTGTGCCTGCGGCCGTGCCGCACACGTGCCTCACTGGCGGAGGCACGTGCCTCACTGGCAGAGGCTGTGGCAGTGGAGGTTTGACGCACGGCGCTCGAGCCACACTGGCGGCGGCCCGTGCGGGCGGCCGTGCCGCACTCGTGCATCACTGGTGGAGGTTGTGCGGTAAGAATATAGTTTTAAACAGTGTAGGTTTTATTTTAACACCGCCGCACGGCCCCGGAATTGTGCGTTCTCACGAGTGCGCGGTCTATGGCGGCAGATTCTTCCCGTTTTGCCGCCAATGACCGCAGACTCGTGAGACAGGCCTTTTATGCTTCCATCGGCCAGGAGCTCCTGAAGCCAGACATACCGTACCACCAAGTTTAGGAAGAGCTACTTTCCTGCAACTATCTAGTTCCTGAACCGATCTGCACAATCCTAAACCTACCTCATCGATGGAACACTATAGATCTTGCACTACCATGGACTTGTTTTCCAATAGTGTTTTGCACTCATGCCTTTTTTTTTGCACACTTTTTCTTAGAGCAAGCAGTGATGCGTCCGGATAGGGTGCTTTCCATGGTACATCTGTAAAAATTGCTAAGAGTCTTTGGTAAGGTACAGTACTTTATTTGTCACATGTACCGAGGAGAAATTCATTTTTGTATACAGTTCAGTGCAAGTATCACTATACATAAGCACTTGGATATATATTAGATAAGCTTCTCAGATACAGTACAAGTGTATAGCAGTAGAATGCTGAGACAATATACAGAGGAGCCAGTTTTGAGCCATTTTCAAGTCCCATTTGTTGTAAGTGTAGGGATCTTGATCTGACCATGAAGGTCTGTTGTCCTGGTGGTGTTGCAGGGTCGGCTTGGCTAAGCATAGCCATGGTGTCCTCCACTTCTGCACCACCGCTGTAGGCCGCGTCCGGTCCACGTGCGCATCCTCTTGGAGTGACGCCCGGTCCAGCAGAGCCCCAGGCAGCAGAAGGGCCTCCAGCAGCCCACTCCCCCGTCGAGGTCGTGCATCCCTCATGCAGCCGGTCTGCTTACTGGGTCCTCATTCCGCAGCGGGCGAGCAGTCCGCTGCGTGGGTCCTACATCTGTGGCGGGTGAGTCCCCAGTGAGCGACGGGCGAGTTGTGCCTACCGGGCATGATCCGGTCTGCGACCTGGGTCCACCGTCTGCCGTGGGTAAGTCGAGCCTACCGGTTGGGTGGGTCCTCTGTCTGCAATGGACGAGTCCCCCGTCTCCAGTGGGCGAGCTGGACCTTCTGCGCGGGTCCTGGGTCTACGGGCCACGGCTCCCCGGGATTCTCCCACTGGCGCGCTGCACCGCAGGATCACGTTGGACACATGCCTTCTCAAGATCAAGATCAAGATCAAGATCAAGAGAGTTTAATGTCATGTGTCCCAGATAGGACAATGAAATTCTTGCTTTGCTTCAGAATATAGTAGGCATGAATACAGAACAGATCAGTGTGTCCATATACCATTATATAAATATATACACACATGAATAAATAAGCAGATAGTGCAAATAAACAGATAATAGTCTATTAATATTCACAGTTTCGTTTGAGTTGAGTTTAATAGCCTGATGGCTGTGGGGAAGGTGCTATTCCTGAACCTGGACATTGCAGTCTTCAGGCTCCTGTACCTTCTACCTGAAGGTAGCGGGGAGATGAGTGTGTGGCCAGGATTGTGTGGGTCCTTGATGATGCTGCCAGCCTTTTTGAGGTAGCGACTGCGATAGATCCCCTTGATGGTAGGGAGGTCAGCCGATGATGGACTGGGCAGTGTTTACAACTTTTTGTAGTCTTTTCCGTTCCTGGGCGCACAAGTTGCTGAACCAAGCCACGTTGCAACCGGTCAGCATGCTCTCTACTGTGCACCTGTAGAAGTTAGAGAAAGTCCTCCTTGACATACCGACTCTCCGTAATCTTCTCAGGAAGTAGAGGCGCTGATGTGCTTTCTTTATAATTGCATCAGTGTTCTCGGACCAGGAGAGATCTTCAGAGATGTGCACGCCCAGGAATTTGAAGCTCTTGACCTTTTCCATCTTGATATAAACGGGATTGTGGGTCCCCATCCTACCCCTTTCAAAATTCACAATCAGTTCCTTGGTTTTGCTAGTGTTGAGGGCCAGGTTATTGTGCTGGCACCATTTGGTCAGTCGATCGATCTCTCTTCTATACTTTGACTCGTCCCCATCAGTGATACGTCCCACCACAGTGGTGTCGTCAGCGAACTTGATGATGGAGTTCGCAATGTGACCGGCTACGCAGTCATGCGTATAGAGTGAGTACAGCAGGGGGCTGAGCACGCAGCCTTGAGGTGCTCCCGTGCTGATTGTTATCGAGGCTGACACATTTCCACCAATACGAACAGTCTGTGATTTGTGAATGAGGAAGTTGTAAAGAAGTTCTAACGACACCACCCTACTCCGGCTAGTCCTCACTCGCCTGCCCGCGCTCTGCCCGCTCCTGATCCCGCATCACCTCCGGTTCTGGTGCCGCAGTCTTCTCCGTCTCCTCCCGTTTCCCCCTTTCCAGTTCGTCTGTCCCCATCGGTGCCTCTTCTTCCTGCCGGAAGGGAGGATGGCGAGATGCGAACCCGGTCGGGACGTGTTGTCAAACCGCCTGTCCGTTATGGCAAATTTGTTTAAAATGCACCTTGGAGCAGCGAAAGGCTTCCCACGGGAACGACAGGCTGCAGCGAAGTGGTTCAATTTCTTGCAGACATTACACGTTTTACCCAAGGCAGGGCATACATTGTATTGATGAGTGGTGAAGTTACACTTAGGGCACCTTTGCCGGGCACGTCCCCTGGGAGCAGTTCCGAACCCCGGGGCACGTCCCCCTTGAGCAGTGAGCGACCCCGGGGGTCGCGACCGGGGCGTGTTCATCAGGCGGCTGGAAGTGCTGGCAAGGTTAATATCATGGTCAGCCGGTGACACCGCCGAGGTGACAGCCTCAGCCAAGCGAGTGGCGTGCATTGCATCGTTAAAAGTCAGATCGGTCCTCCGCAAAAGTTCGACCCTGAGCTTATCATCGCGGAGACCGTAAACCAGAATGTCCCTAATAATCTCCTCGGGGGTCAGCGTGTTGAGGCGGCACCGCCTGGCCAGGTGCCGCAGCGCAGCGACATAGTTCTCTGCAGATTCCCCAGGGAGCTGACGCCGCGCGAACAGTTTAAAACGTTCTAAGATGCAGTTTGTTGGAATGTCACAAATAGCAATAAACTTAGCCACCAGACATACCGGGTCCCGAGCAGATTCTCCCGCAGCGTAGACGAAGAAGTCTGAGCGAGCCAGGGCCTCGGGACCAGCCAAGTTGAGAAGCAGAGAGGCTGTGAGCTCTGGGGTGGCGGCAGGATGAGCGATCGTGACATAGTGGTCAAAGTCACGTTTGAAGACATCCCATCGATGGGCAATGTCAGAATCGAAAACGAGCACATCAGGCTTACGGGCAGAAGTGGCCATAACGAGGAAATGAGAAGGTTGGGGAAACAAAAAACTGGGACAAAATTAAATGATAAACCGATAGACAGGAGGCGCAAGGTAAGAGGTATGACACCATGTAAAGAAGTTCTAACGACACATCGTTACTTTACTATCTTTATTCATACTGGAGCATTACATATTGCACTAGCTGTACGTGGTCTGTCACAGGAACTAGAGAGCGATCTGTGGGTGGGGAGGTTGTAGTTATACTTGTGATATGGGGAGTGGTTAGTAGTGATGAGGTCACTATATTAAAGGCACATGCATATATCATCTACAGTAGTCGAGGATCCAATTGCAGAGGGATGCGCAGAGACCCAGTTCTGCGAGTTTGGTAACCAGCTTGGAGGGGATGATTGTATTAAATGCCGAGCTGTAATCAATGAAAAACAGCCTGACATATGCGTTTTTGTTGTCCAAGTGGTCCAGAGCGGAGTGGAGAGCTAGCGAGATCGCATCCACTGTTGATCTGTTGTGGCGGTAAGCGAACTGCAGTGGGTCCAGGTTTTTGTCGAGGTAGGAGTTGATTTGCGCCATTATCAACCTCTCAAAGCACATCATCACCACCGACGTTAGTGCCACTGGTCGATAGTCATTGAGGCACGTCACCTTGCTCTTCTTGGGCACCAGTATAATTGCTGCCCTTTTAAAGCAGGTGGGAACCTCAGACCTCAGGTTGAAAATGTCTGTAAAAACTCCAGCCAGTTGGTCTGCACAGGTTTTTAGAACACGACCAGCTATACCGTCAGGTCTAGGCGCTTTTCGAGGGTTCACCCCTCTGAAGGATTTTCTGACGTCGGCCTCTGTGACTGTGACTGAAATACCATCACAGCGAATGGGGGCTCGGGAAGTTCTAGTTCATAGCATCAATATGGTTGGACCAGGACAAATTGTTGGTGATATTTGCACGTAAGAAGTTAAAACTCATGAACAACTCAACTTTTGCACAATTGATACAGATAGAGAGAATTGTTTTCCATTCTGCTTTGTGAAGCAGGCAACGAGTTTCTTTGTTTTGGTGATGTTGGTAGCTTTTTCCCTTGACACTATGTAAACCAGGACAAGAGAGCCACCTACGTCAGACCGATCATAGACACAAAATGCTGGAGTAACTCAGCGGGACAGGCAGCATCTCTGGAGAGAAGGAATGGGTGACGTTTCTGGTTATGACCCTTTCTCAGATCTTGACTTGAAACGCCTGCTGCCTGTCCCGCTGAGTTACTCCAACACTTTGTGTTTATCTTTGATTTAAACCAGCATCTGCAGTTCCATCCTACACACCTATTCATAAGCTACAGCTGTGCCTTTAACACTATTATACCATCCAAGGTCATTACCAAACTTGGAGTCAACACTTATTTCTGCAACTGTAACCTCAACTTCCTGACCAACAGACCCCAATCAGTGAGGATAGGGCACAAATCATCCTATATGATTATCCTCAATGCTGGTGTTACTCAAGGATGTGGTCTCAGCCCCTTTCTTTACTCCTTGTCCACCCACTACTGTGCAGCAATGTACATACCTAATTCGATTTATAAATTCACAGACGACACCACCATGAGACGGAGTATAGGAAGGAGATTGAGAATCACACGTCCTGGTGTTGAGACAACAACCGTTTTATCAATGTCAGCAAGACAAAGGAGATAGTGATCAAGTTCAGGAAGTGAATTTGTACACATACCCCAGATTGCATTGACAGAGCCAAAGTAGACATGGTGGAAAATATCAAATTCCCAGGAGTAAAAATCAACAACCACCCATATTGAAGCAATGGCCAAGAAAGCACAACAACGCCTCTACTTCCTAAGAAGGCTTAGGAAGCTTGGCATGTTTCCAACAACTCTCACCAACGTCTACAGATGCGCTGTAGAAATCTTTTTATCGAGGTGCATGATAGCATGGTTTGGGAATAGCTCCATCCAGGACCGGAAAAAATTGCGGAGAATTGTGGACGCAGCCCAGGCAATCATACATATAACCATATAACCATATAACAATTACAGCACGGAAACAGGCAATCTCGGTCCTTCTAGTCCGTGCCGAACACTTACTCTCACCTAGTCCCATCTACCTGCACTCAGACCATAACCCTCCATTCCTTTCCCGTCCATATACCTATCCAATTTATTGTTAAATGATAAAATCGAACCTGCCTCCACCACTTCCACTGGAAGCTCATTCCACACAGCTACCACTCTCTGAGTAAAGAAGTTCTGCCTCATGTTACCCCTAAACTTTTGTCCCTTAATTCTCAAATCATGTCCTTTTGTTTGAATCTTCCCTACTCTCAATGGAAAAAGCTTATCCACGTCAACTCTGTCCATCCCTCTCATAATTTTAAAGACCTCTATCAAGTCCCCCCTTAACCTTCTGCGCTCCAAAGAATAAAGACCTAACTTGTTCAACCTTTCTCTGTAACTTAGGTGCTGAAACCCAGGCAACATTCTGGTAAATCTCCTCTTTACTCTGTCTATTTTGTTGACATCTTTCCTATAATTTGGCGACCAAAATTGTACACCATACTCCAGAATTGGCCTCACCAATGCCTTGTACAATTTTAACATTACATCCCAACTTCTATACTCAATGCTCTGATATATAAAGGCCAACACACCAAAAGCTTTCTTTGCCACCCTATCTACATGAGATTCCACCTTCAGGGAATTCTGCACAGTTATTCCTAGAACCCTCTGTTCAACTGCATTCCTCAATTCGCTACCATTTACCATGTACGTCCTATTTTGATTTGTCCTGCCAAGATGTAGAACCTCACACTTATCAGCATTAAACTCCATCTGCCATCTTTCAGCCCACTCTTCCAAATGGCCTAAATCTCTCTGTAGACTTTGAAATTCTACTTCATTATCCACAACACCACCTATCTTAGTATCATCTGCATACTTACTAATCCAATTTACCACACCATCATCCAAATCATTGATGTATATGACAAACAACAGTGGACCCAACAGATCCCTGAGGCACCCCACTAGTCACCGGCCTCCAACCTGACAAACAGTTATCCACCATTACTCTCTGGTATCTCCCATTCAGCCACTGTTGAATCCATCTTGCTACTCCACTATTAATACCCAACAATTGAACCTTCTTAACCAACCTTCCATGTGGAACCTTGTCAAAGACCTTACTGAAGTCCATATAGACAACATCCACCGCTTTACCCTCATCAATTTCCCTAGTAACCTCTTCACAAAATTCAAAAAGATTAGTCAAACATGACCTTCCAGGCACAAATCCATGTTGACTGTTCCTAATCAGACCTTGTTTATCCAGATGATTATATATATTATCTCTAAGTATCATTTCCATTAATTTGCCCACCACTGACGTCAAACTAACAGGTCTATAATTGCTAGGTTTACTCTTAGCACCGTTTTTAAACAATGGAATAACATGCGCAGTACGCCAATCCTCCGCCACCATTCCCGTTTCTAATGACATTTGAAATATTTCTGTCATAGCCCCTGCTATTTCTACACTAACTTCCCTCAATGTTCTAGGGAATATCCTATCAGGACCTGGAGACTTATCCATTTTTATATTTTTTCAAAAGTGTCAGTACTCCCACTGTTGTATCTGCCTCCACCACCACCCCTGGCAATGTGTTCCAGGCCTGACCTGCTGATTTTCTGCAGCATTTTGTGTCGATCTTCGGTGTAAGCCAGCATGTGCAGTTTCTTATTACACAAAAAGGCAGACATAACTGACCCCCATATGAGTGCCTATGACTACACCTTTAACTTGAAGAAAGTGAGAGGTGTCAAAATAGTAGATTTGGGGACAAGGACAAGTTCTATCAGGTGGAGGAGGGTGTTAGTAGAGGGGAACTAATTGGGTCTCCGCTCAAAGGACAATCTGAGGGCCTTGAGATCTTTCTGGTGGGGGGGTGGAGGTGTAAAGGGACTGAACGTCCATGAAAAACTGAGGCACGGAGGGAGGTGGGGGGAGGGGGCAGGAATGGAAAACTATAGATGAGTTGAAGGGCATACAACTGAACCATCCTACCAACAACTAGAGAGCTGTCCTGAACTACTATCTACCTCATCCTCTTCTTATCGAGTCCACACACAAGATTAGAAGTTGTTCAGCCAGAGCTGAACACACTTCTCGGCATCTGCATACAAGGGTGTCTGTCTTGTCGCTTCTTGTGCATGGTGGTGGAAAGATTGGTGGAAACAGGGCCTCGACGTGAACGCTCTTTCCTTGACCCCCATCTACCTCATTAGAGACCCAGACAATCTTTGATCAGATGTTACTTGACTTTATCTTGCACTAAATGTTATTCATGTTATTCCCTTTATCATGTAGATGTACACTGTGGATGGCTCGATTGTAATCATGTATTGCCTTTCCGCTGGCTGGTTAGCACGCAACTAAAGCTTTTCACTGTAATTCGGTACACGTGACAATAAACTAAACTCAACTCAACTCATACAAAGTGTGCTGCATATAGGTTGGAAGGGATTGGTCTGGTGGGGGGGGGGGGTAGGTTAAGATGAAATCAACATGTTTTAAGATGATTTGGGCTCAATTTCTCCATCTCCACCTCATCTGCTCCCAAGGATAGTTTGGTTGAAAGAGAGCAAAAGAGAGAGCAAATGAGGTAGAGGCGAATGATTCCGCACCTGCCACCTTTGTGGATGTCACCTGATGCGATAGCAGTTCAATCATGGACCCTGTTCTTCTAATTGCTAACGATCCGGGTTGGTATAATGGGATTAACTGCTGTTTTTAAACAGCTCTGTGCTACACACCACAAATTATTTGACTCAGATCAACTTGAAAAGTGCCTACAGAGAAATAGATACTTTGAGTGTACTTTATTAAATGGAAGCTTATTTCAAATAATTAAAGTAGGTTATTTTAAATGGAAGCGTGTTTTATGGAAATTGTGTAAGAGTTTAATTTTACATCACCAGGGGGTGAGAAATAAATAAGGACATGTGCAAACAGGAGATTGTGCTGTTCATAGCATAGCAACAAGTTAATTTCATCTTCACTATCAAATAATTGTTGCCTGAATCAGGCATTGTTCACTGGCTGAATACATTGTTCAAAGGTCTAGTTTTAAGTGCCACTTAAAATGTTGGTAACTTGTAGCCATTGCAAGTGAGGAGGGTATTTACACAATTGTATTTGTGTTGTGATACTTTGAACAGGTGAGAGCATGATGTAAGCCTTGTTGGAAGAGCTGACAAAGAGGGGAATACAGTTAACCTTCATTTCAACAGACCCCTTTATAATGGATTTTGGATATAGCGAACGGACCTGCCGATGTCACCCCCAGCTCCCACAGTCTCCCCGGCCGTTTAGAGCCCCGGCTTCTGACCCCCACCTCGACTCGCAATGTACACCAACGAGCCTTCTTCACCCACCACATGGTCCGGTGACACGGCTGTTGTTGCGGCTCATGTTCTAGCCCCGAGGGGACAGCGCTTTCTTCAGGCCCCTGCCACTGACATGGGGCTCCTTCCCTTCTCACCTGCTGCTGCTTCCTGCTGTTGGCGCTTGTTTTTTCCGCTTCCCGCACGACCGCCTCTGCCTCCTTCTCCCATCGCTCTGTCCGCTTGACCTCTAAACCCCACCGCTGCCACCTCCACCTTCTTCCCTGGTGTCACTGACATACTCCACCTTGGAAGTAGCATTAGGTGAAGAAAGTGCTGTCCCCAGAGGCTGCAATGTGAGCCCCAACAACAGCCACATGAACCGGTGAAGAAGGGCCCGCTAGTGCAGTCCAGCGGCATCAACACCTAATTTTAAGGTGCAATGAGACATAGTGCTGGAGTAACTCAGTAGACTGAATCAGTCTGAAGAACAGTCTTGACATCACCTATCCACGCAGGCTCAGTGATCGTGTGGCTGAACACCTCCGCTCAGTTTGCCTAAACCTATCTGATCACCCGGTTGCTCAACACTTTAATTTCCCCTCACATTCCCACACTGACCTTTCTGTCCTGGGCCTTCTCCATTGTCAGAGTGAGGCCCAGCGCACATTGGAGGAACAGCACCTCACATTTTGCTTGGGTAGCTTACACCCCAGCGGTATGGAGCTTGACTTTTCTAACTTCAAATAGCTCTCTCTCTCGATCCCCTCCCCCTTCCCAGTTCTCCTACCAGTCTTACTGTCTCTGACTACATATTATTTTTGTACCGCCCACTCCCCTGTCATCAGTCTGAAGAAAGGTTTTGACCCGAAATGTCACCCATTCCTTCTCTCCAGAAATGCTGCATGTCCTGCTGAGTTACTCCAGCACTTTGTGTCTGTCACCTATCCATGTTCTCCAGTGATGCTGCCTGACCCATTGAGTTATTCCAGCACTTTGTGTCCTTTTGTGCATTAACCATCATCTCTAGTTTTTTTGTTTCAGCGGCATACAATTATAAGACTTTACTCGGTTATAGAGGAAAATCGGCAGTAACGGACACCACCACCCCCCCCCCCCCCCCGCCATGGTCTGTTATAATGAGGGTTTACTGTTTATTATATCTTTACTTCAGATTGGTCAACTCAGTTGAAGTCTGCTTTCCAAAGATATAACTATCTTTCAAAGTTGAAAAACTTGTCTAGGAAGGAGGCAAAAGAGAAATTAATATAGCTTCTATGGACACATCTGGGTCTGAATCAGCTTGTTTACTCCCCCTGGGAATTATCAACAAACTGTTTTAGATTCATGCAGCTATACAGCACAGAAACAAGTCATTAGGCCCAATTTGTCTATGACAACCAAGTAGCCTAACCAAGCTCATTCCACTTGCTTGTACCTGGTCCAAACCTTTCCTAACCGTGTACCTGTCTAACTCTCTTTTAAATGTTGTAATTGTACACACTCTACCAATTCCTCTAGTAACATGCTCCATATTTGCCCCAGGTTCTGTGTGAAAAAAATGCCCCTCAAATCCTTTTAAAATCTTTCCCTCACCTTAAACTCATGCCCAGTGGGTATTCACCTTATCTTTATCATCATGAATTTATATTACTCTAAAAGGTCGCCCCTCATCCTCGATTGCTTCAGGGAAAAAAGGACCCTACCAATCCAGCCTGTCCTTATAATGAAATCCTCTAGACCCAGTAACATCTTTGTAAATCTTACTGAGGTAAAGATTATCATTGAAATGGAAGATTCTTGTCAAAGCACACACTGTTGTTGTTGCTTGTGTCTGGTATACTTTCCATCAGTGTCGTGAACAAACATCTAAGACCCAATGTTTGGCTTTTTGGAGGGCAGTAGAGCGCAAAAAAGGGACACTGCTTAGACCATTTTATTTTAAAGGAACTCAGGAAGAAATTGATATGGAACCTCATTAGACAATAGACAATAGATAATAGACAATAGGTGCAGGAGTTGGCCATTCGGCCCTTCGAGCCAGCACCGCCATTCAATGTGATCATGGCTGATCATCCCCAATCAGTACCCCGTTCCTGCCTTCTCCCCATATCCCCTGACTCCGCTATCTTTAAGAGCCCTATCTAATTCTCTCTTGAAAGTATCCAGAGAACTGGCCTCCACCACCCTCTGAGGCAGAGAATTCCACACTCACAACTAGACTTGCCCATCAAGTCTACTCCGCCATTCAATCATGGCTGATCTATCGCTCCATCCTAACCCCATTCTCCCCATAACCCCTGACACCCATACTAATCAAGAATCTTTCTAAAGTCGACCCAAAATGCTGGAGTAACTCAGCGGGACAGGCAGCATCTCTGGAGAGAAGGAATGAGGATGTTTTGTGTCGAGACCCTTCTTCAGACTACCAGCTACTCCTCACCCATACAATAGTCCTCATGCTCCCCTCCTATCTGAACGCCCACCATCCCCCCGCCAGACATCGCCTCGGCCTCCATCTACTTACCTGCCTTTCTCCGACCACAACCCCCCCCTGTGTGTTCACCATCCCCTCTTACATCCTCCTTTCTGATACTGAAAGGTCTGTCCTCAGCAGAGGCCTCACCTTTGTTCCCCTCCACCCCCACCTCAACGAGATCTTGGTCCGCCACGATGTAGAGCTCTTCTTCCGTCGCCTCCACCTCCGTGCCTTTTTTTATGGGAAGGAGTCCTCACCACCCAGTGATGACCCCTTCTCCTTTCTCTACTGGATCCCCTCCTCTTGGACTCCCACAGATGGCCCTCTACCTTCTTTTGACCTTTTCTTTTCCAACTGCAGATGGGACATCAACTGCCTCAACTTTTCCATTCCCTTCTTACTCTAACCTCTCCTTCTGTCCTACTCAAGAATCTATCTATCTCTGCCTTAAAAATATCCATTGACTTGGCCGCCACAGCCTTCTGTTGCAAATAATTACACAATCACCCCCTGATAAAGGAAATTCCTCCTCATCTCCTTCCTAAAGGAACATCCTTTAATAGTAAAATTAAACGAGAACTTACCAGTTTGAAGTTTGATCTTTATTTTATGAGGAGTAACGTTGAGGGATTACGTGAAGAAGACCCCGTCCAGCCGCACACGCGTCAATCTTTCAAAGCAGCGGAGTGACAATCACAGACGATAATTACTGAAGTATGATAGTAAGATGCATAAAGACTTAGAACTACCAGCTTGATCCTTTTATGAGGGTGGGAGCAGAGGGCACGTAATCCCTCAACGTTACTCCTCATAAAATAAAGATCAAACTTCAAACTGGTAAGTTCTCGTTTAATCTTACTATTTTACTTCGGAGTCACGTGAGTGACTACGTGAAGATTTCAAAGCTCTGTGATTTCACACCGTGGATTCAAATCCAGGTGCTCACTGCATCGATTGACTCTATTTGAGTAAGCACAATCAACAATGCATAACCACAACATTTGAATGTAATCAGTTAATGGTTTTATTTATTTTAATAAAAGTAACAAAATTAGGCCCATTTATTATAATGGGGGATTTAATACTGTATCCAGCATGGCATCACCAAACCCTCTGAGATCTTTAATCTCCTTATGGTAATACTTGTGAAACATCTGTTCACTTGCCCATCCTGCGGCCGCGAGAATAAGGTCTATTGTCTGAATCCCTGGCCGCTGATGTTGATGCCGCCCTGGTGGAATGAGATTTAATTTTATCAGTATCAATACCTGAATATCTCAACACCTGTTTCAACCATCGTGAAATTGTTTGTGTTGACACTTTCTTATGAGGCTTTTTATGACTAATAAAAAATGCCAATTCGGTGCCTCTTAAAACTTTTGTTGTTTCTATGTAACATTTCACATATGTTACTACACACAGTCGTGGATCTGTAGGATATGATAAAAATTCCAACTTGCATCCTGTGAACCTAGGTCTACTTTGCTTCAGTAAATCATAGACATAGAAAGTCACGGCATTTGGCCCTACTTTCATTCTATCAATTCTGAGTTTCTGTAATGTTTGAACTCTCTGAGCTGAAACTAATGCCATGAGCATAACCAATTTCATGGTGATTTTGGATAATGACAGTTTCAACTGGATTCCAATTCCTTAGCAACATCAGTACATCTTTTACATTCCAAATTTCTGTATACCTAGGTCTGGGAGGATTAGAGTTTAAAATTCCTTTCATAAACCTACAGACCCAAGGATGTGCTCCTATTGGAGTTTGTTCTGATTCACTGCTTAAATATGCAGAGAGTGCACTTCGTGCAGTATTAATTGCACTATAATTTAATTTTAATTCATAGTATAGAGTAGAAAGGAACTCTATTACATCTGAAATTTCTGCTGGGTTATATGCAATATGTTTCCCTGAAGAAAACTCCTCCCATTTCTTTATATAGGAGATGTACTGCTTCTGGGTACTATTCCTCCAGGCTATTGTTATAACATCCACCGTACGGTCTGATAATCCTTTTCCAAGATATGGCCTTCTTAGAATCTGCAAATCAACAAACCAATATGATCATGTAAAGGATGTGGTTCATCAGTCACAGGGTGTACAAGCAGTTTAATCTGCTTTGGAATAACCATAAGGGTTTTTTTTTTGTGTTTTTTTTTTTGACACCAGTGGGTACCATAGCTGTTTAGGCCAATCTGGTACTACCAAAATCCCTGAGGCTGAATCTTGTTTAATTTTCTGTATGCATCTGTGGATTAAACAAAATGGCGGAAACGCATACAGAAACATACCACCCCAATGTAGCGAGAAAGCATCCACCGCTACTGCTCCAGGATCAGGTTCCCATGACACATACTTAGGCAACTGGTGGTTCAATCTTGATACAAACAGATCAATTTCTGGCATTCCAAATTGTGTGATAATTTGTGTGAATATTTTCCGATTTAACATCCATTCTGTATTATCATTAAATTTACGTGATCTTTTGTCTGTAATTGTATTAAATTTACCTGGTAAATATATTGCTGACAGCCAAATTTTCCTGGCAATACACCAGGTCCAAATTTCATTCGCTAATTTATCACATGATTCTGATTTTATACCACCCATGTGATTTATGTATGCTACAGCTGTAGTATTGTCAACCTGTACCTGAACATTCACATTTCCCATATCAGTGCAATAAGCTCTAAGGCCGTAAAATGCGCCTAATAGCTCTAGGTAATTGATTCCCAGATTTTGCAGCAAAGGTACTTCATTCACATTCCACCTACCTCCACTGCTGGAAATCATGTTAGTAGCGCCCCAACTCAGCGCACTTACATCAGTCTGTAGAGTGACGGAAGGTGTTTCTACCAGAACTTTTCTGGAAGCATTAGAAACATTGTTAATCCACCATTCTATTTCTGTAATGGATTAAATTGTTAATTTCATGGGCCTGTCAAAATGCCCTCTATTCATTTTTAACGCTTGTACCTCAGCTCTCTGTAAACATTGATAATGCAATGGTCCAAACGTGACCGCTGGAAACCCTGCAATTAATTTGCCTAGCAAGCTTGCCAATTCTCTAATTGAAGGTGTGTCCTCGTTAATGAGTTTTATGCAACCTTCAATTAACTGCAGCTTTTTATCTTTTGGCAAAGTGATTACCATGTGTTCGGAGTTAATTGTGAACCCTAGGTAATCAATCTTTTTGCTTGGTAACAATTTAGAATTTTGTAGGTGAATAATGAAACCTAATTTCTCAAAAATATATTTGACTCTGGATACTGACAATTTTGCAGCAGCCAAAGTGTCCCCTACAATGAGTATATCCTCTAAATAAGCCATTAATACATGGCCCTCAGCTCTCAACAGAGCTAAAATTGGTTTCAGCAATTTAGTGAATAATCTTGGTGCTGAAATCAGACCATTGGGCAATGCTTTAAATTGCCATAACTGACTCATCCATCTAAATTTCAAATATCTTTGATCATTACCATGCATTGCCACGGAATAATATGCATCTTGCAGATCTATGCTTGCCATGTAGCAATTTTCTGTGATTAGCTGAATTGCATTCGTAAATGTTTCCATTTTGAAATGTTTGTATTGTACATAAAGGTTAAGATTTGTCAGATCAAATATGATTCTACATCCACCATCCTTTTTTGTTCTTGGAAAAATATTTGATACAAACTGATGGTGTTGTTCTACTGACTTCTCTATTACCCCCTTTTTGGTTAATGTTTCTAATTCTCCTTTGATCAACTTATTCTCTTCTTTTGAGAAAATTTGTGACCAGTTTCAATTTTCTTGCCTTGGAGGATCCAAATGTGGATAGAAACTCACTTTTGAATCCTACAATGCTATTTAGAATAAATGAATCATTTGTTATTAACTGTCATTCTTTTAGGAAGAATCGTAACCTTCCCCCTACTTGTGAATGTGAAACATTTATTGTATTCCTTACCAGACCAGGACCCCCTACCTCGGGGTTTGCCACCGGCAATTGTCCGCTTCTGGTAGGCACATTGTAACCTCCACGTATCCCCGGTGCAGCACGCCAACGTGTATACGAGAATGATCGGCTTGTTCCTTCTCCAGCACCAGTATTCCGCCTGTAGGGATACTGCCTTCGCACCGCTCTGCTCATCATCGGTGGTTTCATCATCATGCCACTCAAGGTTCTTGACTCTTCATTCAAGTCCTTTTAGCTTCTTTGCTAGATTTTCTCCAAACAGCAGCTTAGGCATGTGTATGTTGGTTGGTTTGCAGAGCCCTGCATACTTAGGATGAATATTTGGTCTTATTGCATTTTTACGAATATAATTTATTTCAAAAATGTGCACCACACATCAGTGCTAGAGCATCTTGTTGTGAATCTGATACATAATCATCATCCAAACCTCTGGCAAATGCCGTGATGCCTGACCCCAGCAATTTCAATACACGTTGCAATTTCAATTCTTGTGAGCGTAAACCAATGCTCAAATAACCCCAAATCACGTTATTTACTGCTGGAACTGTCAGCAATTCACAATTTGCTGGGGCCTCGTACTGTTTCATAGTCTCATCCATAGTTACTTCCTGGAGCTGATGGGAGAGTAGATAGTTTATAGTCATTGCTATTTCCTCCCTCAAAGGTTCCCCCTTTATTCTAGGAACAGCAAACTTTTGTGCTAGTCCAGGAACTTTCAGCTCTGATAATGGGCTCTCATCCTCATAGAATTCATCTTCTGAATCTAGATGTTCCTATTCAGGTTTGGTAAATTCTGGCTCCCCTGTTTCAGGTAAGTCTATGCCAGATTCCCCCTGCGCGGGCTCTCTTATAGGCCCACGGATAGGCAGCCCTGTTTCAGGTGCTGCTGGCGCTGGCTCCACTCTAGGCCAACGCTTCATAATTTTCCCTTTAGGAACTTTCGGTGCTGGCACATAAGTACGTTTGTACTGTCTTTTTTGAGACATTTCTGGTACTGGCTCTTCAGTAGGCCAGCACATATACTGCCTTTTTTCAGGCATTTCTGGCACTGGCTCTCCTGTAGGCCAACCACTGTAATACCTTTGCACAGTCATTTCTGATGGCTCTCCTGTAGGCCACCCTTGTGCCTGTCCCAACCAAGGCACAACCTGTGCTGTATCCTCCATTGGCCAACACCGACCTGATTCCTCCTGTGGGGGTTCTTTGTAAATCCCCATCAGGAGCTCTAAACTGGCGACCCTTGCAGCCATAACGTTTTCTGCTGCAGGAGGGTATACCTCCGGGTCTGACTCTTCCGAGTCTACAGGTCGGGCCGACTTTTGTCCAGCCTTGCGCCCCGCCACCGGCGGTTTAACGGCACATTCGACCGTAACGGGAGTTGATGGCTTCGATGCCACTGCCTCCTCTTCCTGACGCCCGCTACCCTTAGCATCGGGGGTTTTACCTGCGGTGCGTCCCTGGCCTCTCCTTCCCCTACGCTCTTTCTCCGTTCTGAGTTTGTGTGGACCTCTGCCAACACGTCTGAGCAGGAAGAAAAGCGCCCTGTAAGTAAAAACGAAACCACTTACCTTGTCCGATTTTTACTTTAACTTTGCTTTTTACTCACCGCTGGAGGAGCTCCTGCTCCTCCACACACGGTCATGAACGCTATGCGTCCGATCGATAATGACACGTGTGCGGCTGGACGGGGTCTTCTTCACGTAGTCACTCACGTGACTCCGAAGTAAAATTCTGAGGCAATTACCTCTAGTCCTAGACTCTCCCACTAGTGGAAACATCCTCTCCATATCCACTCTATCCAAGCCTTTCACTGCTCTGTATGTTTCAATGAGGTCCCCCTCATTCTTCTAAACTCCAGCGAGTACAGGCCCAGTGCCGACAAATGCTTATCATAGGTTAACCTCCTCTGGACACAAATCATTGTTATAATTTAGTGTACAAACTCATTCTGTAAATGTATCCATGGTAGGTAAGCCACTAGTATGAAAACAACATGAATCCGAAGCAATTTTGTTCTGAAGGAAATTAATTTGCTTGATATGAAACTCGGAAGTCTCATGAATATCATTTTGTGTACATAGAACTTAAAAAGAAGGCTCAGGAAAGTTTGCCATGTTTGGTTTGGAAAATAATAATCTGATTTGATCCTGGTTTCACATTTTTAAAGAAATTGGCAGACTATTAAATGTTTGTTTGTGCTGAAGATGCAAATATCAAGGGATGCAAATGAAAAGTTCGCAAATTGGGAGATTAAAGACCAGTCAGGCAGATGAATAATATAGAGATTAAGTAACCAGGAATGCTGTGTGATACAGAGGGAACAAGTGATTTGAAAATGCAATTATATTTGCTTCTGGTGAGCAAAAGGCTTTGAGTTTAAGATGCATGAGAGAGCTGTCAAAAAGCATCCCAGTGGTTTCTACTTCCTAAAACATACGAGAATTATCAGAGCTGTCCAGGACCCAAAGCCGGAGATTTCTCTTTGCTGTTCTGAATGAGGAAGATAGAACACACACAGAGACTCACACAGACTTGCACACGGACACGGATACGCACACGGTGGGGATGAGGAAGATTTTTCATTAAATCCATCGGGTGTACGGATGACTTTAACTTTGAATAATTGGATCATCATAATAGAAAGCATTTTTTTTCTGGATACATTGCTGGATACAGTTTTGAAGATTAAAAGCAACAGGAGTAATGGTGATCCGTGAGATTAATTAAAGGCACCGAAATGACCTGAATTTCATTACTGTTGTTTCCTGCCATATAAAATGGAGCAAATGATTCTTTTGTAGACATTCATGTTTTGATCTTTTGGTTTGGGTAGCAGCAGCACCAGAACCACCAGTCAGGGTGCCTCTGCATTTTGCTTGGAGACATCTGATAATGAGCTTGATCTGTGGTATTGTGCATCAAGGAGCAGGACACGAAGAATAAGAAGGGAAATGAGGAAAGATGGTGCCAATCTGCATAGATACATAGATACATAGAAAATAGGTGCAGGAGTAGGCCATTCGGCCCTTCGAGCCTGCACCGCCATTCAATATGATCATGGCTGATCATCCAACTCAGTATCCCGTACCTGCCTTCTTTCCATACCCCCTGATTCCCTTAGCCACATCTAACTCCCTCTTAAATATAGCTGGGCTTCTCTTTCTAGGTGGCCTGGAACAATTTTAATGGTGAAGGAGAATTCCTGTTCTGCATTCGGACACTATTGTTTGAGTAATACTGGGCAATAATCTCGATGAACATCTGCAATTGCAAAAACAATGCCATAAATTTTCATTTGGACAGCAATCTTTTAAACCATATCTATATTTTTTAGTCGTAAAACTTGCTGCTTGTGCTGCACAAACCCAGTGGATGCTGAGGTGTTCGTGACCAACAGTCCGGGTTCATTAAAACAAATCCCCCTTCTTGTTATTTCCTCCCCTCGCAAAAAAAATATTATGTTAAAAAGAATGGAATGCGAGAATGTTTTCCAATGTATTAATGGCAGTGGATTAATTCATGTTTTCTCACACGTTTATTGCCAGCTTGTGAGTGTTGGGATAGATACAAAATGCTGGACTAATTCAGCGGGTCAGGCAGCATATCTGGAGAGAAGGAATGGGTGACGTTTTGGGCCGAGACCCTTCTGTAGTGCATGGAATTGTTGTGATTAATAATTCTGTATGCTTCTTAAAACTTTGGGTTCTATTTATAGCATTTATACTTTTGGGTTCAAAATTTCCTCTCTAAACCTTAATGTTTCATTCCCTTTCTCTTTCCCTGAGTTACTTCTTAAAACCTCCCTTGGTGATCAAACTTAATGACTTCCACTGTGGTTAAGTGTCATTGTGTTTGTCAGATATTGTTTGTGCCTTGGAACTTTTTATGATACTAAATGTGCTTTGAAAAATAAAAGAATAAACTGTAATTCTTAAGCCAAAGTAATCATAGGAGGATGTATTTATCTTCATAATAACATGAAATGGGCCACTGATCCATGCTGATTCAGTATGTAATATTCCCTTTCTATTATATTTTCAATGGAATAATCTATTGAGTCATTCCTTTGGCAACAGGCTTCAGGAACATAGAATTATTGAAGGTGCCACAGAAGAATGCCATTCAGGCCATTGTGCTTGTTTGGCTCTATAAGAAACTGCTCAATTAGTCAGCATTCCCCTTTTTCGCTGTAATACTGTGAATTTTTTTATTTTAGCATTTATTCAAGTATTTATCTAATGGCATTCAAAGCTACCATTAAACTTGTTTCCTCCACTTTTGTCGGTAGTGTATTTAGATGATCAAAACCTGGATGCTCTGCAGATCTTGTGACTTCCTTCAATTATGAACACTTCTGTCATTGTTTTCTTCTGTATTCCTCGATTAGAGTCACACAGCACAGACACAGGCTCTTTAACCCACCATGCACATCTAATCAATCTTATTTACCAACACTTGAGCCATACCCTGCTATATTGAACATGACATTCCAGCCAACACCTAAACAGTGTTTGGTATCATGCCTAGGCTGAAGAAGTACATATGGTGAGCATATGTGGTGGAAGATTGCAACCTTCACGTGGTCCGCCCTGTTTCGACGAATGCAATCAACCCGGCATGCACAATCAAATAAGATCAAATAGAACAAGTTGTCCTACAACTTTAGGCTGTGCACGCCATACGCAAGAAGAAGAAGAAGTCAGCATAATGCCTATCAGTTATTAGATAACTAATAAATTAATAAACTAATAAAAGCTAATAAAATAAATTAATAAACTAATTATAATAAACTAATAAAAGCAGATAAATCTTAGAAATCAACACCTAATAAATAAGATAGACACAAAATGCTGGAGTAACTCAGCAGGACAGGTAGCATCTCTAGAGAGAAGGATTGGGTGACGTTTCGGGTCGAGACCCTTCTTCAGACCTCGACCTGAAAAGTCCCCCATTCCTTCTCTCCAGAGATGCTGCCTGTCCCGCTGAGTTACTCCATCATTTTGTATCTATCTTCGATTTAAACCAGCATCGGCAGTTCTTTCCTATACCTAATAAATAAGTTTGTTTTCTTTATTGACAGAATATTTGTCAAACACTCTGGTGCTCATTGAATGGCTCTTGCAGATCTAAACTGGACGCTGCAGCAGACGGAACCAGCTGTGGAGAGAAGAAGGTATGAAAATTGCCTCAAGGCTAAGGGCCAGTTTTGCCCTTTTTTGATCATAACTTCAATTTAGAATCAAGGTATTTTTTTTCCGATTTCCTCCTTTCTCTCATTTGAAAGCGATGGGTTGGGACTTGAATTCCAAAAGTGTTTTGCAACTACACAGAAGGTAAGTAATTCACCGCTTAAGTTGGGAGGAAATGAGAAAATGGCATCTAATGTTGATGGTCACAAGAAAAGTCCAAGGGATTCAGCTGAGAACTGCTGATTACTGGACTGGCTTGCCAAAGAGGCAAGAGCAGTCACAAACAGGGCAAATATGACTGTGAACAAAACTGCAGCAGCAGCCCATTTTGCATTTCTCCTGATTCATCTTTTCTCTGCATAAAGAAACAAGTCTTTGGCTCAAGATTCTTCGGCGAGGAGGCTGAGGCAAGGAGGCTACATTTATTCGGTTGTATGTGTGTTTAATTTAATTTAAATATTTAAACTTGTGATGGCAGGGATGTTATTGCAGTGCGTTTGTTGCAGGATGTGGGAAGTCAGGGGCACTGCTAATGTCACTGACCACTACACCCGTGGGAACTCTGTCCAGATGCAGCTCCTGAGGAACCGAGTTAGGGAACTGGAGCAGCAGCTGGATGACCTGCGATCCATCCGGGAAGATGAAAGCTTCCAGGACAGGACCTATAGTCAGGTCTTCACTCCAAGAGCACAGGAGGTGCGATGGGTAGCGACGTTAAGAAAGGGGATGAAGCGAGTGCAGGAGACCTTGGTGGAAGTACCTCTTGCGAACAGGTACATCCTCTTCGGAGCTGTTGGGGCAGACGGCATTTCCAGTCCGAGCGGTGGACAGGTCTATGACTCGAATCCTGGCACTGAGTCTCGACCGGCGAGACCGACATCAGGCAGAGCCATAGTGGTGGGTGACTCCATTGTCAGAGGTGCAGACAGGAGATTCTATGGCGACAGGCGAGGTTCGAGGATGATGTGTTGCCTCCCTGATGTCAGGGTTCATGACGTCTCACACCGACTTCAGAACATCTTCGAGAAGGAATGTGAGCAACCGGAAGTAGTTGTGCATGTAGGCACAAATGACAAGGGTAAGGAGGAAGGAGGTTCTGCAATGCGAGTATAGAGAACTAGGGAGGTGGCTGAAAGCAGGACTTCTAGGGTGGCTATCTCTGGGTTGCTTCCAGTACCTCGTGCTGGTGAGGATAGGAACAGGGAGATAGGGGATCTGAATGTGTGGCTGAGGAGTAGGTGCAGGGGGCAGGGATTTAGATTTCTTGATCACTGGAATCTCTACTGGGGCAGGGGTGACCTGTACAAAAGGGGCAGGTTGCACCTTAATTGGAGGGGACTGAGATTCTGGCAGGCAGGTTTGCTAGTGCTACACAGGTGGGTTTGAACTAAACAGTGGGGGTAACTGACAACGTGGAAGCGTATGCGTGCAGCTGACAGAAAAAGAGAGTGGGAAAGGTCACGTTTAAACTAGCAGGGCAGGGGGATGGGAACCATTGCAAGGAGACAGTGGGCCATAAAAGGAGGACAGAAGCAAAAGATTCAAGATTCAAGAGATTCAAGAGAGTTTCTTGTCATGTGTCCCAGATAGGACAATGAAATTCTTGCTTTGCTTCAGCACAACAAAATATAGTAGGCATAAATAAATACAGAACAGAACTGATCAGTGTGACCGTATACCAATGAATATATATATACACACATAAATAAACAGATAAAGTGCAATGGGCTATTAATGATCAGAGTTTTGTTTGAGTTGAGTTTAATAGCCTGATGGATGTGGGGAAGAATCTATTCCTGAACCTGGATGTTGCAGCTTTCAGGCTCCTTTACTTTCTACCTGAAGGCAGCCGGGAGATAATGAGTGGCCAGGATGGTGTGGGTCCTTGATGATGCTGGTAGCCTTTTTGAGGCAGCGACTGCGATAGATCCCCTCGATGGTAAGGAGGTCAGAGCCGATGATGGACTGGGCAGTGTTTACAACTTTTTGCAGTCTTTTCCGCTCCTGGGTGCTCAAGTTGCCGAACCAAGCCACGATGCAATCGGTCAGCATGCTCTCTACTGTGCACCTGTAGAGGTTCGATGGAGTCCTCCTTGACATATCGATTCTCCGTAATCTTCTCAGGAAGTAGAGGCGCTGATGTGCTTTCTTTATAGTTGCATCCGTGTTCTCGGACGAGGAGAGATCTTCAGAGATATGCACGCCCAGGCATTTGAAGCTCTTGACCCTCTCCACCATTGACCCGTTGATATAAACGGGCCTATGTGTCCCCATCCTACCCCTTCCAAAGTCCACAATCAGTTCCTTGGTTTTGCTGGTGTTGTGAGCCAGGTTATTGTGCTGGCACCATTTGGTCAAACGGTCGAGCTCACTTCTATACTCTGACTCATCTCCATCAGTGATTCGTCCCACAACAGTGGTGTCGTCAGCGAACTTGATGATGAAGTTTGCACTATGACCGGCTACGCAGTCATGAGTATAGAGTGAGTACAGCAGGGGGCTGAGCGCGCAGCCTTGAGGTGCTCCCGTGCTGATTGTTATTGAGGCTGACACATTTCCACCAATACGAACAGACTGTGGTCTGTGAATGAGGAAGTTGAGGATCCAATTGCAGAGGGATGCTCAGAGACACAGTTCTGCGAGTTTGGTAACCAGCTTGGAGGGGATGATTGTGTTAAATGCCAAGCTGTAGTCAATGAATAACAGCCTGACATATGAGTTTTTGGTGTCGAAGTGGTCCAGAGCGGAGTGGAGAGCCAGCAAGATCGCATCCACCGTTGATCTGTTGTGGCGGTATGCGAACTGCAGTGGGTCCAGGTTTTTGTCCAGGAGTTGATTTGAGCCATGATCAACCTCTCAAAGCACTTCTTCACCACCAACGTTAGTGCCACTAGCCAATAGTCATTGAGGCACATCACCTTGCTCTTCTTGGGCACTGGTATAATTGATGCCCTTTTAAAGCAGGTGGGAACCTCAGATCTCAGAAGTGAGTGGTTGAAAATGTCCGTTAAACCTCTAGCCAGTTGGTCCGCACAGGTTTTTAGCACACGACCGGGTATGACATCAGGTCCAGGCGCTTTCCGAGGGTTCACCCCTCTGAAGAATTTCCTGACGTCGACCAAAATACCATCACAGCGAATGGGGGCTCGAGAAGGCACATCACTGTTCTCCCTATCAAAGCGTGCGTAAAACGCATTGAGCTCGTTGGGGAGTGAAGTTTCACTGACATGTGTGCTGCCTCCTGATTTCGCCTTGTAGGAGGTGATTGCATTCAGGCCCCACCACAGCTGCTGAATATCCGTCTCATCCTCCAGCTTGGAGCAGAAGTCCCTTTTGGCCTTTTGATAGCCTTACTAAGCTCGTATCTGGTCTTCTTGTAGTCCTCGGTATCTTCAGACATGAATGCCCGGTGTCTGGACTTCAGAAGAGTGCGGATCTCATAGTTCATCCAAGGCTTCTGGTTGGGAAACACTTGGAAGGATTTTGTTGGATAGAAGGGAGATAAGATAAACAAACCTGAAAGCATTGTGCTTTAATGCTAGAAACATTTGTAATAAGGTGGATTAATTAAATGTTCAGTTAGCAGTTAAGAAACATAGAAACATAGAAAAATAGGTGCAGGAGTAAGCCATTCGGCCCTTTGAGCCTTTCAATATGATCATGGCTGATCATCCAAAATTAGTACCCATTTCATGCATTTTCCCTATACCCCATGATTCCTTTAGCCCAAAGAGCTAAATCATACTCTCCTTGAAAACATCCAATGAATTGGCCTCCTGCCTTCTGTGGCAGAGAATTCCACAGATTCACAACTCTCGGTGACATTTTTTTTCCGCATCTCATTTCTAATTGGCCTACCCCTTATTCTTAATCTGTGAGCCCTGGTTCTGGACTAACCCAACATCGGGAAAAAGTTTCCTGCATCAAGCCTGTCCAATCCTTTAAGAATTTTATATGTTTCCACAAGGTTTCCTCTCATCCTTCTAACTTCCAGTGAATACAAGCCCAGTCGATCCATTCTTTCATCATATGTCAGTCCCGCCATCCCGGGAATTAACCTTGTGAACCTACGCTGCACTCCCTCAATAGCAATAATGTCCTTCCTCAAATTAAGAGACCAAAATTGCACGCAATACTCCAGGTGCAGTCTCACCAGGGCCCTGTACAACTGCAATAGGACCTCCTTGCTCCTAAACACAAATCCTCTCGCAATGAAGGCCAACACTTTAAGACTTTTGCCTTCCATCACAGTGAGGAGGTGCCTGGTGAACTCACTGTGGTGGATGTTAATTTGTGTTTATTGTGTGTTTTGTTATTTATTATATGTATGACTGCAGGCATGAAATTTTGTTCAGACCGAAAGGTCTGAATGACAATAAAGGAAATTCAATTCAATTCAACACACCATTAGCACCATTCACTGCCTGCTGTACCTGCAAGATATTTTTTTGTGGTATTGCTTTATATTGCTTTGCCACCGGTGGCACTTCAATGGCAGCCTCACCTACGGTCTGTATGTCCTTTTTGTCATTTGTTTGTTATTTTTAGTGTGCTTAAAAAGTATGTGTTAATGTTCTCTGGTTTGTTGTATGTGGGGGGATGGGCGGGGGGGGGGGGAGGTTTTCGGGGGAAACCTTTTTTCAATCTCTTGTTTTCCGGATCATATCTCCGGTCCCTCTGCGGCCAAACATCATGGAGCTGGAGGCCTTGCTCGGGACTGACTTTGAGTCCCACTGCGGGGCGTGGACTTACCATCGGAGCCAATTCCTTGCCTGGGATCGACGCTCCAACCGCAGCCAGCAGACTTTAAAATCAAGGAGCTCACAGTCTCGGGCTGAGACCGATGTCCCCGATGCAGGAGCTTGATCGCCCCGACGAGGATGCCCGCCGCCGGCTAAGGGAGTAAGATCGTCCCGTGAACGGAAGGTTAGAGGCCCCCGACCACTGGAGGACAAAGAAGGGAAAGATTGAACTTTTTTTGCCTTTCTATCACAGTGAGGAATGCGGAGGAGTCTTTGTGGTGGATGTTCATGTTAAAATGTATTTTGTGCGTTCTGTTGCTTTTTATTGGTATGACTGTATGGCAAATCAAAATCCTCGTATGTTGCAAAACATACTTGGCTAATAAAGTATGATTATGATTATGATTATGATTAAAAAGAGGGTGACAAGTTCCTTTTATTGAGTGGTGATCTGCTATCTAAGCCTGCAGCATGGCAGGGAAGATGAGCACATTGTTTATGAGGCCATATTCCACCACATGCAATATTCTTACTAGAAATAAAATACCTACTGACACAAGAGGAACATTGCATGTGCAGGTAAAGGGCCAGAACTTCTGTTTGAAGCTACGTCTGCCATATTCCTAGAGACACTTTGGCAATCTGCAAACAATAAGACTTTCTAACAACTATGGGAACAATTGTAGAAATGGACACAATATCAAGAATTGAAGAAATAAAGAAAGTAAAATAATGTACAGGACTATAAGGGAGGAGTTAAATGGGGCTTGGACTAACCAGTCATCTCTACCATAGTTATCATACGTAGGTAAGGTGGCTTGACAGTAAAGGTCCACCACCAATTCTTTCCGGCAAAAGATGCCCCCACCCCGCTCCCCCCCTTAACCTGGACAAAATCAGCCCCTCAGAAGCCCGCACAAAAATGTAGCGCCTAGGTCGGGTGAGGTGGCAAAATCTTGACTTCATCAGGACTTTTGCGCCGATCGCCCGCGGGAACTCCGGCCCAGCTGGAGCTGGCAGATCCATTCCCACAGTCGACCGCGGCCAACTTTGCAGGCCGGTAGATGGGCACAAAATGCTGGAGTAACTCATCGGGACAGACAGCATCTCTGGAGAGAAGGAATGGCTGACGTTTGGACACACAATTCTGGAGTAACTCATCGGGACAGGCAGCATCTCTGGAGAGAAGGAATGGGTGACGTTTTGGGTCGACACCCTTCTTCAGGCCCGTATCTCAGCTCCCCAAAGCCGTGACTTCTGTTGGTGCAGCAAAACGAATACTCCAGAAATGCTCTGAAACCAAGGGTGCCAGAAATGCAGTGGTGAACCTGTACTGCTTTGTAGCTTCCTCAACTTAGTAGAATGATTGTTATTGGAGTCTGAGTCTTTGTCAGCTCTGTTGGGTCAGCATTTGTCTTTAATGGTTAGTACTGCATGTGTGCAGGATTATTGTTTGTTGTTTGTACCCACCTCCTCAATTTCTAACCCATGGTATTAAGTGGGTTTAATAGGGCAGAGGGGAGTATAACTGGTACATGGGTTTGGTACTAGTGACCAATGACAGATTTCCATATCTTACCAAATTCCCCCCCCCCCCCCCCCCCCCGGTTACCCTTGGACACTGAGCTCTGCTGTCAACCGTGTTGGGTGTCAGGGGTTATGGAGCAAAGGCAGGAGAATGGGGTTGAGAGGAAAAGCTAGATCTGCTTTGATTGAATGATAGAGTAGACTTCATGGGCTGAATGGTCCAATTCTGCTCCCAGAACTTATGAGATCAGATAAAAATAGCACAGATCATGTGTTATGCTTTTCTGGACTCTGTGGCCTAGTTGTGGTTCTCTTGGTAAACTCGCTGTGCTATATGAGAGATTGACTGGGGTTATCAAAGGGAACCATTGCTGCCTTCACTTAAAGTCTCTCTCAACACCTTTTTATGTCTTCCTACATATATTACAGCTGTGATTTCACATCAAAAACACTTCATTGGTTGAGAAGTGCTTTGAGACATACTGAGCCTATGAAAGACATGGTTTAAATGCGTGTTTTTTTCTACCACATTCCAAGTTTATGACTCTTTATGGCGTACTTCAAAGCTCTCAAACAAGTAGTGATGTATGTTGCCTGTTTTATGGATGGGCTGGTTCACTCAAACCAGTGACATATTTGGTATCATTTTAGCTCCATAGAATGGATTACTTTCATTTTTTTTTTATTTTTGCAGGCTCCATGGCTCCTTAATGAAAACTACTCTCATGGGCTTTATAACTGAAATAGAAAGCTCTGGAATTCTATATAATAATCTCACATAAATTTACTGCAGCCTACAAAAATATTTATAGAATTTGAGGCATAATATAAACACAACAAAAATGCCTTTGTTATCAAGGAATAAGTTGAATACCGTACAAAAATAATGAGCAGTGGTGAGCACATGCTCATTGAATGATCATCAATGTAATGCTACCTACTTAATGTTTTGACAGTAGTAACCAGCAAGCACAAAAGATCCATTTCATTGTGTAGGATGGAACGGCAGATAGTGGTATAAACCGAAGATAGACACAAAAAGGTGGAGTAACTCAGCCAGTTAGGCAGCATCTCTGGAGAAAAGGAATAGGTGATGTTTCAATTTGAGTCTAAAGAAGTGTCTCAACTCGAAACATCACCTATTCCTTCTCTCCAGTGATGCTGCCTGATCCGCTAGGTTACTCTGGCACTTTGAGTTTGTCTTCGATCAATTCCATTGACTGGGCATGTCTTACAGATCGAAGCATAACCTCAAGCAAGGAACATTGCCCCCTGCTCTAAGCACACTGGCAAATTTCCATCTCGCAGCCAGTGAAAATGAGAGGAGAGGGTGGCACAGTGACGTCTTACAGTTGTCCTGTCTTACAGCGCCAGAGATCCAGGTTCAATCCTGACTATGGGTGCTGTCTGCGTGGAGTTTATACGCCCCCCCCCCCTCCCTGTGACTGTGTGGGTTTTCTCCGGGTGCTCCGGTTTCTTCCCACACTCCAAAGACGTGTAGGTTTGTAGGTTAATTTGCTTCGGTAGTTGTACAATAAAATTGTTCCTGGTACATGTACGTTAGTGTATGGGGTGATCGTTGGTCGGCGCGCACTCAGTGGGCCGAAGGGCCTGTTTCCACGCTGTGTCTTTAAAGTCTAAAGTCTAAAAAGAGAATAGTGCAGGTGCTAACTTGCTGTCCGGTGAGGACACAGTTGGTCTGCTGCAGAGGACTGAGATCATAAGAGGTCATAGGTCATAAGAGACAGAGGTCATAAGGAATAAGAGTAGAATTATGCCATTCCGCCCATCAAGTCTACTCAATCATGGCTAATCTATCTCTCCCTCCTAACTCATTATCCTGCTTTCTCCAATAACCTCTGACACCTGTACTAATCAAGGAGATGAAGGAATTAATAGCACAGCCAAGTAAAAAAAAGCGAATAGCTCTGCACCGAATGAAAATCGAAAGAGTCTGAATTTTTTGTTTTTAAACAAATGCTGTAAACCTAGAAAAGGGTCCAGTTGGATAAGATTGAAGTATGTAGAAATTTCTTCTCAGACGGTAGTGAATCTCTGGAATTCTTTGCTCTAGTGGGGTGATGGAAGCCAGATCATCAAGAATATCTAACATGGAGGTGGATTCATATTTGAAAGATTGAGGAAATGAGGATTGTAGGAAACTGAGAGGACAGAAACTATCGCAGAGAGGAGTGAGGGGCTGATAGATCAGATAAAATTGTGTTGAATGGTGGAATAGGCCTGAACGGGCCTGGTGGTTATTTCCTGTTCCTATTTGTCAGGTTAAACTAATCGACTAATCTCTTCCATAACTCCCTGAAAATGGCAACACAAGCAGCTAGAGCGGTATAGAAAGGATATGGTATACTTTCTTTACCACTTCATCGATTGGGGTATTGAGTAAACATGTCAGCAGGTAATGGGCCTGTCCCACTTACGCAAATTTTTCGGCGACTTGTTGGCACCCGTCAGAGTCGAAGCAGGTCTCCGAAAATTTTCAACATGTTGATAATCCAGCGGCAACCAGAACAATGTACGACTCTTTGGGCGACTACTCACTACTCACGACCATACAGGCTTCATCTCGCGACATGTCGCCAGGGTGTCGCTTGTATGGTCAAAGAGTCATAGTGTCTTTCTGGTCGCCGATGAATTTTCAACATGTTGAAAATTTTCGGCGACCTATGACGAGTACCGGCAGTGGCTGAAAAAGTCGCGTAAGTGGGACAGGTTGATAATGTTGCAGCTTTTTAGGCTGCAATTGGAGCATTGTGTGCCGTTTTGATCACCCATTACAGGAAGGATGTGCAGGCTTTGGAGAGGATGCAGTGGAGGTTAATCGGATTGCTACATAATTACAAGGTATCAGCTATGAGGAGGGATTGGAGTGTTGGAGGTTACGGGGAGACCTGGTATGAAATGATGAGAGGTACAGATGATCTAGGTAGAGATAGTCAGAACCTTTTCCAAGGGTGGAAATGTTAAAGAGTAAAGGGCATAGGTTTAAGGTCAGATGCAGAAATTTAAAGGAAATGTATGGGGCAAGTTTTATTTTAAACACACAATGCCTGGAATGTGCTGGAGGGAGGGGGAGATATGGGTCGATCGCTGGTGGGCTCGGACTCGGTGGGCTGGAGGGTCTGCTTCTACACTGTATCTCCAAAGTTTAAAGTCTAAAGGAAAATCTGCCTGCATGTGGCCCATGTCACTCCATTCTTTGCATATTCATGTGCTTATCCAAAATTTTCCGTATGCCACTATCACATTTGCCTCCACCACCACTTCCGGCCCGTTTCCATGCTGTATCGTTGAAGTCTAAAGTAAAGTTTAAAGTCAAAGTCACATTGGATATTAATGAGTGGCAATGGACAACATTGCAAATTATGCTTGCCTATCCGACATTTTTTATCTGGAGTCACCTAGGCCATCAGACCTTAATGGGGGGGATCCAATATATGCTTGGCTGTCCTCACCAGATTTCGTTCCATGCAAATACAACTTACCAAAGGATGTACTGAGTATTGAGGAATACTTGGAATCCAAACAGCTGCAACATTACCCTTGTTGTTCATCCACTTCCTCCCTGCAGAGATCAGCTTCCAGTTTATACCTTGGCCACGGAGCAGAACACACCAGAACATGTTGTCCCCACAAGGATTATCGCAGTCAGTTCCATGCGAGTCATTTCTTGTGTTCGTATTCTCAGCTGTGCAAACGTAGGTGTAGGTCTCATGATTCATCTGCCATTAAAATTAATGAGGCGGACAGGATGCAAGGCTTCAATCTGTGGAATGAGCTGGGGAAATAATTTCTGGGTATTGTAGGATTTGAATTAACTTGATTACACTTCATTGTAAAGCTCTTTGGATATTTCAATTTCATTTTGGAAAGATGCCATTTTCTTTAAGAAAACATTTCATATATGTTCGGCCGTATAATTTATGCAGGCTCCTAAATTCAAGTTACAGCTGTTCACTGTAGTCTTAAATGCTTCAAGATGTCAGAAACATGGAATAATAATGCTCAGGATTTGCAACTAACTAGTTTGAAACATTGGCAATTGCTACTTGACCTTCTAATCCTTTAAGGGCTCCAAAAACACATTGACAGCAAAGTAGTTAAGAGAGTGAATTAAAACAAAAATCTAATTTCACAAAAACAAAAGTTCTTGTTCCATCTTTAGTTTATTTTAGAGTCCATGCCAACATTGATCACCCATTCACATTAGTTATCCCACTTTCTGGTCCAACCTACATATTAGGAGGCGAATAACCTACAAACCAGTATGTCTTTGGGATGTCGGAGAAAACCAGAGCGCCTGGAGGAAATCTGTAAACTCCACACAGACAGTACCCAAGGTCAGGGTCGAACCTGGGACTCTGGCGCTGTGAGGCAGCACTACCAGCTGCAACACTATGCCATTCTTGTCCCATCTTTGGACATCTTTTATGAATAAGATCACTGAACATTTCTGTATGAACCTCGGGTAGATCAGCCATGGTCATAGTGAATGATAGGGTGGGTTTGAGGGGCCTACTCCTGCTCCTATTTTCTTTTGCAAACATAACTTCAACTTGCTGGTGAAAGAATCAACAAGGTGATTTAGGTCCCAAGACCATAACGAATCACAACAGCATCTAAAAGGCCTGTCTCACGAGTCTGCGGTCATTGGCGGCGAAACGGGAAGAATCTGCCGCCATAGACCGCGCACTCGTGAGAACGCACAATTCCGGGGCCGTGTGGCGGTGTTCCCAACACCGCACGGTGCTAAAATAAAACCTACACTGTTTAAAACTATATTCTTACCGCACAACCTCCACCAGTGATGCACGAGTGCGGCACGGCCGCCCGCACGGGCCGCCGCCAGTATGGCTCGAGCGCCGTGCGTCAAACTTCCACTGCCACAGCCTCCGCCAGTGAGGCACGTGTGCGGCACGGCCGCAGGCACAGCCACCGCTACAGCGCCGCGATCAGGACGGCCGCCGCCACAGCCGCCGCTGGTGAGTCACGTGCGGCGGGCCGACGTCATCGCAGTCGGCCCGCCCTTTTTTTTACTTACCGCAAGCACGTGGGACCAGCCGTATTTGAATTACTCGGCCCCCGCGCAGCATCCGTGCGGCGCACCAGTGGATAGGCTCGGCGCACTCGCCATTGCCGTGCGCTCCCTGCTACCGGCGACGCCGCGCTTCACCGCCAAACAGGTAAGACAGAGCCTTTACAGTTATAGAGTCATAGAACATGCAAACAGGCCTTTCAGCCCAACTTGCCCATGCCAACCAAGATTCCCCATCTACATAACTCTCACCTGTCACGGTTTGACCCATATCCCTCTAAACCTTCATATCCCGGTATCTGTCCAAATGCCTTTTAAATGTTGTAATAGTAACTGTCTAAACAATCACATCTAGCTTTTGGTTCAATGTACCCACCAGCCTCTGAATGCATTTGGATTATCACAGCTAATCTTTTACCTCTGCATAATAATAATAATAATAATAGATTTATTTTATATAGCGCTTTTCAGGACTCAAAGTCGCTTTACAATTGAGAGTCAGGAATAAACAAAACAAAATAGAGCAGTAAGACAGAGGGGAGGGGAACATGGGACTAAGGGTATGCAGAGGTGAAGAGATGGGTCTTGAGGCGGGACTGGAAGATGGTGAGGGACTCAGAATTTCGGACCGGTTGTGGGAGGGAATTCCAGAGCCTGGGAGCTGCCCTGGAGAAGGCTCTGCCTCCAAAAGTGCAGAGGTTTGAATTCGGAGTGGAGAGGAGACCAGCTGATGTGGATCTGAGGGACCGTGAGGGTTGGTAGGGGGAGAGGAGGTCAATGAGATAAGGGGGGGCCAGGTTGTTGAGGGCTTTGTAGGTGAGGACCAGGATTTTGTAGGTGATCCGGTGGGAAATGGGAAGCCAGTGAAGTTCAATTCAATTCATTCAATAGCCCCATGTCCCTAGATTCCTTTAATATATAACTATATCTGTTAATCTCTATCTTGAATATATTCCGTGACTGAATCTCCACAGCTCTCTGATAGAAAATTCCACACAATCAGTTCTTCTGTTTTTCACATTTCAACGAATGACCTCTTATTTTGACAATAGGATATGTCATCTTTTATGGCCCAGCCAAGGGAAGTTTTTTTACCTCACTTATTGTGTCAAGAATTTTGTTTGTTTCAGCCACCAATCTTGTTTCCAAACTTCAGTCTTATCTGCTTCATACAGCATCTACTCTGTAGGATGAACCCCGATCTCAGGAATAAATCTGGTGAACTTTTCCTGCACTCTCTTGATCACAAATACTGTGTATCCTTCTATCATACAAAATAGAACAGCATAGGAAGAGGCCCTTCGGCCTGCAATGTTTGTGCCAAACATGGTGCCAAGAACCACTCTTATTTAGCTGCACATGATCCATATCCCTTCATTCCCTTCATATCCATGTCTACTACATGTCATTCTTGTACCTGCCACCACCCCAAGCGACCCTGATCCTACCTCTTAAAAAAACATGCCTCACACATATCCTTTAAACCTCATGCAGAAAAGCAGATCAATACATAATATTCCCTTTACAGTCTCCAATAGACTACATGTATTTGTTGAAAGCTGTCTACTCTTGTGTGTAAATCTTCTCGCCAATGGTCAATGCCATGGTTACCTTCCTCATTGCTTGCTATACCCACACAGTTCTTTCTTCAGTGAATCATTTACAAATACACCCACTTCCTCTGAATGCCAACATTCACCAATTTAAAAAAATACCCCCAGATTATTATTTCTTCAGCCAAATTGATGATATCATTTGTTTTTACACACCCATCAACCATGTGGTCTTCCATTTATTTTGCTCGTCCTCATCACAGCCCACAGTATCAGCTAGCTTAGTGCCTTCAGCATACAAGGTTGTCTCACCTGTTGGGGCCCAACATGCAACACCCTAATAGCAGACCCACCGATTATTTTGGCTCCTCACTCGTTGCAGGCCTCCAGTCCGAAAAACAGCCCTCTGCCACTACCCTCTATCTCGTACCTTCAAGCCAATTTTGTATTCCAATTCACTGGATGTTTTCAAGAGAGAGTTAGATTTAGCTTTTAGAGCAAAAGGGATCAAGGGATATGGGGAAAAAGCAGGAACGGGGTGCTGATTTTAGATGTTCAGCCATGATCGTATTGAATGGCGGTGCTGGCTCGAAGGGCCAAATGGCTGACCTCTGCACCTATTTTTCTATGTTGCTATATATCCATTTGGCTAGGTCACCCAGATTTCCATGTGAGCTTCCTTCCTCATCAACCTAACTATGTATCAATTCTCTAAATGGTATCCTTTGTTTGTTTACTGCCTACATTTTAATGTGGCTTCTCAGTCTACCATTACCAACACGCCACTCAGACCATCATTCGCTACTTTCTTTATTACTGTAGATTTTTAGATCAAGTTCCATCATGTTATAATCATTCCTCCCTAAAGGATCCTTGAGTGCCAGATTAATAATTAGCTATTTCTCATCGTAGAATGTTAAGACAATTTAGCAGATGATTTGATATGATTTACAGTAAGTAGATATTGTAAAACATAAGGTGACCATTTGGCTCATTAGGTCCATGCCAGCTACTGACATAATCACTTCATTCACACCTCCCTATTTCCCTGTAGTCCTGCAAATTATTCTCTTTTATATGCCCACCAACTCCCCTTTCTAGTTTTGTTTCACCATTTACCTCTTATAGCAACTGTTTACAGTCACCAGTTAACATATCAGCATTAATTGGGAATGTGTTAGTAAACTGGATTGGTAAAGCCCTTGTCCCACTTAGGCGATTTTTTCGGTGACTACAGGCGACTCGGCTGTCACCACATGGTCACGGGGTGATGCCTGTATGGCCGTGAGTAGTCTCCTCAAGTCGCCTAAAGAGTCGTAACGTTTTTCTGGGCGCCGCTGGATTTTGAAATGTTCAAAACTTTTCGGCGACTGTGGGCTTGACATAGCTTATCTTCTGGTGCTGTCGTCATAGGTGCTGTCGTAGCTTGTCGCCAGGATGACGCAGGTTGTCGTCAGGTGACGTTGGTTGTTGCCGGGTGCTGACTTTGTGAATTCCATTGGCGACTACCTACGTCAACCGGCGACAGGTACCGGCGAGTGAATTGTCTTCAATTGTCTTCAGTTGTCGCCGACAGGATCATTGCTTGTCGTAGCTTGTCGTGGGTGGACTTAGGTTGACTTCGGTTGTCGTAGGTTGTTGCTTGTGTGGTCGTAGGTTGTTGTGGGTGTGGTCAAAGGTGGATGTCCTAATGGGTCGCCATTTGTCGGTAGCTTGCCGTAGCTTGAGGTCGACTAGGTGGTAGGTTGTCGTAGCTTGTCGTAAACATTTTCGTAGGGGGGAGTCCAGTCGCCGCTTTTCGGCGACTGGCTACGACTGACAGTCGCCAAAAAAATAGTCTAAGTGGGACAGGCCCTTTAGTCTCCAGAATCACAGAGGAAAACTACACAAAAACACAATTCCTGGAATTGTGAGATGGTAGCACTAACACCTGTGCCACCTTAACACCCCAAAACAAAAATGGATGTTGTTAAGTCTGATATTCTTCCCCTGCCTGTTTAGAGGACTCATTTGATTCGTACAAGTGTCTGAGGTTATGGGGAGAAGGCTGTAGAATGTGGTTGAGAGGAAGAGATACAGTGCCCTCCATAATGTTTGGGACAAAGACCCATCATTTATTTATTTGCCTCAGTACTCCACAATTTGAGATTTGTAATAGAAAAAAATCACATGTGGTTAAAGTGCACATTGTCAGATTTTATTAGAGGGTATTTTTATACATTTTGGTTTCACCATGTAGAAATTACAGCTGTGTTTATACATAGTCCCCCCCATTTCAGGGCACCATAATGTTTGGGACACATGGCTTCACAGGTGTTTGTAACTGCTCAGGTGTGTTCAAATGGCTCCTTAATGTGGGTATAAGAGAGCTCTCAGCACCTAGTCTATCCTCCAGTCTTTCCATCACCATTGGAATTTTTAATTGCTGTTTATCAGCATGAGGACCAAAGTTGTACCAATGAAAGTTATAGAAGCCATTATGACAATGAGAAACAAGAATAAAACTGTTAGAGACACCAGCCAAACCTTACTTACCAAAATCAGCTGTTTGGAACATCATTAAGAAGAAAGGGAGCTCTGGTGAGCTTACTAATCGCAAAGGGACTGGCAGGCCAAGGAAAACCTCCACAGCTGATGACAGGAGAATTCTCTCTATAATAAAGACTATAACCCAAACACCTGTCCGACAGATCAGAAACATTCTTCCGGAGTCAGGTGTGGATTTGTCAATGACCACTGTCCGCAGAAGATTTCATGAACAGAAATACAGAGACTACACTGCAAGATGCAAACCACTGGTTAGCCACAAAAATAGGATGGCCGGGTTACAATTTGCCAAGAAGTACTTAAAAGAGCAACCACAGGTCTGGAAAAAGGTCTTGTGGACAGATGAGATGAAGATTAACATATCAGAGTGATGGCAAGAAGAGAGGAGAGAAGGAACTGCCCAAGGTCCAAAGCATACCACCTCATCTGTGAAACACGGTAGTGGGGGTGTTATGGCCTGGGCATGTATGGCTGCTGAAGGTACTGGCTCACTTATCTTCATTGATGATAGTAGCTGATGGTGGTAGCATAATGAATTCTGAAGTGCATAGACACATCCTATCTGCTCGTTCAAACAAATGCCTCAAAATTCATTGGCCGGCGGTTCATTCCACAGCAAGACAATGATCCCAAACATACTGCTAAAGCACCAAAGGAGTATTTCAAAGCTAAAAAATTGTCAATTCTTGAGTGGTCAAGTCAATCACCCGATCTGAACCCAATTGAGCATGCCTTTTTCTTTAAGAAAACATTTCATATAAGTCTGCCGTATAATTTACACAGGCTCCAAATTCAAGTTGCAGCTCCCAAAACAAGGATAAGCTAAAGATGGCTGCAATACCAGCCTGGCAGAGCATCACCAGAGAAGACACCCAGCAACTGGTGATGTCCATGAATCGCAGACTTCAAGCAGTCATTGCATGCAAAGGATATGCAACAAAATACTAAAATGACTGTTTTCATTTACATGACATTGCTGTGTCCCAAACATTATGGTGCCCTGAAATGGGGTGATTATGTATAAACACTGCTGTAATTTCTACATGGTGAAAACCAAAATGTATAAAAATGGTCTTAATTAAAATCTGACAATGTGCACTTTAACCATATGTGATTACAAATCTCAAATTGTGCAATACAGAGGCAAATAAATAAATGATGTGTCTTTGTCCCAAACATTATAGAGGATACTGTAGATCAGCCATGATTGAATGGCAGAGTAGACTTGATGGCCTAAATCTGCTCCGATAACATGTGAATTTATGACCCTATAACTCACCAGTGCCATTCCCAAACCTTGGAGGGACCATACTACACAGGATGTCATGAATTCACCCATAATCATGCTGTCTCCTAATGGGGTTTGGCATTTGCAAATCACTGGCATAAGTGCATGCAAATGTGTGTAGAGAAGCAGATAATTTTGCAGATTGCTTTATCTCAATTTCTCAAAAAACACTAAGAATAATTGAAATTTAATACACTGCATAGTTTGTTTTAATGCTATGAAATCGTGCTGAAACCACGTTGACATTGCTTAATTTTGTAACAAATCCCAGCAATATCAGAATCCATCACAATGTCAGACCATTAAATTATAATTTGTTGCATCTGATGAGTATGAACAAAGAAAGGAAATGATAGGGATTAAAGGCTTGACCAATCCAAAATGTCAATTGCAAATGATTTATTTTCATAATTACCCTGTATCTCTTAATAAGCATGTTTAGATTTTGTTTGTTTGTTGTGTTTGCTTATTTCATGCGGTTCTGGCCTTCCATTTCAAGAAAATAAGCAATTAAAATCAATACTGGCAGATTTATTATTTACACTTCCATTTATTATTTATGTTTTCTCTAAGTTGGAAAGCAGAATTATAGGAGGGGGTGGCTTTCAGGCTGACAACATGAATACATATAATAAGTTGCATGCAATTTGTTATGGGATCAATCTGCCAAACTCACTTGTGGATTCTGCAGGCTCCTGCCATCCCCCAGCGAACACCACATGGTGTGGCTGCAACTAATCAGCAAGTGGTGGGCAGATGTCTTCTCAAATGATCTGGTCTGGAGACTGACTTAATAGCTACAGTTTGCACAGAAGATAATCCTTCAATGTAAAATATCAGAGGGAATGGGAATTGTGAAACCACAGATCTCATCTCTTATTATGTCTTATGTTATGTTCTCAATTGGCTAACATACACACAATGACTAACATGTACCATTCTATATATCGAAAGGTAGATTGGCTCTCCTTGAGGGAAACTTACAGCTGCCAATATTCAAAGATGTTTTCCTTTCACTCTCGTGGCTATGTGAGGACTATAGGCCAGCATTAACAAATGCAATGAGTGTAGAGGTTGGGAGGTCATGTTGCAGTTGTATAAGACGTTGGTGAGGCCATATTTAGAGTATTTTGTTATACAGTATGAAAGATGTTGTCAAGCTGGAAAGGGTACAGAGAAGATTTATGAGGATGTTGCCAGGACTAGAGGGTCTGAGCTATAGGCAGAGGTTGAATGGACTGGGACTCTATTCCTTGGAGTGCATGAGGATGAGGGGTGATCTTATAGAGGTGTATAAGATCATGAGAGGAATAGATCAGGTAGATGCACAGAGTCTCTTGCCCAGAATAGGTGAATCGAGGACTAGAGGACAAAAGCTTAAGGAATCTGAGGGGTAATTTTTTCACACAAGCGGTGGTGGATGTATGAAACACATGTATGCCCGGTGTGGGCAAGTTGGGCCGAAGGTCCTGTTTCCACACTGTATCACTCTATGACATACTTAATCACTCTGCCTTTCTCCCCCATTAAACTTTCCATGCATTGAGTTAGGTAGTTCCTTCATCTCTATCCCCGTTCCATGAAACCTGGCTGACCTCACATCAGTTTCCCACCACCTCCTCCACGTGTACTGTTTACAATGGATATGCAACTTTTCTATTGCTGAGCTTAATAATTCGCAACTTTTTATCCTTTGGGGCTTACACCTGCCATCTCTGGTCTTTGTCCAACAATCTGCTTATCAAATAACCCCCTCGCCTGTGTTCACCCATTACTGGCCATGCTCAGTCCTAACCTTCCTCTCTTTCCCGCCCCCACTACAATCAGTCTGAACAAGGGTCCTGACCTGCAACATTACCTATCCATGTTCTCCACGGATGCTGCCTGGCCCGTTGAGTTACTCCATCATTTAGTGTCTATCTTCACCTTCAAATTGGATTGATGGAAACGCGATGATTGATTGCTGAGTAGAAACACTTAGTTGCAACAAAGGGGGAAAACATGATTTCCACCAGAAATATTGCACTCTCACACCAGTTGGAGTGAGATACTGTATCATGCTCTGGTGTGAAAGGAGTTGTAATTGGCAGCCATACTAACACGTGTACAACTTGCTTACCTGTAAGACGTTGGTGAGGCTGCATTCAGAGTATTGTGTTCAGTTCTGGGCAGAATGGTATGGAAAATATTTTCTCAAGCTGGAAAGGGTACAGAGAAGATTCATAAGGATGTTGCCAGGACAAGAGGGTGTGAGCTATAGGGGGAGGTTGAGTAGGCTGGGACTCTATTCCTTGGAGCACAGGAGGATGAGTGGTGATCTTATTGAGGTTTATAAAATCATGAGAGGAATAGATCGGGTAGATGCACAGAGTGTCTTGCCCAGAGTAGGGGAATCGAGGACCAGAAGACACAAGTTTAAGGAGAAGGGGAAAAGATTTAATAGGAGTCCGAGGGATGACTTTTTCACACAAATGGTGGTGGGTGTATGGAACAAGCTGCCAGACGAGGTAGTTGAGGCGGGGACTATCAAACATTTAAGAAACAGTTAGACAGATACATGAATAGGACAGGTTTAGAGGGATATGGACCAGACGCAGGCAGGTGGGATTAGTGTAGTTGGGACATGTTGGTCAGTGAGTGCAAGTTGGGCCAAAGGGCCTGTTCCCACACTGTATCACTCTATGACTCTATGACTGCATATTGAGTTTTGTTTGAGTTTAGTTTATTGTCATCTATACAGTGAAAAGGTTTTGTTGCATGCTAACCAGTCAGTGGAAAGACAATACATGATTACAATCGAGCCATCCACAGTGCACAAATACATGATAAAGGGAAAAATGTGAATAATATTTATTGCAAGATAAAGTCCAGTTAAGTGCAATCAAAGATAGTCTGAGGTTCTCCAATGTGTTAGATATTATAGGCTGTGGGCCAAGGTGCTTTTTTGTTTTAGTTCGTGACCCAAATCACGTAACTACCTGAATTTTTAACATATTGTGTAAAAATATTATAAAAATCATACCTGAAATGCATCAAGACCAAAACCTGCACATATTTTTAAAATATGAGAAAAACCTCAAATTTTCCGAGGAGTAATTGTCCAAAAAAATGCACGTTTGATATTGCGGCGGACGCCAATTGACCAATCCCGCGCTTTGTTTCATGGTAGCTTGCAGCGAGCACTCTGGGATCATGGCTGCCTCCTAATTACATCAACACAATAGCAAGGTTTAGAAGGAATAAAGGTAATGCTAACCTTGCTGATAATTTCATTTTACAATTGATTTATCTTTGTAAAGTTATGATGTGAACTATTAAATACAAATTATAATTAAAATGTGGAGCTAGGGTTAGGATTAGGATCAGTCAGTCAGTCGGTCAATCAGTCGATCAGTCGGTCAGTCAGTCAGTCGGTCAGTCAGTCGGATCAGTCAGTTGGTCAGTCGGTCGGTCGGTCGGTCGATCAGTCAGTCAGTCGGTCGGTCAGTCAGTCGGTCGGTCGGTCGGTCAGTCGGTCGGTCAGTCGGTCAGTCAGTCAGTCAGTCGATCAGTTAGTTGATCGGGCTGTCAGCAGCCTGGTGGATGCTGTGAAGGGTCGGTCGGGCTGTCAGACGGCTGGTGAGTGCTGTGAAGGGTCGATCGGGCTGTCAGGCCGCCTGTCAGTGCTGCGAGGGGTAGGTCGGGCTGTTGGTCCGGCCCATGGATGCTGTGAAGGGTCGGTCGGGCTGTCAGATGGCTGGTGAGTGCTGTGAAGGGTCGGTCGGGCTGTCGGTAGACCGGTGAGTGCTGCGAAGGATCAGTCGGGCTGTCGGACGGCCGGTGTCGCAGCGAGCGAGCGGGCGGACTGACGGAGCTGGCGCTATGGGGGTGCTGAAGACGGCCCGGGCGGCGTGCAGCGCAGTGCTGCTCCCCACCATCATCACCACGATGATCCAGAAGGGCATGCTGGCTGAGGTGAATGCGCTGAGCGGCCACACGTACGGAGGCCGGAGCCGGTCCCAAAGCGGCTCCAGCTCCAACCGTGGGCAGCTCTGGAAGGGAGGCGAGTTATAGGCCTGTCTCACGAGCCTGCGGTCATTGGCGGCGAAACAGGAACTATCTACCGCTCCTGGGCCGCCAGAGACCGCGGGCTCGGTCAAACACACAATGCCGGGGCCGTGCGGCGTTGTTCCCAACACCGCACGGTGCTAAAAAACCCTCAACACTGTCCAAAAATATGTTCCTACCGCACAGCCGCCGCCAGTGAGGCACGAGCAGCGTGAGTCGAACCTGCACCGCTACAGCCGGAGACAGTGAGGCACGTGTGCGGCATGGCCGCCGCCACAGCCGCCGACAGTGAGGTACATGTGCGGCACAGCCGCCGACAGTGAGGTACGTGTGCGGCACGGCCGCCTCCACTGCCCCGCGATCCGAAAGACGTCATCAGCCGAAACCGCAAGCTCGTGGAACCGGCCGTACTTGGCCCCCCCGCGCAGCATCTGTGCGGCGCTCTCGTGGTTGCCATGCGGTCCCCTCTTCCGGCGACGCCGCGCTTCACCGCCAACGACCGCAAACCCGTGGGACAGAGCCTTTAGGGTTAGGTTTAGGCATTTTCCTCAGTGGAAGATGCCTTAGCCTTCACCCAGCCTGGCACTGCCCAGTCCCACTATGGCCGTGACCCCCACTCTGCACACTGGCAGTCAGTGGGGTTCAGTAAACGGGGGAACCCACAGGAACTGCCCTCACCCATTAATCAGGCTGGTTTAGGGGTCGGACCTCTGCGGCAGTCTCATTCAAAATACACTCTCACAATTATATTCATTATATTATTTATATATAATATAATTATACATAATTATATATAATTACAGTCATATCCACGTCATATATATATGTGTGTGTGTGTGTGTATATATATATATATATATGGTATAATAATATATGGTTTAAATAGACAGCAGCACGGAATTAAGCTCCCATGGAGTAATATGAACATTGAACACTAGATGGCGCTTACTTTTCGATCTCATTTTCTAATTAGCTTAATTAATTAATGTGCAACTTTTGGCACTGACGAGTTAATTATATTTTATTTAAACCTATGCAAAATTTCAAGTAGTTCCGAGACATGAGTCACGAAAGTTAAATTCTAGACACTTTTTCGATGCTCGGCCCACAGCTAGTAGTTCAGGACTGATCTCTAGTTGTTGGTATGTTTAAGAAGGAACTGCAGATGCTGGAAAAATCTAAGGTAGATAAAAATGCTGGAGAAACTCAGCGGGTGAGGCAGCATCTATGGAGCGAAGGAATAGGTGACGTTTCGGGTCGAGAGCCTTCTTCTAGTTGTTAGTAGGTTGATTCAGTTGCCTGAAAACAGCTGGGAAGAAACTGCCCCTGAATCTGGAGGTGTGCGTTTTCACACTTCTATACCTCTTGCCTGATGGGAGAGGGGAGAAGAGGAAGTAGCCGTGGTGCGACTCATCCTTGATTATGCTGCTGGCTTTGCCAAGGCAGCGTGAGGTATAAATGGAATCAATAGAAGGAAGGTTGGTTTGTTTGATGGTCTGGGGCTGCGTCCAGAATTCTCTGCAATTTGTTGCGGTCTTGGATGGAGCTGTTCCCATACCATGCTGTTATGCACTCTGATAAAATGCTTTTTTTATGGCACATTTGTAGAAGTTGGTGAGAGTTGTTGGGGACCTGCTGAACCTCCTTCTAAAGAAGTAGAAGCTTTGGTGTGCTTTTTTGGCCATTGCTTCAATATGGGTGGTCCAGGACAAGTTGCTGGTAACTGCCAGTGGATGTGTCTGTGGTCGCCACATAGTAAAACTGTCCAGTTTATTTGTGGAATGTGGAACCAGGAAAGGCAGCAGCCCTTAGACATTAGCAAATTATCTGTGGTATGCAATTATTTCATGTTGGAAACTTTTTACCACAGAGGTATGTCGGGAGAGGTATTCCACAGAGGTATGACCTTGTTGACTTTCTCTACTACTTATCTTCTGATATTTGTTTTAACTAAAGTTAAGCAAATAAAATTAAGAACCTCAAAAGGCCAGAATTTGAGGAGCATATATAACTCAAGTTAACAGGGTTGGAGGTGGTCACAGCATGAAAAAGATGAAGAGACGAGGTTTACCTTTGCCAATATCATTAAGGCTGTGTCATGTGATATGATAAATGTTATTACAACATAGATAAGGATCCCAGCAACAATGGCTATGAATTTGGGAAGCTACAGCACATCCATGGACGTTGGAGATCAAGGGCGTTGGAATTGGGTTTGGACGTTTGTTAGATCGTAGAGTCAATGATTGAGTCAATGGTTTTTATAATGAGAATCATGGTGAATGCAAATTTGATTTAGTATGGACAGTACCTCAAAGACAAATGGAAACTAGAAGCATGTAGCAGGTCAGACAGAAACTGTGGAAAGAGAAATATTTCAGGTTCAGACCCTTTCTTGGGATTGTAAAAAAAAGAAAACAAGTTAGTTGTAAATTGAAGAAATGGTGGTGGAGGATAGACACAAAAAGCTGGAGTAACTCAGCGGGGCAGGCAGCATCTGTGGAGACAAGGAATGGGTGACGTTTAGGGTCGAGACCCATCACCCATTCCTTCTCTTCAAAGATGCTGCCTGTCCCTCTCAGTTCAGCTTTTTGTGTCTATCTTCGGTTTAAACCAGCATTAGCAGTTCCTTCCTGCACAATGGTTGTGGAGGGATGGATAAGACGAAGGGTAAAGCCAGGATTTCCATAAGAATAAGCTATTCATCTGGAATAGGGCAGCACAGTGGCGCAGGGTTAGAGTTGATGTCTTGCAGTGCCTGAAACCCAGGCCCGATCCTGACTACGGGTGCTGCCTGTACGAAGTTTGTGTGTTCTCCCTGTGACCGCGTGGGTTTTCTAAGGTGCTCCAGTTTCCTCCCACCTTCCAAAGATGTGCAGGTTTGTAGGTTAAGTGGTTTCTGTACAAATTGTCCCTAGTGTGTGTAAAGATGAGTCATAACGCACTGCTACTTTACTACTCTTTATTCATACTACACATTATACACATACGTTTCTGCCCTAGCTGTCCGTGGTCTGTCACTGGAACCAGAGAGAGAGAACTGGGTGGGAAGGTTTGTAATTATACTGGTGATGTGGGGAGTGGTTAGTAGTGGTGAGGTCACTATGTTAAAGGTACATGCACATCTCATCTACATCCTTCCCCTTGGAAATAATAAGCAATACCAAAGTGACAGGGCGACCACGTCTCATACGCTACGAGCATGTGAGCAAACAGTTAAACAAATTCACCATAACGGATAGGCGGCCTGACCACCCGCCCGTACCGGGTACGCATTTCGCAATCTCCCCCTTCTGCAGGCGGAGCATGAGCAGGAGCCGGCGTGGGGGAGTGAACCGGGGAACCGGGAGGAGAACGAGAAAACGGAGAAGGAGCAGGGGAAGCAGGAGCAGTAGCGGGAAGACAGGCAGGCAAGGGAGGACTGGCCGGAGGGGCAGGCAGTGTTGTTGACAATGGGGGGGGAAAGGGATCCGCAGGCGGCGGAGGTGGCTCGTTAACAAGCCGCAGATGTTGCCAGGACCGGCGGTAAATGGTACCGTCATGGTTGACAAGGTAGGACCGCGGCGAACCAGCAGTACCGACGACGATGGCAAGCCTGGGTTGACCGGAGGGGGATTGCATTCGGACGACTTGGCCTGAGAGCAGAGGCGGGAGAGGACGACAAGACTTGTCGTGGGAGCGCCGTTGGATTTCTTGTTTGAGGGCAATGCGCTCCTGGACGGCAGTGGGACGGAGGACCGAGGGAACGAGGGACCGCTGGGTCACCGGGATCGGAGGCCTCGTAGTACGAGACATCAGCCGTTGAGCTGGGGAGCCCAAGGCAGTGTCGCGGCAAATGTTTCGAAGATTGAGGAGGGCCAAGTAAAAATCAGAATGGGACAGCCTACAATGTTCCAGCAAGTCCTTAGCACTGCGGACAGCGCGCTCTGCCAACCCGTTGCTTTGTGGGTACTCTGGGCTGCTGGTGTAGTGTCGGAAGTTCCAACTGGCAGCGAAACTCCGAAATTCTGCGCTCGAGAACTGGCCGCCGTTGTCCGATTGAAGACTTGCCAGGGTGCCATGGGTTCCGAAGTGGCGGCGCAGCTTGCCGATAACGGCTGAAGAGGTTAGGGAGTGCAGCTGGTCCACCTCGAACCAGCTGGAGTACGAGTCCACAAGAACCAGGAAATGCTTTCCACGCCACTCAAAAATGTCAGCGGCGACGGTCATCCAGGGCAGCTCGGGGGCAGGCTGTTGCAGAAGCGGCTGCCGTTGCTGATGGGGAGCGAGGCTATTGCAGACCGAGCAAGCGGAGACCCTCTCCCGGATGTCTTGGGCCATGCCGGGCCAGTAGAACAAGGGTGACAGGGTGGCTTCGGCACCAGGATGACCGCCGTGGGCGGTATGAAAGTATTGGTCCCGCAGGGCAGCAGGCACAATGACCTTGTGTCCCTTCACGAGCATGCCGTCGTGCAGCACGAGCTCGTCACGGACCAGGAAGTAGGGCACGACCCCAGGCGGCAAGGATGAACGACGGTCTGGCCAGCCCTGCCTGATGACATCGGCAAGCTGCTGCAGGGCAGGGTCCTTGGCAGTGTTGCTGACCAGGGACTGCATTTGCTGGGAAGGCACGATGTTGACGTTAAGCACCATCAGGTCGGACGATTCATATGGATGGTGATCAGTGGACGTTAGTGGTGCGCGGGACAGCGTGTCGGCCACGAACATGTCCTTGCCCTTGCGATACACAATTTTAAACGTAAAACGCTGGAGCTGTAGCAACATGCGCTGCAACCGGGACGCGGCAACGTGGATGGGTTTGTTGAGGATAGAGACCAGTGGCTGATGGTCGGTTTCGATCGTGAAACTGTTGCGCAGGATATAGTCCTTGAACTTGGCGCAGGCAAACACCACCGCAAGCAGCTCCTTCTCTATCTGAGCATAGCGCTGCTCGGCAGGGGTCATGGTGCGGGACACGTAGGAAACAGGCAACTGCAGGCCATCGCGGAGCTGCAGACAGGCAGCACCCAGACCGAGCTTGGAGGCATCGCAGGTAAGAACAATGGGGCGGTGCAGATCGAAGAATTGGATAGTGGGGGCACTGGCCAGCCTGGACTTCAGGACGTCGAAAGCTGTCTGGTGATGCGGGAACCAAACCCAGGCAGTGTCCTTCTTGATCAACTCCCTCAGGGGCGCGCTCAGCTCGCTGAGGTCGGGGATAAACTTCCCCAAGTAATTAACCATGCCCAGGAAACGTTGTAGGCTGGCCACGTCGGTGGGCGAAGACATATCGGAGACCGCAGCTGTCTTCTGCGGGTCGGGCTTTAGCCCCGATGCGGTAAAAACGTGGCCCACATAGGTGACCTCCGGGACGCGGAACCGGCACTTCTTTGGGTTTAGTTTGAGGTTGATTTCTCGGGCCCGGTCCAGGACTCGACGGAGGTGGAGATCGTGCTCAGCAACGTCTTTACCGTAGACCAGGATGTCGTCAACGATGATGGCACACGGCAGACCGATGAACAGTTGCTCCATCGTCCGCTGGAACACCTCGCTGGCAGAGTTGATCCCGAATGGCATGCGGAGGAATCGGTACCTGCCGAAAGGTGTGCCGAAGGTAGTCAAGTAGGAGGACCGCTCGTCCAGCGGTATCTGCCAGAAGGAGCTCTTGGCATCGAGAACCGAGAAGACAGTGGCCGGGCCAACCTTCGCAGCGACGTCCTCCACTGTTCGCATGGGGTAGTGAGGGCGTCGGATGGCAAGGTTCAGGTCTTTGGGGTTGATGCAAATGCGAATTTCACTCTTGTCCTTTTTCGCTGCAACAACCATGGTTGAGACCCACCAGGTGGGTTCGCTCACCTCCTTCAGGATGCCCATGGTAACCATGTCAAGCAGCGTTGACTCCACCTTGTCCTTCATGGCAAAGGAGACGCGGTGTGGTGGTCGGATCATAGGCTCAACATCGAGGTCGACAACGATCTTGTAGCAGCAGGGCAGCTTGCCCAGCTTGTCATCAAAACGGTCAGGGTATTTGCGCAGGGGGTCCATAAGGGTCCACACCTGGTGGATATCGCGGTGGAAAGAGACCAAGCCGAGGTCCTGGCTCGCCTGGGCGCCCAAAAGGGTGATGTTGTTAGTATCCAGTATATAAAAGTAAGGGGCTGAGCGGCATGCAGTACCTTGCAGTGCAGGGTAGCCCTCCCCACTGGAACGAGCTCGGCTCCCCCATAGGCATGCAAAAGGGAGTGATCGGGAGTGATTTTCTCATCAGACCTTATCTTCTTGAAGAGGCCTATTGACATAACATTGGTCGCGGCCCCCGTGTCGAGCTTGGCAGTGAAGGTCGAGCCATTGACAGTAACGCGAACCGAGGGGTTCGCTATCAGAGCAGGTGCATCCAACACCGAAAATATGCTGGTCTCCCCCTGGGAGGAACTCGATTCAGACAAAGGGAGTTCGTCACACTGTGAACTAAACGCGCTATCAGCTCGAGCAAGGTTGTTTAACATTCGGCGAGGAGCAGGAATTGGCTTCCCACGGGAGCGACAGGCTGCAGAGAAATGGTTTAATCTCCTGCAAAAGTTACACATTTTCCCCAGTGCAGGGCACACATTAGACTGGTGGGAGGTAAAGTCGCAGTTGGGGCACCGCTGTGGGCTGCTACCCCCTGACGCGGGGGACCCCCGTTGTCGTTGCGGGCCAGCGTTTCGCCGGCGACCAGCAACACTGGCAAAGTTAATGTCATGATCAGCAGACGACACCGCCGCGGCGACAGCCTCAGCCATGCGGGAGGCATGCAGAGCATCAGCTAAAGACAGGTCGTGCTTCCGCAGAAGTTCAGCCCTTAGTTTTTCATCTTGAAGACCATACACTAAAATGTCCCGGGTCAGTTGATCGGGGGTCAGCATGTCCAGGCTGCAACGCCTGGCCAGTTGACGCAGCGCAGCGATGTAGCTACCGATTCACTCTCCTGGGAGCTGAACATTTTAAAACGCTCCAGGATGCAGTTAGTAGGGATGTCGCACATCGCGGTAAACTTAGCCATAAGACATACCGGGTCCCGAGCATCTTCACCAACAGCATAGACAAACGACTCAGCCCATTCCAGGGCATCAGGACCAGCCAGGTTGAGAAGCAGGGAAGCCTGAGTAGCAGCGGTGGCAACAGGGTGGGCGATCGTGACATAGTGTTGAAAGTCACGTCTAAAGACACCCCACCCCAACTATAAACATGTGGATTTCAAATATGTTCGAAACATTACACCTAGAAGAGATAAGACTCCTCCTAGCAGGTAAACCAGATCACTTCCACCTGACGTGGTCTGCATTTATAGAATTATTATAAATATAGGGTGCAAAGGTACCTTAAAAAAATTGAGGTCAGATAATGGGGGATGATAGTTGAAGAGTTGGTATGTCCCATTTGCGTAATGCTCATAAAAAAATATGTATTTCTCTCTTTTTCCTCTTTCTCTTTCTCCTTCTTTTCTAGGGTCTATTTCTTAACTCTTTTTCTTTTGTTTTTAATTTTGTTCTTATAGGGTCTTCGTCCTTTTTTGTTGTCACATTTTCTACACTCTCACTTTTTCCTTCACTTTCTTCTTTCTATTTCAATCTTATCCTTTCCTTTTAATAGTGTAAAAAACAAATGGAGTACATTAATTGTAAGAAGACATAAGTGACGAGTACTAATATGGTTGTAATGTAATGTACTTCTAATAAATAAAAAATAAAAAAAATAAAAAATAAAGACATCCGAGTCGAAGACAATGTCCGAGTCGAAGACGAGCATATCGGGCTTACGGCACGAAGTGGCCATGGCACGGGAGATAAAAAACCAAAATAGGAAAACGGTTCAAAAGAAAGAAAACCCGATAAACAGGAGACGCATAGGTACGAGGCTGACACCATGTAAAGATGAGTCATAACGCACTGCTTCTTTACTACTCTTTATTCATACTACACATTATACACATACGTTTCTGCCCTAGCTGTCCGTGGTCTGTCACTGGAACCAGAGAGAGAGAACTGGGTGGGAAGTTTGTAATTATACTGGTGATGTGGGGAGTGGTTAGTAGTGGTGAGGTCACTATGTTAAAGGTACATGCACATATCATCTACAGTGTGTAGGGTTGAATTAGTGTACAGGGTGATCTTTGGTCATCGTGGACTCGGTGAACGAAGGTCCTATTTCCACGCTATCACTGCACTAAAAAAACTAAACTATTGATGAAGTTATCTGGTTGATAGATTGATGAGGGAATTTGGAAAGAAAGCATGAACAAATTTTTGGAGATACATCGTGGAAACAGGCCCTTCCCACTGAGACTGTGCTGACCAACAATTAATGACCAAAAATGACACAAAAGCTACAAAATGTAGAGCTGTTGAAGTGTCCTCTCCAGTTTAGATATCTTAATAAGCAAAGCAGTTTTTTTTCAAAGCATGTATTGCAAGCATTTGCAATTCAGTTTCTGCAGCTGTTGTTTGTGCTGTAACAAGGCAAATCATTTTATGTTTCAGTGGTGCTTCAATGGTGAGTGTGTAGCAGTTGGCAACCGTCCAGAAGCCGTGGATGGAAGATGGAGCACCTGGAACTCCTGGTGGCATTGCACGCGCTCATGTGGAGTAGGGGTTCAAGCATCCGAGAGACACTGCAACAATCCTGTGTGAGTATGCAGGCTAATCGGGACCAAAGGATCATGTTGAAGAGCTTGCAGATGTTCGCATAACTGCAAATTTAACACTGCTATTCAAGAAGAGAGGGAGATAGAAAGCAAATAATTATTTGTCAATTAGTCCAACATCTATCATTGGGAAAATGCTGAAATCCATTACCGAGGAGGTAATAGCAGGATATTTTAAACAAAAAAATACCCAATGTCTTGTTGAATTCCACAGTGTTACCAACATCTGGCTATGAAATTCCTTCTGTTCTCCATTCTGAAGGTACTGTAGATCTTTTTATTCTGATGCTGTGCCCTCTGGCTCTCGTCTCTCCTATTACTGGAAACATCCTTTCTATGTCTCCTCTATCTTTCCACCAACAATGTACAGAACCCAAATCTGATTTGTTCAGCAGCGATTACATTTTTAAAGAAGATCCAGAAACATGAATTTGCCACCTCATTGACAATTTAAGAGGCTTTTATTTTCCAGCTTAAAGAAACTACCAAGAACATCAGAGCATTGTTGGCAGTTTGGTATTTCAGGCATTCTTGGATACAAGTGAAACTGATCATTATTTCTCCCACTGGTCAATATTTTTCTACTCCAAAAGATGAAGCGTTGCATATTAATGGATGAACAATTAAAGACAATTTGTAGCATTTCCAACAAACCAATGAAACGCTTAAAAACAGCAGCTGCTGGAAATATGAAACAACAGAAACTGCAGAAAATATTCAGCAGGCCAGGCACCAGCTTGGCAAAGAGAAACAGAGTTATTATTCCAGGATAATGATATTTCATCAGAACCTTTTTGATGAAAAGTCATCAACTTTATAATAAACGGTTGTCTTGAACTTTAACTGAACCTTTAATGGCATGCTAAAAGATCATTGCATGACTATTTTGGCCGTGGGCTTACTACAACAGAGTTCAGCAGGACCTGAGTCCCCAGCCATTCAGCATTGCTTCTTTCCTATGAGTCCATGCAAATCAGCAAGTGTTTAGTTTAGTTCATAAGGTCATAAGATCATACGAGATGGGAGTAGAATTAGGCTATTCGGCTGATCACGTCTATTCCGCCATTCAATCATGGCTGATCTATCTCTCTCTCCTATCCACATTCTCCTGCCTTCTCCCCATAACCTTTGACACCTGTACTAATCAAGAATCTATCTATCTCTGCCTTAAAAATATCCACTGACTTGGCCTCCACAGTCTTCTGTGGCAAAGAATTCCATAAATTCACCACCCTCTGACTAAGGAAATGTCTCCTCATCTCCTTCCTAAAAGAACGGCCTATAATTCTGAGGCTGACCTCTGCTCCTCAACTCTCACACTAGTGGAAACATCCTCTCTACATCCACTCTATCCTAGCTTTTCACTATTCTGTATGTTTCAATGTGGTCCCCCCTCATTCTTCTAAACTCCAGCGAGTACAGGCCCAGTGTCAACAAATGCTCACCATAGGTTAACGTACTCATTCCTGGAATAATTCTTGTAAATCTCCTCTCGACCCTCTCCAGAGCCAGCACATCCTTCCTCAGATATGGTGCCCAAAATTGCTCACAATATTCCAAATATGGCCTTACCAGTGCCTTATAGAGCCTCAGCAATACATTCCTGTTTTTGTATACAAGCCCTGTTGAAATAAATGCAAGCATTGAGCTTGCTTTCTTTACTACCGATTTTTAGAGATACAGCATGGAAACAGAACCTTCGGCCCACCGGGTCCACACCGACCAGCGATCCCTGCACATTAACATTATCATAACCACACTAGGGACAATTCACATTTACACCAAGCCAAAAAGTCAGTGCGGCGGCGCGGATTACTGCAGCGGCCCCTACAGCCCGTCTGTCTTTTTTTTAATTTTTGTCTAGTTAAATGTAGTTGTTTGTGGTTTTTTTTGTACTGTTTTAATTGTGTATATGTGGGGGGCGGGGGGGGGGGGAGGGGGAAACTTTAAAAATCTCTTCCCTGCACGGGAGACCCGACCTTTTCCCTGTCGGGTCTCCGTTGTCATTGGGGCCTAGCTCCGTGGAGCGGCCTCCGACCGGGACGACCTGGGGTCTCCAGTCGCGGAGCCTGTGGAGCTGCGGACTCACCATCGTGGGGCTGGCCGGCCTCGGAGCGCGGGGAGCGGTGGTGGCTCGTTGCTGCGGCCCGACTCCGGAGCTCCAGCTGCAGACCTGTGGACTATGATATCGGGAGTTCGCGGGTCCGGGTGAGAGACCGCTTTCCGGAGCTCCCGCAACGCAACTTCTCCAGCTCGAGTCGCGGGGTTGGAACGACCGGAGCGGGGCCGTAAATCCAGCGCCCGCCGGGGGCTCCAACTTTGTGGCTTTTGGGCCCGGAGCGAGGCTGTATACCGCCCGGCGCGGCCTCAACGGCCGTGGGACTTAACATTGCCCGCCTGGGGCTTCAACATCGGGAGAAAAATGGGGCAGGGGAGAGAAAAGACTTTGCCTTCCATCACAGTGAGGAGGAGATTCACTGTGATGGATGTTTTTCTGTAAATTGAATTGTTTGTGTGTCTTGTAGGAATTGTTTTGTTTGTATGGCTGTGGAAACAGAGTTTCGTTTGAGCCTCTTTGAGGTTCAAATGACAAGAAATAAATCAAATCAAATCAAATCAAATTAACCTACAAACCTGTGGGAGGAAACCAAAAATCTCAGAGGAAAACACATGCAATCACGGGGAGAACGTACAAACTCTGGACAGACAGCACCCGTAGTTGGGATCGAACACGGGTCTCTGGCACTGTAAGGCAGCAACTCTACCACTGCGCAACTGTGCCGCTCTGGAAGTGCCTGGAAGAATTTCTGTGGGTAGCCATTTTTAGTTGTATTGTATCAAACTTTCTCCAACTTATCCTTATAGCTAATACTTTCAAGCCAGGTAACAGTGTGGTGAATCTCATCTGCACCCACTCCATTCTGCAAAGCCTCCTTCCTGCATTGCAGTGACCAGTACTGCACACAATACCCCAATGAATAATAAATGTGGCCGGACCAAAATGTTATATAGCTACAATGTGTCTTCAAACATTTTATTCTCAACACCCCAACTGATGATGCCAAGCATGCTGTATGCTTTCTTCACCACCCTACCTACTTGTAATGCCATTTTCAGGGAGCTATGAGCTTGCACCTCGAGTTCTTTCATACATCGATGCTCGTAAGGGTCCTGCCATTAATTGGATGCTTTCCTCTTACATTTGACCTCCCAAAATGCAAATCCTCACACTTGTCTGGCTCAAAATCCATCTGTCAATACTCTGTCTGCATTTCCAACTGGTCTAAAACCTGCAAAATCTTTTGACAGTCTTCTTCATTATCCAATCCTCACAAATGTTTCTATTATCTGCAAACCTATTGAACAGCCCTCCTATATTATTTTTCTAAAAATTAATATATATTGCAAGCAACAAATGTCTCGGCATTGACCCTCGCAGAACACCACTGATTTTAATCCTCCAGAAAGAATAACACCACATCATCATTACCCATGGTCTTCTATGGTTCGAGACACTTTTTAATCCATGGAACACCAATTCTCCATGGATCCCATGTCTTGTCGAAAGCTTTACAAGTCCATGTGTACATATCCACTGCCCCACCCTCATCAACCATCTTTGTTACCTCCTCAGTTATGTTTGCAAAACATGATCTCCCCTACACAAAGCCATGCTGGTTATGCCTAATGAGACTCTTTTTCCAGATAGGAGTGGATCCTGTCCCTGAGAAACATCTCCATTAATGTCTTGACCACTGATATAAGGCCTGATATATAACAACAATAAATCCATATTTCTTCCTATCATCCTTCTTTTCCACATCTATCTTCCTTACTGTCCTGTTCTTCTGACCTGTTTCATCATCTAATTTTTTTGATATCCACTTTCACAGTCTGTCACACAACGAGGAAAGGTTTTAATTTTGTGTCGGAAGGAACTGCAGACGTTGGTTTACACCGAAGATAAACACCAAATGCTGAAGTAAATTAGCGGGTCAGGCAGCATCTGTGCAGCAAAGGAATAGATGACGTTTCGGGTCGAGACACCACCTCAGAATGAATTTTGATTTTGTTTCATTTAATCTGTACATTTCAGAAAGCACTTCGTGACCTTAATGTACCAAGGCACACAATCTTTTACTTGCAGCTATTGAGAGTGTTCTTTTTTAAAATCTTATTCAGCCCAAAGTTTGGTGGAAAGTACTGCACTGGAAAACGCAAACGATATCGCATCTGCAATGTCACACCATGTCGACAGGAGAGACCCACATTTCGTCAGATGCAGTGCAGCGAGTTTAACACAGTTCTTTACAAAAATGAACTCTACTCCTGGATTCCAGTTCATCACGTTGGTACATATTTTATTTATATTATATATGAGTCTGATGTATCTCAATCTTGTCGCCGTGTTTTGTATAGCTGAACACAGAATGGGAGCATTGCCACGACGGTGTAGCATTAACACCGACAGATACCCATAGAGTGCACTTGAATTATCTTCACATGAATCTGAGGGGTAACTGGAAAAAGGTTCTGACTATCTACCCTATCTATGCCTCGCATAATTTTATATAGAATACAACATTGAATACAACATTGAAAAGTAGAGCACAGGTACCAGACCCTTCGGCTTACTATGACTGTGCCAAATACGATGCCAAGCAAAACTAATCTCCCCCCCCTGCACAAGATCCACACTCCTCCATTCCATGCACATCTATGTGCCCATCTAAAAGCCTCTTAAATGCAACTATCGTATCTGCCGCCACCACCATCCACGGCAGCGCATTCTAGGCACCAACCAAGTTCTGTGTAAAAAAACCTGCCCTGCAAATCTCTGACCTAAATATTTGCACTAAGTAGGTCCCAGTCAATATTGGGGATGTTCTAGTCACCCACTATGAGAACCCTGTTGCTTTTGTATCTTTGGGTAATCTGTCTAAATATTTGTAGGAAAGAACTGCAGATGCTGGTTTAAATCGAAGATAGACACAAAATGCTGGAGTAACTCAGCGGCACAGGTAGCATCTCTGGAGAGAAGGAATGGGTGATGTTTCGGGTCGAGATCCTTCTTCAGACCGATGTCAGGGAAGTGGGCGGTACAGAAATAAAATGTAGTCGGAGACAGTAAGACTGGTCAGAGAACTGGGAAGGGGGGGGGGGGGGGATGGAGAGAGAGAGGGAAAGCAAGGGCTACTTGAAGTTAGAGAAGTCTAAATATCTGTTCCTCAATCTCCTGCTTGCTGCTGTGGCACCTATAGTACACTCCCATTACATTGATTGCACCTTTCTTATTTTTGAGCTATATCCATATAGCCTTTATGGATGCACCCTCCAGTATGTCTTCTCAGATGCTGCCATGACATTCTGCCTAATTAGCAGGGCAACTCATCTGCCTCTTATTTACTTCCCTATCTATACCATCTGAAACACCAAAACCCTGGAATGTTGAACTGCCAGTCGTGTCTGTCTTGCAACCAAGTGCAACATCGCAGTCCCAAGCTCTGATACAGTCTCTCGGTTCATCTGCTTTACCCACGATACTCCTTGTGTTGAAATAAACACATCAGCCCATCAGCTTTACCATATTCCTTAACCTCTCCCTGCCTGACATTCCTTTGAGAATTATTGGTCTTAACCTCTATCTTCACAACAGGCCTTCCATTTGTTGACTTTCAACTCTGGTTCCTACTCCCCCGCCACTCTTGTTTAAACCCTCCTAAGTGGAACTAACAAATTTCCTTGCAAGAATATTGGTCCTCCTCCAGTTCAGATGCAACCCGTCCTTGGCGTAGAGATCACCTCTGCCCCAGAAGAGATACTAATTGTCTAAAAATCTGATAGTCTTACCCCTGCACCAAATCCTTCTTCTTCTTGGCATGCACAGCCTAAAGTTGTAGGACAACTTGTTCTATTTGGTCTTACTTGATTGTGCACGCCAGGTTGATTGCATTCGTCGAAACAGGGCGGACCACGTGAAGGTTGCAATCTCCCACCCCGCACCAAATCCTGAGCCATGGCTTCATTAGTCCTACCTTCCTAATACTACATACACTCATGCACGCACCGGGAATAATCTGGAGATTACTACCTTTCAAGTTCTGCTTTTTAACCTGTTGCCTAACTCGTACAATCACTCATCAGGACCTCATCCTACCTGTACCAACATAATGTGTACCAACATGCACAATGACTTCTGGTTGCTTCACCTACCCCTTGAGAATGTTCTGCAGCCGCTCTGAAACATCCTGGATCCAGGCACCAGAGAGAGCAACACACTATTCTAGAGTATACTTCTATCAGGTCTCTCCTCAGCCTCTGACATTGTAGGGAAAACAATCCAAGTTTGTCCAACCTCTCCTTGAATCTAATACCTTCTAATCCAGGCACTTCTAGTCACTAACAAATACATTTATTGCTATTTCGGAAGTTACTTCTGCTACACTTAAGATTTTTTATTTCTCCTCCTTCTCTAAAACCCATCTCTGATTAATATCCTAATCACATCTACAATGACCATGTTTAGGACGGCTTCATTATTTTTATGTTTCTATATGGCGATGTTGGGAAACTTCTCAGTGTAATGGTTTTACATAGTAAAAATAGCTGCTATCATTTTCAGATGAACAAAAATGCTGGAGTAACTCAGCGGGTCAGGCAGCATCTCTGGAGATAAAGAATAGGTGACATTTTGGGTTGGAATCCAGCAATGCTGCCTGACCCGCTGAGTTACTCCAGCGTGTTGCGTCTGTGGTCGGTATAAATCATCATCTGCAGTTCCTTCCTACCCTTATAATTTGCATCTCACTTCAGCATCTGCTTTACCATGTTTCTCTCTTTTATTAATTTTGTACTGACTTGTTAAAATTTGATTTTTGAGAACACAAACCCATTATTTTTGAACACAGAGAAAAGAGTGTTAATGGCTGACGTGATTGTTATTGCATCTAATTCACTCAAGTACATCATCCAACTCTGGAGAGATGTTCAAACATAAATGTTGCACAATGATTCTTTCCATGCTCTCCATTATATTTCAACAATGCAATCTGTTGAAAATTAGTTTGGCTTGCTTCCAGAGTCAGTTACAAGGATATTTGTGTTCTCCATATAGATATATATTTTGTTTTAGTCTGCACGGACCAACGTGCACTTGAGGAAAGTGTGCAGCGTGTTAATGAGTGTGCTGAGCTACCTGACACACATGAATTTTGAAATGCATTTCCTTTGGCATTATCCCCATCAGGTCTTTTGTTAACAGGGTGAACTCAGAGATCTCAATCCTGTCATGCATCAAAGAATGTGAAGGAAGTCCTTCAGTACAAATGTGTTTTGCACTTTGAGTTTATAAATATATTCAGGAGCTCAATTACAGTTCTAGTGACAAGCATACCTAACACAAGTGCATTGAAGCTACTTGGACTTCAGAATTTAATTTGCCAGAACAACCCTCATGGGAAAAGAAGTTGATAGCGAAAGTCACCAGCGTAGGTTGGAAATATTGGCAGATTTTGTTCTAACTTAAAATCTAAAACCTCATTGTTAAGAGAAAGGCTTTTGCAAACATCTCCAATCGTGAGTCATTTGACGACACTTTGAAGTGAAAAATTATGAACAAGCTGTATCTACAGCCAATTTAAAATTAGCTTTGGGATTTGGAGGATGAAAGTTTCTTCAGAACAGAACTGACTTTTAAAATTATCAAAAACTTTTATTTTCTACATGAGAAACCTATTTTTGCATTTTACCTTCTTCCCACTACTCTTCTACTGGAATTATATAGAATTTTATTCTCACTGGAGTGCAGATGTATGAAGGGTAACTTTATAAAGGGGCATAAATAAGACTTTTTTTCCCCTCATGGATGGGGAATTTGCATTTATCTTTCTTACTACCAACTCCACTTGCAAATTAACCTTTTGGGAAACCCGCGGCAGCACTCCCAAGTCCCTTTGCACCCCATTTAGAAAATAGTCTACTCCTTTATTCCTTCAACCAAACTGCATGACCCTACATTTTGCTACACTGTATTCCATCTGCCACTTCTTTGCCCACTCTCCCAACTGCTCCAAGTACTTCAGCAGCCTCCCTGCTTCCTCAAAATTACCTGCTCCACCACCTATCTTTGTATAATTTGCAAACTTGGCCACAAAGCCGTTGTTTCCCTAATCCAGATCATTAACATACAATGTGAAAAGTAACGGACCCAACACTGAACCATGCAAAACGCCACTAATCACCGGCTGCCAATGTGAAAGGGGCTTGCAGGCTTGAGTTATAGGGAGAGATTGAGTAGGCAGGATTTTTCTCTTTAGGAGGCTGAGTGGTGATCTTTTGGGTATACAAGATCAAGAGAGTCATGGATAAAGTTAACATGCACAGTCTTTTTCCCAGGGTGGAGATAATGTAAAACCAGAGGGCATAAGCTTGAGTTGAGAACAGATAGATTTAAGAAGGAACTCAGGGGCAACTTTTAATTTCAGACCATATCTGGAATGAGCAGCCAGCATACATCTGTAGCAGCGGATGCAATTTCGACTTTTAAAACACATTTCGGCATATATGGATGTGAAAGGTTTTGAGGGCTATGGATTATGTGCAGACAAATGGGGCTAGCCCAGTCAGCAAGATTGGTCAGGCTGGACAAGGTGGGCCAAAGCATCTGTTACCACCCTGTATAGCACCATGACTCCTTTACCCAGAGTAGGGAAATCAATAACCATAGGTATAAATGAGAGAGGCAACATTTAATAGGAACCTGAGAGGCAACATTTTCACTCCAAGGGTGGTTGGTACATGGGACGAGCTGCCAGAAGAGATAGTTGAGGCAGATACTAAACAACATTTAAAAAACATTTGTAGGTAGATGGACAGGAAAGTTTGGTGGGACGTGGGCCAAACATGTGTTAATGCGATTAGTCCAGATGGGACATCTTGGTCAGCATGGACGAGTGGGGCTAAAGAGCCTATTTCCATGCTGTATGACTCTGTGACTCCACGACCTTAATACAGTACGTGCATTTGGATACCAGTTTTGATAACTCATGCCATTCTATCAAAAGACATCTAATTGTCTTTGGATTATTGTAAAACATCCCATAAATCATACAGATGGTTTTTTTTCAGGCTGATATTTATGGTATATGATTCTACAGAAGATGTCTGTTCTTTGCTGCCCACATTTTATGTGTTAGCATATACAGTAAATAATAGTGGCAACTAAATTTGTTTTGTTTGTATCTTGAAGATTACTTTTATTGATTACCAAAAGTAATACATAACCAAAGCAACAGAGGTACAGTTGTTTTTCCATTGCTACGACAATGAAGTTGGCAGTTTTGGTATTAGAGGTTATAAAATTAAATTAGGATTACTAAAATAATTTCTGTCACAGCTATAAGATTAAGAATCATCAACTACCATGGAGTCAAATCAGACAAAATAATTATGATTATAATTGTTTTAAACTTTCATTAATAATTTTGTAATTTGTTTAACCCCTTCCAACAGGGAACCTTTACAATGGCACCATGGGGTTCTGCTGTTCTTCTCCCTCTTACAATCACACTACTTCTACTGACCCCCTCCTCCCACCCGTACACCCTTCTCACACCCCTTACATCCTCCTCCTCTCCGAACTCTCCTCATCACCCCACAGTCCCTTACTCAAGCTTCCCTCCACCCTACTGATCGCAGCCCACACCCCTGTCATGTTTTCACCATCCCCAACTGACCACCCTATATCCAGTTCAGAACGGTAGGTTCTCAAACCAGGCCTTACCTTTTTACCCCAATACTCCACCTCAATGAATTCCGGGCCCGCCATGATGTGGAGCTTTTCATCTGTTGCTTCTGCCTCTTGCACACATAACCTCTGCTCCAGAAAAGATTAGGCTGAGGAGACAAACGTACAGAGTAAAATAATTGAATATTGTTGGACGTTAGAAGGAATAGCACAAAAGGGACACAAACAACTCCAGTAAATTACTTTCTACTTCATATGTGTTTGCTAAAGTTCTGGTAGCAAAGTTCCAGCAGATTTATAAACAAGATCTTTTTCACTTTTTCAGCTAATCCCTGTGAACTACATTGTCGGCCCAATGAAGGACAGTTCTCTGAGAAGATGCTCGATGCAGTGCTGGATGGGACATCGTGCACTGAAGCTGTAAACAGCAGGGACATCTGCATTAATGGCATATGTAAGGTATAGTTGGGTATGTTTTCTTTATGTAAAGAATTATTTTTTTCCTCAGCAGCTTGAAGTAACAAGCAATATTGTAAAATATGTTACTAGCTCTGAGTCACCATCAACTCAGAACATTAACTGCTTGCACTAAACATTATTCACGTTATTCCCTTTATCATGTATCTGTACACTGTGGATAGCTCGATTGTAATCATATATCGTCTTTCCGCTGACTGGTAAGCACGCAACAAAAGCTTTTCACTGTTCCTCGGTACACGTGACAATAAACTGAACTAAATTTAACTTAGAAATGATTGTCAGGTATAATGTATTTCAAATCTAATTAGGATCTTATTATTAGTTTAGTTTTCTATCAGAGTACATATGCAGACTTTCAGAAAGAAATTTGATCTATTTTGAAAAAGATAATAAAGTATTGTTATCGGAAAAGATCAAGATGTGGGAAGAAATGAGACCATGTCCGAGCGTTATTTTAGTGCAGTAAACTCTTTCTACGCTAATTCCTACTCTCTTTCTTTGGGCCCAGTGTTCAATCGTGAACTAGTTTTGCCCTCCCTCTCATGTCTCTTCCTCTAATACCAATGTCTGATCCCTCTCTACAGCAGGCTGTGATAGTATTGTTTCTCCCACCCTCACTGCTGTACACCTTCCCCATGGCTGCAGCCTTGCATCTAATCTTTCCTTTTCTTTGTCCATTTGGAATGAAAATGGATCATCTTTTGTTTTCTGTTTCTTTTGTAGGATGCCATTCATCCCTTCATATTACCCTTCTTCAATCTTTGGCGTCTTGAGGTTTGCCTACAATCTCTGCTCCTTTGTATGTCATACCTCATTCTTTTTTTCAAACTTTAGGTAACTCTTCACATCAACTTTGATCGTCACCTTGAAATCCTTATTTTCTTTTTTAGAAATTGGTAACATTTCATTCCAAGAAGTTATCTCATTCTTATTGAAACTTGTAATTAAATGTATCTTATGGCAAGCAATTTCAAATAAATATACTCTTTTTCTATCTGGAATGTATTCATATACTTAGCAAAACACACTAGGCAAAAGGATTTAATAATCCCTGAGAAACTAATTATGGTATTTGACTAAAAAAATGACTCGGAGAAGTTTATAGTTTTGAACTCTGCATGAATTATCGGCAGCAGCAGGCTGATGGATTTTTGAAACCTCCTTGATGCATGAATTTCCCATTGCTATCCACATCCAGTTTTCTAGATGTGAGATGAGTCAAGCTTTTTGAGTGTGTACCCTTTGATGCCCATTAACTTCAGCATTACCAAGGTACCTCGATTGAATTGAATTGAATTGAATACTTTGTTGTCATATGTGACAAGTCGCAGTGAAATTCTTTGCTTGCGTACCTTGATGCAAATTGTCCCCACATAAAGGCCGTTGACAAAGTTACAAATATCCCTTGCCAGGTTCACCCTTGTTCTCTCCCACACTCTCCCCCACCCTCCCTCACGGCAGTTCCCCCATGCCGGTCCTCCTTTGTTCTTGGTACGATGAAATATTGCCTCGATGTCAAGGGCAATCACTCACCCTGCTTTTGGAATTCAGCTCTGTGATCCATGCTCAGATCAAGTCTGTGATAAGGTCTGGAACACGGTTGTCCTGGCAAAATCCAAACTGGGCAGCGATAAATACGTTATTCATAAATGATTGGGGGTAATTATTAGGATTGAATTTATCCTCCTTTTTTATAAATGGGATGTACCTGGGCAGTTTTCCACATTGTTGGGTGCCAACATTGTAACTGTACTGGAAAAGTAGCAAAAGGAGTGGCTAGTTCCGAAAAGCAAGTGCACACTGATGCGTTGTCTCATTCAAGATTCAAGATTCAAGAGAGTTTATTGTCATGTGTCCCAGATAGGACAATGAAATTCTTGCTTTGCTTCAGCACAACAGAATATTGTAGGCATAAATAAATACAGAACAGATCAGTGTGTCCATATACCATTGAATATATATATACACACATAAATAATCAGATAAAGTGCAATAGGCTATTAATGTTCAGAGTTTTGTTTGAGTTGAGATTAATAGCCTGATGGCTGTGGGGAAGTAGCTGTTCCTGAACCTGGATGTTGCAGATTTCAGGCTCCTGTACCTTCTACCTGAAGGTAGCGGGGAGATGAGTGTGTGGCTAGGATGGTGTGGGTCCTCGATGATACAGCCAGCCTTTTTGAGGCAGCGACTGCGATAGATCCCCTCGATGGAAGGGAGGTCAGAGCTGATGATGGACTGGGCAGTGTTTACAACTTTTTGCAGTCTTTTCTGCTCCTGGGCGCTCAAGTTGCCAAACCAAGCCACGATGCAACCGGTCAACATGCTCTCTACTGTACACCTGTAGACGTTAGAGAGAGTCCTCCTTGACAAACCGACTTCACATCAGCGCCACTTCTCTGGAAGTAGAGGCGCTGATGTGCTTACTTTATAATTGCATCAATGTTCTCGGACCAGGAGAGATCTTCAGAGATGTGCACGCCCAGGAATTTGAAGCTCTTGACCCTCTCCACCATCGACCCATTGATATAAACGGGACTCGGGGTCCCCATCCTACCCCTTCCAAAGTCCACAATCAGTTCCTTGGTTTTGCTGGTGTTGAGAGCCAGGTTATTGTGCTGGCACCATTTGGTCAAACGGTCGATCTCACTTCTATACTCTGACTCATCTCCATCAGGGATAAGTCCCACAACAGTGGTGTTGTCAGCGAACTTGATGATGGAGTTTCCACTATGACCGGCTACGCAGTCATGAGTATAGAGTGAGTACAGCAGGGGGCTGAGCACGCAGCCTTGAGGTGCACCCCTGCTGATTGTTATCGATGCTGACACATTTCCACCAATACGGACAGACTGTGGTCTGTGAATGAGGAAGTCGAGGATCCAATTGCAGAGGGATGCGCGGGGATTCTACATCTTCAGTGCTACAGAGAACATAAAATGGTACAGCCCAAGAATGTCTGTGCCAAACATGATGCCCAGTGAAACTGATCTCATCAGCCTGTACATGATCCATATCCCTCTATTCCCTGCACTTGCATGTGCCTATCTAAAAGCCACAAATGCCATTAGCGTATCTGACTCCAACACCACCCCTGGCTTTAAACCCAGTTTCCCACCACTCTCCGTTTTACAAACATTTGTCTCACACAACTCAGTTAAATGTTCACCCTCTCACCTTATAGCTATGCTCTCTAGTGTTGGACATTTCCACCCTGGAAAGAGGTTCTGACTATCTACCCTATCTATGCCTCCCATAATTAAATATACGTAGCAAATCACCCCTCAACCTCTGATGTTCCAGAGAAAATAATTCAATTCTATCCAATAATTCAATTCTATCTGTTGAAACCCTCTAATCGAGGCAGCATTCTGGTAAACCTCCCCTGCACCTTCGCAAAAGCCTCTGCTTCTTTCCTGTAATGGGGCAAGCAAATCTGCACGCAATACTCCAAATATTCTTTGCCATTTCTTGCTATCTCGTGATTGCATAGAATTAGCCAGAAACTAGTTTCTGTGATCGTGGGAAGTCAAGATTGATCATCTGTTCAGTACTTGTAAATGAACATGCTTTTGCGTTTGCTTTTGCTGAAAGCAAATGCTTTTAGAATCTAAATGCAGGGTGCATGAATGAATGGTATAATTGTATGAATGGTATAATTATATTGAGTTATTATGCTTTTATAATGTTCTTTGTGGCATAACTATTGGTTCAGCCGTGGATGTCATGCGAAATAACACAAAGTGCTGGAGTAATGTGGCAGGTCAGGCAGCATCACTGGAGAACATGGATAGGTGACGTTCCAGTTCGGGACCCTTCTTCAGACTGAAGACAGGAGAGATATAACTTCCTTGCTCTTATTCAAAATATTGTATTTGCATCTTTTACGTCCATATTAACGAAAGAAGAATTTCATGGGCAACTATATGGATGCATCATGGAAAATTAATGTGCTGGTACAGCAAGAAATTGGGAAAATGAGGAAGGCAATTATTGGAAGAGCAATTATGCTTTGCCTTAATTAAATTGAGCCATCACCTAGATTTTTGTGCACTGTTCTGGTTTCTCAACCGAAGAAAGGATATACTTGCAACAGAAGGTGCAGTAGATGTGTTTCACGAGATTGGTTGCTATCAGGGAGGGATTGTCTTGTGAGCAGAATAATCAGACTGGGATTATACACTTCAGGCGTTAGTAGAATGGGACGTGATTACATTAAAATATACAAAATACTTACAGGACCAACCTAGGTAGATTCAGAAATAATGTCTTCCATCACTGGGATATATAGAATTAATACTTTGTCTCAAAATAAGGCGTTTGCCACCCAAAACTGAAATTAGAGGAGTTTTCTTCAAGAAAATAATGAATGCTTGAAATTCTCAGTACAAGAAGGTTGAGGAGGCTCAGTTGCTAAGTATATTCATGACAGATTGATAGACATTATTAAATCAAAGCAAATAGGTTAGTATAATAAAGTGGCGGTGAGGCAAAATATCAGCCAGGATTTTACTGAACCCGGCATTAGTGTCAGCATGGCACTGCTCCAGCTTCTGTTTCTACTAAATCGGACACGGAATTAAGGTGGGAGGGGCAGGTTTTAACACAAACCTGAGGGGCAACCTTTTCACTCCGAGGGTGGCAAGTATATGGAATCAGCAGTCGGAGGCCGTAAAGAAGGAAGATAAGACAGGTACTAAAAAAGCATTTAAAAAACACATGGATAGGAATGGTTCAGAGTGATATGGGCCAAGTTAGGCCAATGGGACTAGATAAGATGGAACATCTCGCTGTATGATTCTATGACTCTAAGAAGAGTCCGCAGAAGGCCTGTTCGACGAACAAGTACAAAGTGCTGGGTCATGTTTAGTTTTAGTTTAGTTTAGAGATACAGCACGGAAACAGGCCCTTCGGCCCACCGGATCCACGCCGACCAGCAATCCCCGCATATTGACACTATCCTACACACACTAGGGACAATTTGTTTTATATTTACCAAGCCAATTAGCCACATACCCTTACGTCTTGGAGTGTGGGAGGAAACCAACGATGTCAGAGAAAACCCACTCAGGTCACAGGGAGAATGTACAAACTCCATACAGGCAAGCACCGGTAGTCGGGATCAACTAAACGTAAGGGGCTGTCCCACTTGGGCGACCTAATCTGCGAGTTTAAAAGAGTGTCTTCGACCTTCAAACTCGCAGCATGGTCGACACGTGGTCCTAGGAGGTCCTATGAGGTCGCTGGAACTCTCCTTCATGCTCGAGGAAAGTTCCTGAATACTTGCAGCCCCTAGGTCGTGGAAAATTTGTCAGCATGTTGAAAATTTTCTCGAGTAAATTTTGGGTGGCATGGTTCTTTTGAACTCATAGTGCAGTGGAGTGGGGTCGCTATTTAGTTACAGGCAGTCGAGGGCAGCCGTAGGCAATCTCCTTTGCTGACCGGGCATTTTGTTTGGCTCATTGGAGTTTTCAGGACCAAGGAAAACCTACCGGTAGGTAAAATGCCTGCTAAACTTTATTATACTTCTTAAAAGTGTCTCCACTCCTTCTCCCCCCCCCTTCTCCTCCCCCCTTCTCCTCCCCCCTTCTCCTCTCCCCTTCTCCTCCCCCCTTCTCCTCTCCCCTTCTCCTCTCTCTAAAGGACTTACCTTTACTGTGCAGCCGTTTTACCTTCCTCTTCATCGCGGGTGTGAATTTCAGACAGCGCTCCCCCGCTTTCCCTGACCCCCGTCTTTGCGATGTGTTTGTGTGTGTGTGTGCGGTCGGTCGATCCAGCTGGCGGTTTCAATGTAGACGGTCGATCCAGCTCGAGGCTTTCCAGGCGAGTGCCCTCGAGCTTGAAGGTCGAAGACACTCTTCTTAACTCGCGGATTAGGTCGCCCAAGTGGGGCAGCCCCTTTAAAGTTCTTAGTGGATAGGACAGGCTAGATGCAGGAAAAATGTTCCCGATGTTTGGGGAGTCCAGAACCAGGGGTCACAGTTTAAGAATAAGGGCCATTTAGGACTGAGATGAGGAAAAACTTTTTTCACGCAGAGAGTTGTGAATCTGTGGAATTCTCTGCCACAGAAGGTAGTGGAGGCCAATTCACTGGATGTTTTCAAGAGAGAGTTAGTTATAGCTCTTAGGGCTAATGAAATCAAGGGATATGGGGGGAAAAGCAGGAACGGGGTACTGATTTACTGATCAGCCATGATCATATTGAATGACAGTGCTGGCCCGAAGGGCTGAATGGCCTACTCCTGCACCTATTTTCTATGTTTCTAAACAACCTGACAGTGAACATGCATATAAAAGAGAAAAGTAGTTGAGAATAAGTAAAAGTAATTCCAGGGTAGCAGTGATGATAGCAATTTGGATGAACTAAACAGGAAGGAAAATATACTTCAGTGTTAAGGTCAGAAGTGGGAATACTGCACCACACAGTGAATAAAGGAAGACACAGGAGATCTGTGTTGTACCAAGTATGTACTGGCCGGTTTAAATTCAAACATGAAACAAGCAAGACATCCAAAGACAATTTTACAAGGGCATTACAAAATGAAATTTGATACTGGGATATGTAAGGAAGCAGAAGAGTTGACGATCAAAAGCTAGATCAGAAATGAGGGCTTTAAGGAGCGTCTGAAAGTAAGAGCAGTAAATGCCGACAGGTTTAAGACATTTTAATCAAAATCAAGGTTGCTTGCCACTGATGGCAACAATGCCCCGCTGAGTGCCTCCATCTGTTTATTTTTTCACTCCAGATTCCAGTATTTGCAGTCTCCAGGGTCTCCCTTTAACTGCTCCGGCTGTGAATTTTCTTCACGTTGGCTTTGAAGATGTTATTCTCTCTTTCGAAGTGGAATTCTGTGAGACCCCTCACTGTCCTCTCCTTGTTGCTTCTATTGTTGTTCTGTTCTTCAACAATGTTCCCTCCAAGACCATAAGACATAGGAGCAGAATTAGGCCATTCGACCCATCGAGCCTGCCCCACTTTCTAATTTTCCCTCTCAACTGATTTTTTCCCTGTCAACCCAAGATTCGATACTGCAGCCACATGACTTTCCTCAGTACATTTGCCTGCCTCCATCTTGTCCCTCGTGGTTGTCAGTTATGGCTTCAGCCCTTCCAATTTGGTCTCAGCTATGATCTCTGGTGCGTACAATCAATTCACTGCTTCTTCCAACACTTTTCACCCTGCACCCTATGGTCGACTATCTACCATTTCTGCCATGCATGAGTACCTTCTGACCCTTTCTTTCTCTGTCTCATACAGCTGTGGACCTGGATTGTTCAAATATGTCACAGTTCGCAATTCATCTTCATCCTATGCCAGATCCACTCCTTCAGCCATTTTCTTCATTTTCCTGCCCATCACAAAGGTCAGAAACTCCCCTGGCTCCAGGCCCCTGATGTGCCACGACGACCCTCTGATCGTCATCAGCTATGAACCTTACCATAACACCTTCCCTCTTTTGTACCCTTATCCCATCCCAGCCCCAACACTAGACTCTACCATTTTCCATTCCCTCTCTCTTCTGACCTCACTTTCCCTAACTCAGCTACAGTTTCCCCCTGAGCTCTTTCTCCCATTACCTTCTTCTGACCCCATCTCCAACCCCTAAAATGTTTTCACCATCAATCCCCCTCCCCCACTGACCTGTCCATCTTGCTATTGAGAGAGTGCAGGTTTACAAGGGTAATTCCTGGGATGGCGGGACTGTCAAATGCTGAGAGAATGGAGCATCTGGGCTTGTATACTCTGGAGTTTAGAAGGATGAGAGGGAATATTATTGAAACATATAAGATTGTTGAGGGTTTGGACACGCTAGAGGCAGGAAACATGTTCCCGATGTTGGGGGAGTCCAGAACCAGGGGCCACAGTTTAAGAATAAGGTGTAAGCCATTTAGAATGGAGACGAGGAAACACTTTTTCTCACAAAGAGTTTTGAGTCTGTGGAATTCTCTGCCTCAGAGGGCAGTAGAGGCCGGTTCTCTGGATACTTTCAAGGGAGAACTAGATAGGGCTCTTAAAGATAGCGGAGTCAGGGGATATGGGGAGAAGGCAGGAACGGGGTACTGATTGGGGATGATCAGCCATGATCACATTGAATGGCGGTGCTGGCTCGAAGGGCCGAATGGCCTACTCCTGCACCTATTGTCTATTGTCTATTGTCTATTGATGCTACCCAGATTGCCTTTAGCAGACACTATATGGTCTGACCTCACCATCAAATACCTGCACTAGCACATCAGTGAGTTCCAGGCCCAACATGATATCATGGAATGTCATGATAGCAAGGAATCCTCACCTTCCACTCATAATCGTTTATATGACTCAATCACTCTTCTTTATATTGGACATCCACTTCTGGCCTTGTATCCTCCCTTGATCAACCACCTTGTCTTTTTCAATCTTTAGACTTTAGACTTTCGAGATAGAGTGCTTAAACGGGCCTTTCGGTCTACACCAACCAGCGATCGCCCCGTACACTAGCACTCTCCTACACACTGGGGACAATTTATAATTTTACCAAAGCCAATTAACCTGCACATCTTTGGAGTGTGGGAGCAAACCTGAGCAACCAGTGAAAACTCACTTGGTCACAGGGACACTCAAGGCAGCAACTATACCACTGTGTCACTCAGTCGTTCATCTCATCCATTCAATCTCACCCCCTCTGAACATTCAGCACTCCACTCACTTGGCATCTAATCCAGGACACCTTACATGCCTTCCAACATTTTGACAAATTCCATTTCCTGGCCTTATCTTCAAGATGAATGCAGGAATGCAGATGCTGGTTTACAGAAAAAGACACAAAGTGCTGGAGTAACTCAATGGGTTAAGAAGTATCTCATGGGAACATGGAGAGGTGATGTTTTGGGCTAGGACCTTTATTCACACTGATTGTAGTAGTGGGGAGAAGGCTGGAAGTAAAATGGGGACAGGGCAATGATAGGTGGATCTAGGTGAGGTGTGGTGGGTGGGGGGGGGTGTTGATTAGCAGATGGGTAGACAAAGGCCAGAGATGGGAAGGAGACAGGTGGGACTAGTGTAGCTGGGACATTTTGGCCGGTGTGGGCAAGTTTGGCCGAGGGCTTGTTTCCACACTGTATCATTCCATGACGCTCTATGACTCTAACTAAACAAACATCAATCTTTCCCCCACCCTTTCCATCTATATCCCTTCTTCTGACTTCATATTTTGTGCATCTTCTCTCCTTAGCCTTTTGTCATCTTCTCATCTCCTGCCTTTGTCTACCAATTGCCAAACACCCTCACCTGTACACACCTATTACTTGCCAGGTTTTGTCCCACCCCCCTACTCAAATAGTCTGAAGAAGAGCCACGATGTTTAAAATGTTGCCTGTCCATGTTCTCCAGAGACTCTGCCTGACCTGGCTGATTTACTCCAGCACTTTGTGCCTTATGCCATATCTTCAACATGTAAGTCCTTATGTTCCTTCATCCACCATCAGGAAGGTTATGTTCACACTACTTTATGGAGCAGTGACCCAACCAGTTTTCCTCCATTAACACTTACATGACAAACAAAAGGTAGGCAAAACTAGGACCCATGCAAGTGCCCATCGGTTCCCCTTTGGTTTTTTGAAAGCCGGAGGATTCGAAAGCGAAAAAGTTAATGGTGTGAACATGTTTGCTCACTCATGTAGATGAGGCCACATTGAGAGCATCAAATACAAAAGAACAGGTTGGGGGAGGTGCAGGTGAATGTCTGCCTCACCCGGAAGGACTGTAGATATAGAGCTTTTTTACGAAGGTAGGAAATGTTAAAGCCATGGAGATATTTTTACTGGGTGTCATTAATAAAGAGTATGGATGGGAACCATATGGAACTTCTTTGGGTCCAGAAAAGATGTTGTGCTCTGGCAACCACACATTCCTTGGCATGAGATTAATCTGAATCTAATCTGGATGTGCCAAGATGATCAGAGATCCATCTGCCATTCCAGCCATTGAGAAATGATGACACTTCACCTTGCTTTGCTGTTTAGGTCTTATAAATTGGACCGCTATTTATTTGACCTATCCCCCCCCCCCCCCCCCCCCCCCCCCCCGTTTGATCTTGCTGGCATGGGTGACTGTGCCATAAAAGTAGTGGAACACCAAGAGCATTTTTGATCTCTATTATGTCAGCAATGCAGTCAAAAGAAAAGTTACATACGTTGGTGTCTACGTCAGCAAGCATTGCAGTCTTCTTATCCAGTCCACATCACACAATTACACATTGTTCAGCCAGAGCTGAATACACTTCTCGGCATCTGCATACAATGGCGTCTTGCGCTTCTTGTGCCTCTTGTGCTTCTTGTACATCTTGTGCCTCTTGTGCTTCTTGTGCTTCTTGTACATCTTGCGCTTGTGTTTCTTGTGCCTATTTTGCTTCTTTTGCTTCTTGTGCGTATTGGGGGAAAGATTGGTGGAAACAGGGCCACAACGTGTGCCCTCTTTCCTTGACCCTAGCATTGGAGTGATGGGTGAATACAATTCAGTGAGTTCAGAAATGGAAATAGTGGTTGGACGAACATGTTTCTGAAGGATAGAATGAAGAAGGTTGGCCTGGATTGCGTAAGAATAACGATAAAGTGGATTTCAGCAGCAGGTGAAATACGGCAGGGAAAGGCAAAGGAGCACCCAAAAGCCAGACTTTACTTTTAGACTACAGATACAGTGCAGAAACAGGCCCTTCGGCCCACCAAGTCCGCACTGACCAGTGATCACCCCGTACACTGGCATTATCCTACACACGAGGGACAATTTACAATTTACAGATGCTATTAACCTACAAACCTGTATGTCTTTGGAGTGTGGGAGGAAACCGGAGCATACGGAGAACACCCACCAAGTCAAGGGAAAACATACAAACTACATACAGACAACACCCGCAGTCATGATCAAACCCGGGTCTCTGGCGCTGTAAGGCAGCAATTCTACCGCTGCACCACTGTGTCACCCTGGAGAGGACTTGTAGAGGACATTTCCTCTATATCCACTTTCTCACACAGGAGCAAGCATTTCCAACATTTCAGGCTTCCCTGGGATAGGGACATTCTTAAGGATTACTCATGTTCTTTCAGGGACCAGTCTGGCAATTTCTTGCCAGCAATGCCTGTCTGGAGCATTGGAGAGTTTCCGTTGCCCCTTTGCACCAAGTTGCCTTTGATATATTCTTAAAACATCTTCGGGCCCTTCTGAACCTGAGGATTACTCTCCTATACTCAATCGGTTCCTTCAGTAGCACAATTGCTGAGAGGGTGTTGTTTGCATTGTGGCAGATACCCTCGAAGACATGGATGTTAACATTGCACCTGCAGTGCTGCATGTTGAGCGTACTGAGAATTAATAAAACATCAATAGAAAATGCAACTAATGTCAGTTTCAGCACAGCACTGCACAGGAAACTCTAACCCAATAACATTATATTCTATAAATCTCACAGTTGAAATTCACACTTTAATCTATCTAAAAGAAACATATCAATTTCTTATAGGATTGGACAGGCTAGATGCAGGAAAAATATTCCCGGTGTTGAGGGAGTCCAGAACCCAAGGTCATGGTTTAAGAATAAGGGATAGGCCATTTAGGACTGAGATGATGAAAAGCTTCTTCACCCAGAGGGTTGTGAATCTGTGGAATTCTCTGCCACAGAAGGCAGTGGAGGCCAATTCACTGGATGTTTTCAAGAGAGAGTTAGATTTAGCTCTTTGGGCTAAAGGAATCAAGGGATATGGGGAAAAAGCAGGAACGGGGGTAATAATTGTGGATGATCAGCCATGATCACATTGGATGGCGGTGCTGGCTCAAAAGGCCGAATGGCCTCCTCCTGCACCTATTGTCTATGTTTCTATGTTTCACAGATAGTATCAGGGTGACTCACAATCTAATTTAACACCAAATAAAATGTTGCATGAACAATTTCTAGATTTTCATGTGTTTGACCCAGCAGGGATCAAGTCTTTGGCAATCACACAAAGAAAAGATCATTCTGTATTAACATAAAACACTTTAACGTTATTTGCAATTCATGCCCTCGTTCTCAGCACAGTTTAGCCAGGATTACTCTCAGTTTTATCAATTACATAAATATTTATCTTTTGAATTGATTATATATTCTAACAATAATTTAAGCTTTGGAACTTCAGCTGGTTGCATTAAAAAATTGTAAGATTAAACGAGAACTTACCAGTTTGAAGTTTGATCTTTATTTTATGAGGAGTTACGTTGGTGATTACGTGAAGAAGACCCTTCAGGGCGCATGCGCGTCAATCTTCAAAGCAGCGGTATGAAATCACAGACAACACCATAATTGAAGTAACATATTAAGATGATCAACATGAGAACTACCATTATGACCTTTTTTCTATGAGAGAGGGTTGGGCGTGGCGGGCACGTAATCACCAACGTAACTCCTCATAAAATAAAGATCAAACTTCAAACTGGTAAGTTCTCGTTTAATCTTACTATTTTACTTCGGAGTCACGTGAGTGACTACGTGAAGATTTTAAAGCTCTGTGATTTTTATGCCGCAGATCAAAATCCCGGCTTCTCACTGCATCGATTGACTCTGAGTATCATCAATAATGCTGTAAACATGACATTGCATATCATGCAAAAACAAAAGAGTTTTATTTTTGGTCATAAAACAACCAATAAGCCCTCTTAATGTAGGGGCAACAAACGAAACAGAATTAAACAGTATTGAAAACAGACTTTAAACAATAGCAACAGCACTCAATATTGAGTTGGCAAACAGCCCTCCATCGGCAATCGGCCGATGGTAGTATTGCTGAAACACAAGTTCATTTTTCCAACCTGCGGCTTTTAATATATGGTCGATGGGAACGTCCATCGCCCTGACCGCGGATGTTGCTACTGCGCTAGTGGAATGAGATGTAAACACATAAATGTTAATTCCTGCCTGAACCAACTCTTGCTTTATCCACGTTGAGATAGTCTGAACTGCCACTCTTTTATGTTGGCTTCTTGTAACTGACAAATAATCCTGTTTCTTCTTGTCTTAAAGCCCTTGTGGTTTCAATGTAATGTAAGAAATGTGTCCTTACACATAAACATGGAGCTGTAGGATATGCTGAGAACACAATCTTAAATCCTGTTACACCTGGCCTGCTTTGTTTGAGCAGGTCAGAAATATAAAACAGAACATTCTCTGTAGTCACTTCCATTCTCTCGAACTGAAGTTTTTGCAAAGTCTGCACTCTCTGTACTGACACCAATGCCATTAGCATAGCCAATTCAGGAAAGTTATAGACGTGACAGGGACCCAATGACGAAGCATGTTAAGAACAACGCTTACATCGCAGATTACCATATACCTAGGCTTAGGCGTTTTGGAATTAAAGATTCCTTTCATCAACCTAGATATGAGAGGGTGAGATCCTATACTTTGTGTCCGTGTACCTATTACAAGATATGCCGACAAAGCACTTCTAGCTGTATTGATAGCACTATAGCTAAGACCCTCATCATAATAAAGTGTAGATAAAACTCTAACACATTTTCAATAACTACAGTTTCATATTGAATATTCTTTTGAACACAATATTGTTCCCATTTTTTTACATAAGTCATATACTGCTTTTGAGTACTCTTTCTCCAGGCTGCAGTGAGTATATCCACCGTTGGCCTAGAAAGTCCTCGACCTATGTAAGGCATTCTTACAAACCTTCAAATTAACAGATCCATACGATCACATAACGGATGAACTTAATGCGTTACTGGATGCTCCAGCAAATTCCTACTGTTTGGAATCAACAAAAAGAGGTTGGATCGCTATCTGTAACATCAAAGGGAACCATGGTTGAATCGGGCAATTTGGTATCTCCAAAACCCCTGAAGCGGCATCCTGCTTGATTTTCTCAAACACCGATCTATGAGGCAGAATGGTGGGAAAATGTACACAAACATATCATCCCAATTTAGTGAAAAAGCATCAATTGCCACTGCCCCTGGATCTGGTGCCTATGAAACATATTTTGGCCTTCCATATAGAAGTACTATGTTCTTGAACACATCCTGGTTTCACATCCACTCTGTATTATGACGGAATTTTCGTGAGCTGCCATCTGGTACTACATTAAGTTTCCCTGGCAGATAGATAGCTCCAATCCAAATATCTCTATCCCTACTCCAGGTCCAATTTTATTTGCCAACCTGTCACATGATAACGATTTGATTCCACCCATGTGATTCATATCAGCAACTGCTGTAGTGTTGTCTATTTTGCACTGCACAT
>CM075977.1:368305572-368547208 GCA_038087875.1 Malacoraja senta
TTAGTTAGTGCCATAAGCCTTGAGTCCATAAAATACTCTTGGTTAATTCCCCATGTTTGCAGAAGCAATGTCCATCTGTCTCCACAGCTGGATCTTGTATCAGTAGCACCCTACCCAAGTGCTCTGACATCTGTCTGCAAAATCATGGAAGCTTGGTCCAATAACACTTTCGAACTACTAGTGGACACATGCTGAATCCACCATTGTACATCAGCAACAGCCTCTATTGATAGAAGCATAGGTCTATTATAATGACCCCAATGTATCCTCAGTGCTTGTTCCTTTGACCTTTGTAATTGTAGATAATAAAGTGGCCACTGTTGGAAATGCTGCCAGCAATTTCCCCAGCAGACTCGTCACCTGGCTAATTGAAAGCTGTGTGTCAGCAATTAACTTGATACAGCTCTTAATTAGCTCTACCCTTTTTTGCCTGGGCAAGGTCACACTGATGTTGATTAAGTCTATTGTGAACCCAACTAGTCAATTTGTGTCACAGGTATTAATTTAGATTTCTCTGGATAGCTTATGAAGCCCAATTTTTAAAAAAAAGTGGTTTTTACCAACTGCCAATGATGCTTCAGCTGTTTCCTTTGATTGTCCTACAATCAAGATATTATCTAGTTAAGCCATGAGCACATGCCCTTGACTTCTCATCATGCCTAGAATAGGTTTTAACAACTTTGTAATTACTCTAGGAGCTGAAGACAAACCATTAGGCAGTGCATTGTATTGCCATAATTGCCCCATCCAGCTGAATTTTAAATGTTCTATCTTGCAAATGAACAGACACTGAATCCGGATCTTTAAGATCTCCTCAAGCATTTCCATCTTAAAATGTCTATACCGTACAAAAAGGTTTAAGACTATTCAGGTCCAGTATAATTCTGCATCCCCCATCCTTTTTTGGTCTGGGAAAGATATTGGACACAAACTGATGGCTTTGGTAAACTGCCTTAGCAATTACACCCTTATTACATAAGCTTGCAAGTTCCACCTGAACATCCAATTGTTCAGTGATACTGAAGTCAAACTCCTTTTTGGAACATGTTTGCATGGGTAAATCAGAATTTGCATTAAGCGTTATTCGATACCCTTCAATAACCTTCAGTATAAACATATCTGAGGTATCACATTAGATCTGTCTACATGAGAACCAGACCCACTTACCTCCTTACCACCTGGCATTCTTCCCCGGCCTCGAGCTGGATATCTCACCTTCCCTGGCGCTGCTACAGCCGAACGCCAACTGCACAGCATCGTAGCCGGACTCGTCCCTTGCCCGGACCAGTCTCCTCGCTTATAGGGATACTCTTTGGTGGATATGTGGCTGCTGGCTGCTTAATCAAGCCCACCGTCTTGGCCTCCTCCTCCAGCTCCTTCACCTGCTTTGCGAAATCCTCGCTGTGCCCGTTGCACTGTGCCAGGCTGGCAGAGTGAAGCATATTTTATGCTGGTGGCAAGTTCCTCACCCAGAGGCTCACCAGAGTCCGACGACATGGCAAACCGTGCTGCACACGGTGTCAGCTCTGGCAGCTGCCTGCCCTCCCTTTGGAAGTCGTCGTCGGACTCAGGGTCAGAGCGTATCTGCCCTTCTGCACTCACCTCTTGCAAAGAGGGTGCTTTCAAGCAGGCCTCTAATAGGCACTGCCGGCGGAGCCTTCCCGACAGCCTCCCGCCCTCACAACTCCTCCTGGAGTGTGGCTTTGTGAAGCAGGCCTCTCCTAGGCACTGCCGGCAGAGCCGTCCCCACGGCCTCCCGCCTGCATAACTCCTCCTGGAGTGTGGCTTTGTGGAGCAGCCCCTGTATGCGCTGCTCCTTTTGGATAACTGCTGGGGCACGGTATCCTGTCCCCGACGGGACTCTCCTGGCCCGACTCTGCGGAGTCAATGGCCATGACAGACTTGGCTTATGCCTACCGCCCGACTGTCATTGGCTGTGTACCCGGCTGGGCACTTTGCCAAGTCTGTCCCCACACCGCTACCGGCTTGCGACTCCCCAGAGGTCACAGGCTGCCTTTCAGAGACTGCGCTATCGCAGCTCTCTCTCTCCTTGTCCGTAGCAGGCCTGCACCTTGATGATTTTTTTACTTGTTCCTGTATTGTGTGGGGAAAAACATACAGCAACAATTTTCTACTTTTTTCTAACTCCTCCAAAGTCTCCCCGACTTTGGTGGAGCTGTAACTACTCACCTGCAGGAGGAGCTCCGTCCTCCTGCTGCCGTTCGCGCCAATGCGTCAGACGTAATGACGCCCATGCACCCTGACGGGTCTTCTTCACGTAGTCACTCACATGACTACGAAGTAAAATCAGGCTCCCACAGTCTGAAAGGAGTATTAAATGTGACTTGGCATGTAATGCCTTAAAATGTATCTGTTTGCAAAGGAGACAGGGATTTATATACCCACAAGATCAGTAATAATTTGAATATACTTTATATTGGTCCTGTTCGTGTCACTAGCGGTGAAAGAAAGTATCTTGCCCAGAGTACGGGGAATAGAGAACCAGAGGCAATAGGTTTATGGTGAGGGGGGAAAGAATTAATAGAAACCTGTTGAGGTGGCTATTTCACACAAAGGTGTATGGAACGAGCTGCCGGAGGAGATAGTTGAGGCAAAAAGTATCACAACATTTAAGAAACATTTGTACAGATAAATGCTTTGGACAGGTTTAGAGGGATATGGGCTAAACATAGGCAGGGGGACTAGTGTAGATGGTACATGTTGGTCGGTGTGGGCACGTTAGGCCGAAGAGCCTGTTTCCACGTTATATATGACTCTAAAAGTGCTTATTACAGTGCTGGTTGCACACACAGATTTTGTGGAGTTTTAAGACGAGATTTCCTGTCTGATCGAGTGCAGATAAGAGTAAGGCTCTTCCAATTAGATGGGAATATTCTTACTGAGGCGGACACAGTCCAAACCAGAATTTATTAAATTCAAGTCATGTCCATATAATGCCAATTCATTTAGTAGGCTCTTCACCTCTGATTAATTTTGTCATAATGCGTGCTCACTGAAACATTTCAAACACAAGCAATGGTATGTAGAACACAACCCAGTAGGTCAGGCAGGATCTGAGGCGGACATAGAAAAGCGATGTTTCATGTATTTTTTAGTAACGTATAAGAAGGAACTGCAATGCTGGTTTATACCAAAGATAGACACAAAATGCTGGAGTAACACAGGCAGTATCACTGGAGAAAAGGAATAGGTGATGTTTCGGGTCGAGATCCTTTGAGGCTCTGAGTCAGGGAGGGGGACACTAGACGACCAGGTAAAAATGCCAACTTGTCGACAACACTACATACAAATGAGCTCCTATAATATTATTAAATGCACAAATATACAAAAACTTTTAAGGTGAGGGGGGGGAGATTTAAAATGAACCTTTACATGAATAGGACAGGTTTGGAGGGATATGGAGCAAATGCTGGCAGGTGAGTCTTGTGTAGCTGGGACATGTTGGCCGCTGTGAGCAAGTAGGGCTGAAGGACCTGTTTCCACACTTTATCACTCTATGACCTGAGCGGTAACTTTATTTACACAAAGGTTGGTGAGTGTATGGAACGAGCTGCTGGAAGAGGAAGTTGAGGCAGGTACTATCATAACACTTAAGAGGCATTTGAACAGGTACACGGATATGATAAGTTTAGAGGCTTCTGGGACAAGCTCGGGCATGTGGGACTAGTGTAGATGGGGCATGTTGGTCAGTTGGGCCGGTGTCCATGCTGAATGTCTCTATGACTCTCTATAAACCCAAGGTATTTACATAATTCTTTCCTCCAAATGACAGAATTAGTTTCCTCCATCCACTTTTAGCATTGGCTCTTTCTCATCAGTCTGATATGGTTTTGATGCTATCATTACAATACAGTGGAGGTTTGGTTACCACATTGAGTGATTTTTGTATATCTTCCTACGAGTGGACAAAATTGACATGAAATTACATAAAAGTATGAATTTAATTGTTTCCTTTTTCAGTAGATATGACGATTAAACAATTTTGAAAAACAGAACACATTTGTTACCCACAAAAGGCCTATGTACACTTAATTTCAGAGCAGAGATAAGTGAATTGCTTGCCACTCTCCTTAAAAAAAACCTTGAAGTAGCAATTAGTGATCACAACTAAAATTGAAGCTACAGTTTAGAAGATAAAATAAAAACTGCGGGAAAGCAAAAAAAATCATAAGAGAGATAAAAGTCAAATATGTAAATCCAGGAAAGCCTACATCTGTACAATGGAAAGCATTATAAGGGCAGCACGGTGGTGCAGTCGTAGAACCCGGGTTCGATCCTAACTACGGATACTGTCTGTGCTGGGTTTATACATTCTCCCTGTGACCACATGGCTGTTCTGGTTTCCTAGCACATTCCAAAAATGTGCAGGTTTGTAGGTTAATTGGCTTCTGTAAATTACCCCAAGTGTGCAGGATGCGAAACTGGGATAACACAGGGCTTGTGTACAGGTGATCAGTGGTCAGCATGGACTCAGGGGGCTGACGGGCCTGTTTGCATGCTGTATCTCTAGAGACTCAAAACCTAAAGAAGAAAAATAGCAAGAGTTCAAAGCCAATGCATTCCTGCAAGGGTAAAGGCCGGGGGTACCAAGTAGCAAGATCCCTGGATATTGAGGGATATTGTGAATTGAGTAAAGAGAAAAAGATAGAGGAGAAAAAATGGACGTGGGGGGACACACTTAAAAATGAAGGAAGTAAGGTTAATGAGGGGGGTTACAAAAACTAACTTGCAGATAGGATTAATGTAAATGGAAAGGTGTTCTCTAAGTATATTAAGGGCAACATAATTTCCAGCTTATAGGTAGAGTCTAGTGGAGACAACATGGCCAATCTGAAAATAGACACAAAAAGATGGAGTAACTCAGCAGAGCAGGCAGCATGTCTGGAGTGAAGGAATGGGTAACGTTTTGGGTCGAGACCCTTCTTCAGACTAGTTAGGGAAAAGGGAAACGAGTGAAATAGACAATGATGTAGAGAGATAAGAACAATGAATGAAAGCTATGCAAAAAAGTAATGATGATCAAGGAAACAGGCCTTTGTTAGCTGTTTGTTGGGTGAAAACGAGAAGCTGGGTGGGGGAGGGATAGAGAGAGGGGGAATGCCAGGGTTACTTGAAGTTAGAGAAATCAATATCATACCACTAGGCTGTAAGCTGCCCAAGCTAAATATGAAATGCTGTTCGTCCAATTTGCATTTAGCCTCTGACAATGGAGGCGATCTAGGGCAGAAAATTCAGTGTGGGAATGGGAAGGAGAATTAATGTGTTTAGCAACCGGGAGATCAGGTAGATTCAGGTGGACTGAGTGAAGGTGTTCAATGAATCGATCGCCCAGTCTACGTTTGGTCTCGCCGATGTATGAGTCCACATCTTGAACAACGGATACAGTAGATGAGGTTGGAAAAGGTGTAATTGAACCTCTGCCTAAACTGAAAAGACTGTTGGGGTCCCTGGACAGTCAAGGAAGGAGGTATAGGGACAGGTGTTGCATCTCCTGCAGTTGCAGGGGAAGGTACCTGAGGAAGGGGTGGTTTATAACCATATAACCATATAACCATAACAGCACGGAAACAGGCCATCTCGGCCCTTCAAGTCCGTGCCGAACATTTTAAATTTTATTTTTATATTTTATTTTTTTTATTTTAAATTAAAAATAAATACTTCCCCCTAGTCCCATCTACCTGCACTCAGACCATAACCCTCCATTCCTTTCCCGTCCATATACCCATCCAATCTATTTTTAAAGGATAACATCGAACCTGCCTCCACCACTTCCACTGGAAGCTCATTCCACACAGCTACCACTCTCTGAGTAAAGAAGTTCCCCCTAATGTTCCCCCTGTCCCTTAATTCTCAAGTCATGTCCCCTTGCTTGAATCTTCCCTACTCTCAATGGGAAAAGCTTATCCACGTCCACTCTGTCTAACCCGCTCATAATTTTAAAGACCTCTATCAAGTCCCCTCTTAACCTTCTGCGCTCCAAAGAATAAAGACCTAACTTGTTCAACCTTTCTCTGTAACTTAGTTGCTGAAACCCAGGCAACATTCTAGTAAATCTCCTCTGTACTCTCTCTATTTTGTTGACATCCTTCCTATAATTAGGCGACCAAAATTGTACTCCATACTCCAGAATTGGCCTCACCAATGCCTTGTACAATTTTAACATTACATCCCAACTTCTATATTCAATGCTCTGATTTATAAAGGCTAGCACACCAAAAGCTTTCTTTACCACCCTATCTACATGAGATTCCACCTTCAGGGAACTATGCACAGTTATTCCTAGATCCCTCTGTTCAACTGTATTCCTCAATTCGCTACCATTTACCGTGTACGTCCTATTTTGATTTGTCCTGCCGAGATGTAGCACCTCACATTTGTCAGCATTAAACTCCATCTGCCATCTTTCAGCCCACTCTTCCAAATGGCCTAAATCTCTCTGTAGACTTTGAAAATCTACTTCATTATCCACAACACCACCTATCTTAGTATCATCTGCATACTTACTAATCCAATTTTCCACACCTTCATCCAGATCATTGATGTACATGATTTGGGTGGAAAGGGATGAGTTGCGGAGGGAACGGACTCTATGGTAGGTGGAAAGGGGTGGAGATGGGAAGGTGTGAATCCCGTTGGAGGTGGCGAAAATGTTGGAGGATTATGTGTTATATGCGACGGCTGATGGGGTGGAAGGTAAGGACTAGGGGGACTCTGTCTCTGTTGCGACTAGGGGGAGGGGGAGCAAGGGTGAAGCTGCGACCAAATAGACACGAGTGAGAGCCTCATCTATGATGGGAGAGGGGATCCCCCATTCGCTAAAGAATGAGGACATCTCGGTATGTCCTGGTATGGAACACCTCATCTTAGGCCCAAATGCAGCGTAGATGGAAGAATTGGGAGTAGGGGAGAGTCTTTGCAGGAAGTAGGGTGGGAAAAAGTGTAGTCGAGACAGTTGTAGGAGTCAGTGGGTTTGTAATGGAATATGGAGACAGAAGGTAGAAGTGAGATCCTAAAATGAATACTTTAATCAGTTTTCATGAAGGAAACAGACTTTGCAGTTGAATAATTCAGTACAGGGGTAGATGAAAGTTGGGTTCCAGTCTCCATAAATAAACCAGAAGTACTCAATGCCATAGTTGTAGTAGCCATTTAGGTGGATAAAAGGTCACTAACTTCCCGATCTCTGTACTCTCTCATTATTGTTTGTGATTCATTATAGTGGTATCAAACGTGTAGATGGATTTAGAGCCACATTTGGCTGTACACTCAATGTATAGGGAATATAGTAGGGAACTGAGATGCATCCTTGCTGGGCACCGGTATTGAGAATTATTGTGCATGAGGGGGCTGAGATTTTTCAATGATTTACAAACTTTTTGCCTGGACTTCATGTCCTGAGTTGTTGGGAGAGGTTGGGAAGGTACCCGGACGTGGCGCCGACAGACGAGAAGCCGAAGCAAAGAAGTCGAAGTCAAAGAACCAAATGGAAACGAGGCCAAAACGCCTAAGAACCGAAAGAGTACGAAGCTGAAACGCCAACAAACCGAAAGGGTGGGACGCTTAAATGCTAACCAACCGAAAGGACGGGATGCCTAAAAGCCAACTAACCGAAAAGCTGCGTCGCCTAAAAGCAAACTCACCGAATGGCGCTCTGTCGAAATACCACCTATCTGAAAGGCGGTGTTGCATACAAGCCAACGAACCGACTGCCGCTCAACAGAAAAGTCAAATAACAGACATGACGTTCCCGGGGGCCGGGACCTGTCAGCGATTGGTCCAGACCCCCACGTCCATCACATCATTGTGGAGGGGTGAACATTGTCCCACACCTCCGCTCCACCCAATCCACAGCCCGCGGAGGGTGGCCGTGAGAGAGTGGGGGATGTCCCGAGGGATGCGCACCTTCGGCCGCTTACTTGGTGCTTGGGTACAGATTGCCCAGTCAACTATGGCTTGTGTGGAAAAATGACCACCACGCTCCCGTCTCCCCCTTCTCTCTCCTCTCTTCTCTCCCTCCTCCTTCTCTCTCTCCCTTCTCTCTCTCCTCTCTCTCTCTCCCCATCCTCTCTCACCCTCCCCTCTCTCTCCCCCCTCTCTCTCCCCTCTCTCTCCCCCCTCTCTCTCTCCCCCTCTCTCTCCCTTCTCTTTTTCTCTCCCCTCTTCTCTCTCTCCCCTCTTCTCTCTCTCCCCCTCTCTCTCTCCCTTCTCTCTCTCCCTTCTCTCTTTCTCTCCGCCCTTCTCTCTCTCCCCTCCCCTCTCTCTCCCCCCTCTCTTTCCCCCTTCTCTCTCTCCTTCTCTCTCTCTCCCCCTCTCTCTCTCTCCCCTCCTCTCTTTCCCCCTTCTCTCTCTCCCTTCTCTATTTCTCTCCCCTTTTTTCTCTCTCCCCCTCTCTCTCCCTTCTTTCTCTCCTCTCTCTCTCCCCCAATCTCTCCCTCCCCCACTTATGTAGAGCGGCTATGCAAGTTGAGAAAACTGGCACTGATAGCAATGATAGACACAAAATGCTGGAGTGACTCAGTGGGACAGGCAGCATATCTAGAGAGAAGGAATAGATGGTGTTTTGTGTCGAGACTCTTCAGACAGTCTTCAGTTCTAAAGAATTGTCTCAACACGAAACGTCACCCGTTCCTTCTCTCCAGAGATGCTGCCTGTTTCACTGAGTTACTCCAGCTTTTTGTGTCCATCTTCGGTTAAAACAGTTTACTGATTCTGGTGTATTGTGCGTGGGAACTTGCTGTGTGCGTTCTGAGGGAGAGTGGGGGCTGTCCCGTGGGATGCGCACCTTTGGCCGCTTACTACTTGGTGCTTGGGTTCAGATTGCCCAGTCACCTATGGCTTGTGTGGAAAAATGACCCCCATGTACTGTTTTTAATTGTGTATATGTGGGGGGCGGGGGGGGGAGGGGGAAACTTTGGACCTTTTCCCTGTCGGGTCTCCGTTGTCGTTGGCGCCTAGCTCCGTGGAGCGGCCTCCGACCGGGACGACCTGGGGGCTCCAGTCGCGGAGTCTGCGGAGCTGCGGACTTACCATCGTGGGGCTGGCCGGCCTCGGAGTGTGAGGAGCGGTGGTGGCTCGCTGCTGCGGCCCGACTCCGGAGCTCCAGCTGCAGCTGCAGACCCGTGGACTGTGACATCGGGAGCTCGCGGGTCCGGTTGAGAGACCGCTTTCCGGTGCTCCCGCAACGCAACTTCTCCCGCCCGTGTCGCGGGGTTGGGACGACCCGGAGCGGGGCCGTAAATCGCCCGGCGCGGCTTTAATGGCCGCGGGACATTCCAGCGCCCGCCGGGGGCTCCAACTTGGTGACTTTTGGGCCCGGAGCGAGGCTGTACACCGCCCGGCGCAGCCTCAACGGCCGTGGGACTTAACATTCCCCGCCTGGGGCTTCAACATCGGGAGAAAAGTGGTGCAGGGGAGAGAAAGGACTTTGCCTTCCATCACAGTGAGGAGGAGATTCACTGTGATGGATGTTTTTCTGTAAATTGAATTGTTTGTGTGTCGTGTAGGAATTGTTTTGTTTGTATGGCTGTGGAAATGGAATTTCGTTTGAGCCTCTTTGAGGTTCAAATGACAATAAAATCTAATCAATCAATCAATCAATCAATGCTCCCGTCTCCCCTTCTCTCTCCCCTTGTATCTCTCTCCCCCCTCTTTGTTCTCCCCCTCTCCCTTCTCTCTCCCCTTCTCTCCCTCCTCCTCTCCCTCCCCTCCTCTCTCTCCCCCCCTCTCCCTCCCCTCTTCTCTCTCTCCCCCTCTCTCTCCCCTCTTCTCTCTCTCCCCCTTCTCTCTCCTCCACCCTCTCTCACCCCACCTCTCTCCCCTCTTCTCTCTCCCCCCCTCTCTCCCTTCTCTCCTCCTCTCTCTCTCTCTCCCCTCTCTCTCCCTCTCCTCTCCTCTCTCTCTCTCTCCCCCTCCCCTCTCTCTCCCCCCATCTTTCTCACCTCTCTCTCCCCTTCTCTCTTTCTCTCCACTCTTCTCTCCCCATTCTCTCTCCCTTCTCTCTCTGTCCCCCTTCTCTCTCTCCTCTCTATCCACCTCCTCTCTCTCTCCCCCTCTCTCGCGCATTCTCTCTTTCTCTCCCCTTCTCTCTCTCCTCTGTCTCCTCTGGTGGGAAGGTGGGGGGTCACTTTCCCACACAAGCCATAGGTGACTGGGCAATCTCTGGAGTAAAGGAATAGATGACGTTTCGTGTCGAGACCATTCTTCAGATCTGAAGACTGTCTGAAGAGTCTCGACCTGAAACGCCACCCATTCCTTCTCTCCAGAGATGCTGCCTGTCCCACTGAGTCACTCCAGCATTTTGTGTCTATCTTTGCTGTCAAGTTTTCTCAACTTTCATAGCCGCTCTGCATGTGGGGGAGAGAGAGAAGGGGGGGAGAGAGAGAGAAGGGAGAGAGAAAGGGAAGGGGGGGAGTGAAATGGGGAGAGAGAGAGAGAAGGGAGAGAGAGGTGGGGAGAGAAAGAGAGAAGGGGAGAGAGAGAAGGGAGATAGAGGGGGAGAGAGAGGGGGAGAGAGAGAAGAGGGGAGAGAAAGAGAGAAGGGGAGAGAGAGAGGGGAAGAGAGAGAGGAGGCGGAGAGGGAGGAGGAGAGAGAGAAAGGAGGGAGAGAGGGGAGAGAGAAGACGGGAGAGAAAGAGAGAAGGGGATAGAAGGGAGAGGGGGGAGAGAGAGGAGGGGGGAGAGAGGAGGAGAGAGAGGAGGAAAGAGAGGGGGAGAGAGGGGAGGGGGAGAGAGAGAAGGGGATAGAGAGAAGGGGAGAGAGAGAGAGAAGGGAGAGAGAGAGGGGGGGAGAGAGAAGAGGGGAGAGAAAAGGGGGAGACGGGAGCATGGGAGTCATTTTCCCACACAAGCCGTAGGTGACTGGGCAATCTGAACCCAAGCACCAAATTATAAGCGGCCGAGGTGCGCATCCCTTGGAACAGCCCCCACTCACCCACGGCCACCCTCCGCGCGGGATGTGGATTGGGTGGAGCAGAGGTGTGTGACAATGTTCATCCCTCCACAGTCATGTCATGGACCCGGGGGTCTGGACCAATCGCTGACAAGTCCCGCCCCCTGGCAATGTCATGGCCGTTATTTGAATTTTCTGTGGAGCGGAATTCGGTTTGTTGGCTTGTAGGCGACGACGCCTTTCGGGTAGGTGGTGTTTCGACAGAGTGCCATTCGGTGAGTTTGCTTTTAGGCGATGCAGCTTTTCGGTTAGTGGGTTTTTAGGCATCCGCCCTTTCGGTTAGTTTGCATTTAGGCCTCCCATCCTTTCGGTTAGTCGGCGTTTTGGCTTTGTACTCTTTCGGTTATTTGACGTTTCGGCCTCGTTTCCATTCGGTTATTTGGCTTTGACTTCTTTGTTTCGGCTTCTCATCCGTCGGCGCCACGTCCGCACATGGTTGGAAAAGCTATTATGCTTTTAATTTATATCTGGAAAATGAAGCTTGCTTATTGATCTCAAACTTTTTAAGATCCCCTTGATACCAGGCCTCAAGGTTGGGTTAATTATTTTTAAATGTTTCACCCCATGCAACATGATAATGGAGCAAATGCTAATTTCATACCAATAATTTAACTCAGATTGCTGGCCTTCATTTATTTTTCCAACATATGCATACAACTTTGAATTATCATCAACCTGCAAAAAAGAATCTAATGCTACTGTGGGACCTTAATGTGTATAGATTGTTATTGTGCTTGCTTACCTAATGAAGGGGAGTGAACATTATTGTAATTTAGTTTGGTTTAGAGATACAATGCAGAAACAGGGCCTTCAGCCCACTGAGTCTGCACCGACGATCCCTGCACATTAACACTATCCTACACACACTAGGACCAATTTTACATTTATACAAGCCAATTAACCTACAAACCTGTACGTCTTTGGAGTGTGGGAGGAAACTGAAGATCTTGGATAAACCCACGCTGTCACGGGGAAAATGTACAAACTCCATACAGACTGCGCGCATAGTCGTGATCGAACCCGGGTCTCCGGCGCTGCAAGTGCTATAAGGCAACAACTCTACTGCTGTGCCACCGTGCCTTGTCCCTCATTAAATCCATGGTTAGGGCAAGAAAGATTGAAACACCTACATGTGACTCTCTTTTTCCATGGAAGTGAGGATCTTACTCGCACTAACATTATTCATAGAGGGATACAGTGTGGAAACAGGCCTTTTGGCCCAACTTGCCCACACCGGCCAACAATGTCCCAATTACACTAGTCCCACTTCCCTGCACTTGGTCCATATCTCTCCAAATCTGTCATATCCATGTACCTGTCTAAAGGGCCTGTCCCACTTTTCCGAGTCCTGTACCGAGTTGAAAGGACCTTAAAAAAAAATCCTCCCTCCCGACTATCTTTTTACTCGTGGACTTTTTTGTCATGCTGGAAAAAAACATCCCGACTTACCTAATGCCCTGAGTACCTACGGCTGGCATAACGAGCCGCTACGATATATCTACGGACTCCTACGGACATTCTCCGAGTTTGAATCAAGGGGAAAACTCGGGAGAATTTGTGAGTAACTCGGGAATGTGGGACTGGCCCTTAACTGTCTCTTAAACGTTGGGATAGTCCCAGCCTCAACTACCTCCTCTGGCAGCTTGTTCCATACACCCACTATCCTTTGTATGAAAAGGTTACCCCTTAGTAATGCAAACTATGTTATTTCTGTTGATTGTTGATGCAAATCGCCCAGTGTACCTTTTTTCCAATCTTGTTAAATACATTTTCAAATATATCACCTAATGGAAAGAATACAAAGTTATTTAAGTAACAATGCCCATGTTCTGTTAAACATAAGAGAACCAACAGAGTTCATTGTTTAAGAAGGAACTGCAGATGCTGAAAAATCAAAGGTAGACAGCAATGCTAGAGAAACTCAGCGGGTGAGGCAGCATCTATGGAGCGAAGGAAATGGGAACGTTTCGGGTCGAGACCCATCTTTAGACTGAAGTGAGGGTGTTGTGGGGGGGGGGGGGCGGGGCGGGAAGAAGAAAGGAAGAGGCGGAGACTGTGGGCTGAGGGAGAGTTGGGAAGGGGAGGAGAAAGCAGGGACTACCTGAAATTGGAGAAGTCAATGTTCATACCCTGGGGTGTAAACTACCCAAGCGGAATATGAGGTGCTGCTCCTCCAATTTACGATGGGCCTCACTCTGGCCATGGAGGAGGCCCAGGACAGAAAGGTTGGATTCGGAATGGAAGGGGGAGCTGAAGTGCTGAGCCACCGGGAGATCAGGTTGGTTATTGTGAACCAAGCGGAGGTGTTGGGCGAAGCCATCGCCAAGCCTACGCTTGGTCTCACCGATGTAGAGCAGCTGACACCTAGAGCAGCGGATGCAATAGATGAGGTTGTAGGTGCAGGTGAACCTCTGCCGCACCTGGAACGACTGCTTGGGTCCTTGAATGGAGTCAAGGGGGGGGGTAAAGCGACAAGTGTAGCATTTCCTGCGGTTGCAAGGGAAAGTGCCAGGAGAGGGGGTTGTTTGGGTGGGAAAGGACGAATTGACCAGGGAGTTATGGAGGGAGCGGTCTCTGTGGAAAGCAGACAGGGGACGAGATGGGAAGATGTGGCCAGTGGTGGGTTTTCATATCGAGGTGGCAAAAATGTTGGAGGATTATTTGTTGTATGTGAAGAGTGGAAGGTGAGAACAAGGGGAACTCTGCCCTTGTTACGAGTGGGGGGATGGGGAGTGAGAGCAGAGTTACGGGGTATAGAAGAGACCCTGGTGAGAGCCTCATCCCTAGCAGAAGAGGTGAACCCCCGTTCCATGAAGAATGAGGACATCTCCGATGCCCTGGTTTGGAACACCTCATCCTGGGTACAGATGCGGCGTATACGGGGGAATTGGGAGTAGGTGATGGAGTCCTTACAGGAAGTAAGGTGGGAAGAAGTGTAGTCCAGATAACCATGGGAGTCAGTGGGTTTGTAGTAGATGTCGGTCAGTAGTCTGTTACCTGCGATGGAGATAGTGAGGTCTAGAAATTGTAGGGAAATGTTGGAAATGGTCCAGGTGTATTTGAGTGCAGGATGGAAGTTAGTGGTGAAATGGATGAAGTCAGTGAGTTGTGTATGGGTGCAGGAGGAAGCACCAATTCAGTCATCGATTTAGCGGAGGTAGAGTTCGCGGATAGGGCCATGGTACGCCTCAAACAAAGATTGTTCAATGTACCCTACAAAGAGGCAGGCATAGCTAGGGCCCATGCACTTGCCCATGGCTACGCCTTGGATTTGGAGGAAATGGGAGGAGTCAAACGAAAAGTTGTTAAAGGTAAGGACCAGCTCCGCTAGGCAGAGGAGAGTATCAGTAAAGGCGATTGGTTGGTTCTGCGGTCGAGGAAAAAACGGAGGGCTTTAAGATCCTCCTGGTGGGGGATGGAGGTGTAGAGTGACTGGACATCCATGGTGAAGATGAGGGAATGGGGGCATGGAAAACGGAAGTCATGGAGTAGACGAAGAGCGTGTGAGGTGTCTTGAACATAGGTAGGGAGGGATTTAACCAGGGGGGATAGGATGGAGTCGAGGAATGTGGAAATAAGTTTGGTGGGACACGAACAGGCAGTAACAATGGGTCTGCCATGACAGTCAGGTTTGTGGATTTTGGGGAGAAGGCAAAATCGGGCCGTGCAGGGCTGGGGAACGATGAGGTTGGATGCTTGGTAGGGCAGGGAGCCGGAAGTGATGAAGTCAGTGATAGTGGTAGAGATCATGGCCTGGCGCTCGTCTGTGCGGTCATGGTCCAAGGATAAGTAGGAGGAGGTGTCAAGTTCAAGTGAGTTTATTGTCATGTGTCCCTGATAGGACAATGAAATTCTTGCTTTGCTTCAGCACAACGGAACATAGTAGGCATTGACTACAAAACAGATCAGTGTGTCCATATACCATTATATAAATATATACACACATGAATAAATAAACTGCAAATAACAGATAATGGGCTATTAAAGTTCAGAGTTTTGTCCGAGCTAAGTTCAATAGCCTGATGGCTGTGGGGAAGTAGCTATTTCTGAACCTGGTCGTTGCAGTCTTCAGGCTCCTGTACCTTCTACCTGAAGGTAGTAGGGAGATGAGTGTGTGGCCAGGATAGTGTGGGTCCATGATGATACTGCCAGCCTTTTTGAGGCAGCGACTGCGATAGATCCCCTCGATGGTAGGGAGGTCAGAGCCAATGATGGACTGGGCAGTGTTTACTACTTTTTGTAGTCTTTTCCTCTCCAGGGCGCTCAAGTTGCCGAACCAAGCCACGATGCAACCGGTCAGCATGCTCTCTACTGTGCACCTGTAGAAGTTAGAGAGACTCCTCCTTGACAAACCGACTCTCCGTAACCTTCTCAGGAAGTAGAGGCGCTGATGTGCTTTCTTAATAATGTCATCAGTGTTCTCGGACCAGGAAAGATCTTCAGAGATGTGCACGCCCAGGAATTTGAAGCTCTTGTCCCATTCAACCATCGACCCATTGATATAAACGGGACTGTGGGTCCCTATCCTACTCCTTCCAAAGTCCACAATCAGTTCCTTGGTTTTACTGGTGTTGAGGGCCAGGTTATTGTGCTGGCACCATATGGACAGTTGCTCGATCTCTCTTCTATACTCTGACTCATCCCCATCAGTGATACGTCCCACAACAGTGGTGTCATCAGCGAACTTGATGATGGAGTTCGCACTATGACCGGGTACACAGTCATGAGTATAGAGTGAGTACAGCAGGGGGCTGAGCACGCAGCCATGAGGTGCTCCCATGCTGATTGTATTGAGTCTGACACATTTCCACCAATACGAAGAGACTGTGGTCTGAGAATGAGGAAGTCGAGGATCCAATTGCAGAGGGATGCACAGAGACCCAGTTCTGCGAGTTTGGTAACCAGCTTGGAGGGGATGATTGTATTAAATGCCGAGCTGTAATCAATGAATAACAGCCTACTGTGAGTTTTTGTTGTCCAAGTGGTCCAGAGCGGAGTGGAGGGCCTGCTGAGAGTTGGCGCGTGGCCTCAGACCTGTAGAGATCAGCGCGCCAGACTACCACGACACCTCCCTTGTCGGCAGGTTTGATCACCCAGTCTGGGTTGTTGCAGAGTGAGTGGAGGGCTGAACGTTCAGGGGGGAGAGAGATTAGAGTGAGAAAGGGGAGTGGAGAAGTTGAGGCGGTTGATGTCCCGCCGGCAGTTTAAAATACAAAGGTCTAAAGCCGGTAGATGGCCATGAGTGGGAGTTCAAGAGGAGGGGTCCACTCCCTTCCTAGCTCTCCCTCAGCCCACTCTCTGCCTCTTCCTTTCTTCTTCCCGCCTCCCAGCTCTCCCTCAGCCCAATCTTCCTTTTTTCTCCCCCCCCCCCCCCCACCCTCACATCAGTCTGAAGAAGGGTCTCGACCCGAAACATCGCCTATTTCCGCTCCATAGATGCTGCCTCACCCACTGAGTTTCTCCAGCATTGTTGTCTAACAACAGAGTTGATTGATGAACGTTGCAGTCTGAAGAAGGGTTTTGGCCCGAAACGTTACCTATTTCCTTCGCTCCATAGATGCTGCTGCACCCGCTGAGTTTCTCCAGCATTTTTGTGTACCTTCGAGTTGATTGATGAGCTCAGCATGAGATGGCTTTTGGATGTACGGTAATGAGAAGTATTTGAATGAATACTCCAGGATGCTAATGGCATTAAGTAGGTACACAGTCAATAATATTGAGGAGGAGGAGGAGGAACAGGAACAGCAGGAAAGTAAATGGTTTGAATTCATAAGAGAGGGCTTTCCTGAATCAGCTGTATGTTAGTTATCTGAATCTTTGGATGTAATGGTACTCAATCTCAGACACAAATTCAATCTCCAGCCATAGATCAACATACATGAAAATGAACAGACAACCAACATCATTCAAAGAAGGTAATACACAGATCATATCACTACTAAAATAACAGATGCTCTCCTTTATCATATGTTGATATGCACTACATTCAATGGTGCAGCATAGGCTAAACAGCCACATCCAGTTTAACCAGTGGAGCAGACAAAATGTGTAGAAAGGAACTGCAGATACTGGTTGATACTAAAGATAGACTCAAAATGCAGCATCTCTGGAGAGAAGGAATGGGTGACACTTCGGGTCGAGACCCTTCTTCCAGTTTAACCAGTTATATGTCAGTGACCAATGCACACATGTCATGATTTTGTATGTGGTGCATGGCATTTTATCAACAGAAAGGGTTATTACTTTGTTAATATTGTGATACCGCAGGTTTTGGTCGTTTTCTGAATATTTACAGCATGTTTAAGTTATTCGTAAGGTCAACATTTATTTCCCATCATTAATTCCTCACAAGTGAGTCATCCTCTTGAACACATTTTCTGAGAAGGCACTTCACAATATTTAAATTTGTTGTTGCTGTTTGTTGTTCTCATTCATTCTCAAGTAAGACCATGACATCTGGACTGTGGTGTTCAGGGATGGTTGAATAGACCAATCTGAGCTCAAATACTCCTTTCACACAGGTGACAGAGGGATAGGAATGCTGTGGCATCAGTGGTTCTTGATTTTTGAGATTCTCATTCCCTCTTCTTCTATTCTAGCTTCCTCGTAAGAACAAGCACCACTTTTTTATGCGGACAATTCAAACAGGACAATCCAATGCTATGGCTCCCAGTCGAGTGTGTCAATGTTGAGACTTTTCAGGGATGTATGAAGAGAAACTTTAAATCTCTTTTTCAGATTGTTTTTCCGCAGGCAGCTCTTCATAAACTTAGCTGGTTTGGTATTCTGTCATCAGACATTCATCTGACCTGTCCTGCCCCACCTGATTTGTGATCTTCTCAACAATGTGTAGATGACGGGGAGGCTTGTCTGGACAGAATCTGTGTGTCTGGAACCTTGTCTTTCCACTTGAAGTGAAGCACTCTGTGCAGACAGGACGTGAGGAAGTGGTTGAGCTGTCTGGCATGTCTGCTGTACACAGTCCATGCCTCACAAGCATATAGTAGGGTGTGTAGCCCGCGCGCACCCCCCACCTCTATCAGGCTGAAGCAGGGGTCCGACCTGGAATGTCACCTATTCCTTTTCTCCAGAGATGCTGCCTGACCCGCTGCGTTACTCTAACATTTTGTGTCTATCTTGCGTATGATATCAACATGATGCACCTTCATCTTGGTCGTTAAGATGATTCCTCTTCATTTCCAATCTTTATAAATGTACAGAAGTTTAGTTTAGAGATACAGCATGGAAATGGTCTCTTTCGCCTACCGTGTCCATGATGACCAGTGATCACCCGTTCACGCTGGTTCTACGTTGTCCCACTTTCTCATCCAATCCCTACACACCAGGGCAATTTACAGAGGCCAAATAACCTCTAAACCTGCAAGTTTTGGGGATGTGGGAGGAAACTGGGTTACCGGAGGACACCCGTGCAGTCACAGGGAGTACGTGCAAACTCCACACAGACAGCACCAGAGGGCAGAATTTAAACCGGGTCTCTGGTGCTGTGAGGCAGCAGCTCTACCAGCTGTGCCACAGTGCTGAACAAGTATGCATCAGCTCAGTAGTACCACTGTGACAGTTCTTTACCTTCATGATGAAATTAGCTACCAAGACATATATTGATCCAAACTACCAACACCAATAAAACTCCTTTTTGACAAAAATGTTGACGTAATTTTGGCAAATTTGACGTGGAAACTTTGGCATTTTAGAAGGAAAAATATATGCACAGTTTATTACAAAAGTGATTAAGATAGGTTCTCGTTAATAAATCACTATGAGGCTCATGCCAATGGTAATCCGCAGGAATCCTTTCTAGGACCTCTGCTATATGTGATATATAAACTACTTGGACATAAATGTAGATGGGTTGGTTCATAATTGGTGAAGTTGTGGACAGTAAGGACAGTTGTTAAAGAATACACCTGGATATAGATCATACAGATATGAGCAGGGAAATGGCAGATGGAGTTTAAACTAGCCAAGTGTGAGATGTGGCATTTTGAGATGTTGAATATAAGGGGAAAGTACACAGTTAATGGCATGACTTTAATAGCATTGATATGCAGAGGGATTTTGGGGCATTGAGTATCAGTCAGGAAGTCACGTTGCACCTTTAGAGGACATTGGTTAGGACACATTTGGAATATTATATGCAGTTCTGATTGCTACCTTTACCGGAAGGATGTGGAAGCCAGACTTTTCTCTTTCAGCAACGATCTTAACCAAAGTTTGAAAATTATCCTGCTCAAATTTTGACAATTACTTCCAACTTGCTTACCGCTAAAGGTTGACAATACGTGGATACGTAAGACATTTGACTCTCCATTAATTTTAGTAAGGCATTACTAAAATCCCGCGGACAGGCATCATTCATTAGGAAGGAACTGCAGGTGCTGGTTTACACCGAAGATAGACACAACGTGCTGGAGTAACACAGCAGGACAGGCAGCATCTTTGGAGAAAAGGAATAGGTGACATTTCGGGTCGAGACCCTTCTCCAGAGATGTTGCCTGAGTTACTGCAGCATTTTGTGTGTATCCCCGTTGATTGGTGCTCAGCTTTCGTCGGCACCAAGGGGGTTTACCGACAGCCACTGAATAAGGCGAGAGGTTCAGCTGATGGTCCCCGGCCCATCGGGGAATGGGTTCCTTGGGAGTTGGAGCAGAGTTTAGCTAGAGTTAGAGCTTCTTCTCCACGCTGGCTATAAGCCTGGGGCCTCCACTGCTCCGGGCCGGTGTCCCGTCAGTCCAGGGTCACCCCGGACATCTCCGGCGGCCCCCGGACTGGGATGGGGCACTCGGGAGGGGACAGGGATGGTAGTGAGACTCCGCTCACAAATCTGCCTCCTGGGACTATGCAGGAGAGTCGTGCATGGGTCGCCCCTGTATAATAACCCTGTATAACCCGGGAGGGCAGCCCGAGTGAGAATGAAACCCATACACCCAGGCTGAGGGGGACCGGACTGTGATTTATTAGATTGTCACTGCTGAGATTTCTGCATGGACCAGTGGAGAACGGACTCCAGTAGCAATTCAACAGCGCTTGCAGCGCCGGAGACCCAGTTCGATCCTGACTACGGATGAAACGCAGGTCTGTAAACACGCAGCAGTTCCGCTGCCAAGAATGTTTATCTCCAGTGACCTATGACCTGGGCATGCGCAGCCAGAATACCAAACTCGCTTATTGCAACATTTAAGAAACAGTTGGACAGGTACATGGATAAGACAGGTTTAGAGGGATATGTGCCAAACGCAGGCAGGTGGGACTAGTGGAGCTAGGTCATGTTGGTCGGTGTGGGCAATTTGAGCAGGAGGGCCTATTTTCACGCTGTATGACTCTATGACTCCATAATGGACTCTATGACTCCATAATGATAACCTATGAATACTTAACACAGCACTTGAGATATGTTAAATTGCCAAGACCATGAGACACAATGGCCTGAACACCAATTCCTGCAGGAATTAACCAACAATAACCAGTCACCACGCTAAACCATAGACACTTTGTGAATTTAACGAATTACTTATTCAGCTCAAGATATGCCTGCCATTCTTAGTGGACAATAACATATTGAATAGTGTGTTTGTCGAATCCTCTACAGCTTGTTTGTCAAATCTTGACAACATTATTTGAAAATCCACGTGATTACTGTCAGTCAGGTGTCTTACTTGCATCAACTTAGTAACCTCCTTGGAGGTTGGTAAGACAAGGCCTACCTTCCAAATAATCAAACTCACTGTTTTGTATTAACCCTTTCTCAGGTAGTCTTGCAGCGTAACTGTAATGATTCTTCCTACAACTTATTCGCCAGCTGAATCTAAACTAAGGTTTGTTCTGAAATCCTTCAGTAATATGCACAATATTTGCGTCTACTTTGACCCTTTCAATTAGGGGGTTAGCAACACTATTCGAGGGAACAATACAATGGTAATAAGGAATCATCGACCAGGGTGAAGAATGGTTCAAAGAAACATCTAACATCCCACTTTAATTTATCAAGAGAATATTTTCAATACCTCTGTTTACCTGAATTCCAGAAAATTATTTTGTTATTGCAATAGTAATTATCTGCTATATTTTTCTTCAATTACTCTTTAGATGTTCTCATGCCAACTTCCCAACTCTGACTGAGCTCAATAGGAGTCATAGTTTTGTTTTTATTAATCTAACCATTAACCAAATTAAGTACAAATATTATAGTGATTTGGTTTTAGGTATGATTTTTTAAATCATTTTTATTTTTATTTTTTATTTTATTAATCAGCAGAATTACACCATTCACCCATTGAGTCTATGCCATTGAATCATGGCTGATCAATCTTTCCCTCTCAGCTCCATTCTCCTGCCTTCTCCCCATAACCTTTAACACCCTTACTAATCAAGAATCTGTCAATGATTTGGCTTCCACAGACCTCTGTGACAATGAATTTCACAAATTTCTCCTCATCTCTGTTCTAAAGATACATCCTTTTATTCTGAGACTGTTCCCTCTGGTCCTAGACTCTCCCACTAGTGGAAACATTCTCTCCACATCTACTGTATCTAAGCCTTTCCCTATTTGGTAAATTTCAATGAGGTTCCCCCTCATCCTTCTAAACTCCAGTGACCACAGGCCCAGTGCTGTGAACTGCTCATCATACATTATCCCTCTCATCCCTGGGATAATCCACGTAAACTTCCTCTGGACCCTCCCCAATGCCAGCACATCCTCATCAGATATGGGCCCCAAAACTGTTCTCAGTATTCCAAATGCAGTCTGACCAGTTCCTTATAAAGCCTCAGAATTACATCCCTGTTTTTATTGTGTACTCCTTGCAAAATGAATGCTAACATTGTATTTGCATTCCTTACTACCAATACAACTGGCAAATTAACCTTTTGGGAATCCTGCACCAGAACTCCAAAGTTCCTTTGCATGTCCAAATTCTGAATCCTCTCCCCATTTGGAAAATAGTCTATGCCTTATTTCCTACTGTCAAAATGCATGACTGCACACTTTGTTACACCGTGTTCCATCTGCCGCTTCTTTGTCCACTCTCCCAACCTGTCCAAATATTTCTGCAGAGTTTTTCCCCACACTACCTGCAGCTCCACCTATATTTTTATCATCCCCAAACCTGCAACAAAGCCTTCAATCTCCTCGTCCAAATCATTGATATACAACGTGAAGAGTAGCGGCTCCAGCACCAACCACCAGAACTCAGCTAGTCACTGGCAGCCAACCAGAAAACTTGTTAAAACTCAGTTAATTGTGTATCCATGCTAGTATCTGCCCTCGAATACGATGGGCTCTCATCTTCTTGAGCAAGTGTGTGACACTTTATCAAAGACCGCCTGAAAATCCAGGTAATCAACATCCACTGACTTTCCTTTATTTATTTCCTCAAAGAATTCGAACAGATTTGTCAGGCAAGATCTCCTTGTGGTTGTATCTTCCTTCATCTTCTTGTGGCCCGAGGAATAAAGTCCTAGCCTGCCCAACCTCCCCCTGTAACTCAGTGCCTCAGGTTCTGATAACATGCTCGTAAAAGATCCTGAAATCTTGAATTAGCAATAACTATACAGTTCAGGCTAATCATATTGAAACTAATAATAGTGTGATAACTTACTGAAATGTTCCCCCAAATGCCTGAAAACAAAACAGAATTACTCTATATCCTGTAGCTCCGCTCTCACTCCCCATCCCCCCATTCGTAACAAGACCAGAGGCCTCCTTGTCCTCACCTTCTACACTACCAGTCGTCACATACAACAGATAATCCTCCGACATTTTCGCCACCTCCAACGTGATCCCACCACTGGCCACATCTTCCCATCTCCTCCCCTTTCGGCTTTCCGCAGAGACCGTTCCCTCCGTAACTCCCTGGTCAATTCGTCCCTTCCCACCCAAACCACACCCTCCCCTGGCACTTTCCCATGCAACCGCAGGAAATGCTACACTTGTCGCTTTACCTCCCCCCTCGACTCCATTCAAGGACCCAAGCAGTCTTTCCAGGTGAGGCAGAGGTTCACCTGCACCTCCTCCAACCTCATCTTTTGCTTCTGTCCTGGGCCTCCTCCATGGCCAGAGTGAGTCCCACCACAAATTGGAGGAGCAGCACCTCATATTTCGTTCGGGCAGTTTACACACCAGCGGTATGATCATTGACTTCTCCAATTTCAGGTAATCCTTGCTTTCTTCCTCCTTCCCCTCCCCTTCCCAGCCCTCCCACAGCCTGCTGTCTCTGCCTCTTTCTTTCTTTTTACTGCCCCCCCCACATCAGTCTGAAGAAGGGTCTCAACCCGAAACGTCACCTATTCCTTAGCTCCATAGATGCTGCCTCACCCGCTGAGTTTCTCCAGCATTTTTGTCTACCTTAGATTTTTCCCGCATCTGCAGTTCTTTCTTAAACATACTGTTAAAACTGGTTACCTTTAATTATTCATTGTATATGAGAAACAATCATTGATGATCATGGTGTCCAGTAATTTAGTGGGAAATCATAAGGCCCCATTTTACATTGGTCTTTCTGATTCCAATGGGAGAGGTCATCTAGTACAGGCGTCTGAAAAATAAATTTAGATTTTATTTGAACAGAATCAAAATAGCTTTTCTTTGATGAGGACCACACTTTGGTAGATTTTAATTACAGGAAGGCCATCCTGCCATCCAATCCATGTGGCAAATCATTTCTATATTAAAAACAAAGAGGAATCAAATATAGGAGCAAAGAGGTCCTTCTGCAGTTGTACAGAGCCCTAGTGAGACCACACCTGGAGTATTGTGTGCAGTTTTGGTCCACTAATTTGAGGAAGGACATTCTTGCTATTGAGGGAGTGCAGCGTAGGTTTACAAGGTTAATTCCCGGGAGGGCGGGACTATCATATTCTGAGAGAATGGAGCAGCTGGGCTTGTACACGCTAGAAGGAGTTTAGAAGGATGAAACATTGAAACATATAAGATTGTTAAGGGCTTGGACACGCTGGAGGCAGGAAACATGTTCCCGATGTTGGGGGAGTCCAGAACCAGGGGCCACAGTTTAAGAATAAGGAGTAAGCCATTTAGAACGGAGACGAGGAAACACTTTTTCTCACAGAGAGTGGTGAGTCTGTGGAATTCTCTGCCTCCGAAGGCGGTGGAGGCAGGTTCTCTGGATGCTTTCAAGAGAGAGCTAGATAGGGTTCTTAAAAATAGTGGAGTCAGGGGATATAGGGAGAAGGCAGGAACGGGGTACTGATTGGGGATGATCAGCCATGATCACATTGAATGGCGGTGCTGGCTCGAAGGGCTGAATGGCCTACTCCTGCACCTGCTGTCTATTGTCTATTGTCTATTGCTGGAGTAACTCAGCGGGTCAGGCAGCATCCCTGACCCGCTGAGTTACTCCAGCATTTTGTTTCTTTTTTCGTAAATCATCTTCTGCAGTTCCTTGTTTCTACATGTCTATATTGACCCCTGCTGAGGTACCAAACAGACATCCTGTCTTCAGTTCTTGTTCTGTACAATAAATGGCAGCCTTGACATTAACTCGGCTGACAAGAAGGAATGATCGTGAAGAGGTTGGGAAGTGTCAGAAAGGCAGTGTCCATATTAGATACTAGGAATTGTAGATGCTGGTTGATAAAAATGTCCAGACACAAAGTGCTGGAGTAACTCATTGGGTCAAGCAGCATCTATGGAGAACATAGGTAGGTGATGTTTTGGGTCAGACTGATTGTGGTGAGAGGTAGGAGAAAGTTGAAAGACAGGAGGGGCAGAACAAAGCCTTCCGGGTGGTAGCTTGATACGGGTGAGGGAAGTTTTTGAAAGGTAGATGTTTGGACAAAGACCAGAGATGAAAATACAAAAGATGTGAGATAAGGATAGAAGAGTTGTTCCTTGTGAAGCCAGATGGAGGAACATCAGTAGAAGGGGAAGGGAGAAAATGGTGTGCGTCCAGGTGGAGCACAGTTAAGAGATGGGGGTGGGGAAGGGGGGTGGGGGGATTGCACTCCTGCCTTTCTTATACAATAGTTGGACTCCTGCCTTCCTTAACCAAAGGAATAGCTCTAAACGTAGCTTTCTGGTATCAGTGCTCCAACAAGTTACAATTGCAATTCCACTGGGATCACGGGACTTTGATTTACCATTTACAAGAGCAAGCAACATGGAAACAAGGAAGATTGTGATTGTCCTAAGGGAAGCATGTCTCGTTGGAAACAAGGGAATGCAATGCACTTGGGCTTTTCCCATTACATGTCAAATTTAAAATCTCATAGTTTCTGAAGACAAATTATGCTTTTTATTCCACTGAGCCTCTTCAGGTTCACAGAGCACCCTATCAGTTCCACATATTTTCCTACTTTGCTTCATCTCTACCTGCTCATCATCTTCTCTCTATTATTTTGTCATCCAACTACAATTAGGGGTATGATAGCAAGTTGGTCACATTACTAGACTTGCATTACTGAGACCTGGACTAATGATCTGGAGACAAGAGTTCAAACCCCTTTATGGCACACGTGGAAATGAATTTCCAGGGGGGTACAATGGCACAGCTAATAGTGCTGCTACCTTACAGTGCCAGAGATTATATTTTTAAAACTTTAGTAATCATGTTCACAAGTTCCCAAGTTATAGGAGTAGAATTAGGCCATTCGGCCCATGGAGTCTACTCTGCTATTCAATCATGGCTGATCTCTGCCTCCTAATCCCATTTTCCTACCTTCTCCCCATAACCCTTGACACCCATTCTAATCAAGAATTTGTCTATCTCTGCCTTAAAAATATACACTGACTTGTCCTCCACAGCACTCTGTGGCATCGAGTTCCACAGGTTAACTATCCTCTGACTAAAGAAGTTCCTCCTCACCTCCTTTCTAAAAGAGTGCCCTTTAATTCTGAGGTTATGACCTCTGGTCCTAGACTCTCCCACCAGTGGAAACATCTTTTCCACATCCACTCTATCTATGCCTTTCATTATTCTGTAAGTTTCAATGAGGTTCCCCCATGAACCTTCTAAACTCCAGCGAGTAGAGGTCCAGTTATGTCAAAAGCTCAACATATGCTCACCCACTCATTCCTGGAATAATTTGTGTAAACCTCCTCTGGACCCTCTCCAGAGCCAACACATCATTCCTCAGATATGGGGCCCAAATTTGCTCACAGTTCTCCAAATGCAGCCTGACCAATGCCTTATGGAACCTCAGCATTACATCTCTGTTTTATATTCCAGTGATCTTGATATGAATGCTAACATTGAATTTGCCTTCTTTACTACTGATTCGACTTGTAATATTAAAAATTCTTAACATTTGATAATCTAGTTTTTAACTTCCTGGAGGTGCCGCTGTGCCATACTGGTGAGTACCCTCATGAATAAATCACTGCTCCTGATGTTCTGGTTTCCTCCCAACTCCCAAATAAATCTAAAGGGTGCCCGATTCAAAACATCGCTTATCCATGACCTCCAGAAATGCCGCCTGACCCGCTGAGTTACTCCAGCACTTTGTAATCTGTGCCAGATTCCAGTAACTGCAGTTCCTTGCATCTCCCAAAGATTGGTAGGTTGATACAGGTTGGTAGGTTAATTGGCCACTAAAATTTGCCCCTATTGCAAGGAGTTGACAATAACAGGGAGAATAAGAATGGGATTAATGCAAGATTTGTGTAAATGGCCAATTGATTGTTGGTATGAACTTGGTGGGTCAAAGAAACTGTTTCCTTGCTGTAACTCTTTATGACTCAGACTTTACCGAACATCAAGTCTTTGGGATGTGGGAGAAATCCTGAGAAAACCCATGCAGTTACAGAGCGCATAGACAGATTCCACACAGAGAACACCCCAGATCATGCATGATACTAGGTCGCTGAAGTATGTGGCGGCAACAATAACCACTGTGCCAGTGAGATCCACCCCCTCACTGCCATGAACTGATCTGTGCTCCATAACTAGAAATGTTTCATTTTCCACCTATAATGTTTTCTAAATAGTACCCAGAATGACATCAGTGTGGTGATTTTTAAAAATAGTCACCTTTTATGTATAGTCATTCTTTTTCAAAATTTAGGGGTGTTAAAGCATGATTTATTTTGCACTGAAGAAGGGTCTCGATCCGAAACGTCATTCATTCCTTCTCTACAGAAATGCTGCATGTCCCACTGAGTTACTCCAGCATTTTGTGTCTACTTCGGGGCTGTGGCAGCGTTGCGCGGCGGCGACCCGACTTCGGGGCTGTAGCGGTGGCGGCAACCCGACTTCGGGGCTGTTGCGGCGGCGGCAACCTGACTTCGGAGCCTCGTAGGATCGGCCACAGGCCCAGTGGACGACATCGTCGGGAGCTCGCAAGTCCCAGGTTGGTGACCTGTTCTCTGGAGCTCCCGTAATAACAGCTTCGTCCGCTGGACTGGAGGGCGGCAGCTTCGGCAGCTTCGACCGCCCCGGGCCGCGGAGTTTGAACCGGCCCGTTCGCAGAGCTCGGATTCAGCCGCGGGACTTGCTTACCATCACCCGGCGGGGCACAACATCAGAGGCCTGGATCGCCTCAACGCAGAGGGAGAACAAGGAGGGAAGAGACAAGGGCTTTAAGACTTTTGCCTTCCATCACAGTGAGGAGGTGCCTGATAGACTCACTGTGATGGATGTTAAATCTGTGTTTATTGTGTGTTTTGTTATTTTATTCTATGTTATGACTGCAAGGCATGAAACTTTGTTTAGACTGAAAGGTCTGAATGACAATAAAGGATACTTGACTTGACTTACCTTCGATTTAAACCAGCATCTGCAGTTCTTTCCTACGCATTTATTTTGCATCGTTAGCTAGAGAATCTCATGGTTCAGATACGGATCAGTATCAATTACAGAGCTCCAGCAGCAGAATTTAACCTCAGGAGCTCTCTCTATCAGGCTCAATGATGCATTTAACTTCCACTAACATTGCTCCTGTGATTCCTTGAGTAATTTAGTTACCATTGTTCCGAACTGTCAGACAATTTTCATGTCAGATCCTTCGAAATGACTGAAGGAGGGGAAAAAAAGTCATCCAATTTATGAATGCGAAACTGGCAATCACGATCAAGCAAAAAGAAGATAATATTTCTGAAAATGCTGATGCTTCCAAATCAGTGAAATAGTTGTGAAATATGGTCAACATCATTATACTGTGAACCATAGGGCATGATGATGTACCAGGATTGGCATCAACATGATGGGCTGAAGGGCCTATCTAAATTGCTATATGACATCACTCTGATGATTTGATAGAGGAAAATAAAAAGTTAAATTGCTTGTGTTTGTTTCTTCCAGACTGTCGGCTGTGACTACGAAATAGAATCCAATGCAATTGAAGACCAATGTGGAGTGTGTCATGGGAACGGCTCCTTCTGTCAAACAGTAAAGAAGACTTTTGAAGAGAGCGAAGGATTAGGTAAAAGAATTGATCGACAATCCTATTTTTATACTGCTGTATTGTTAATGTTTGCGAGAATATGGGCATGTCCCTGTATACCTTGTGTTTTGTGAACATCCCCACCTGTGCCAGACTCCCATAATGGCTTGGTTGATGCTTTCACCCCAGTATCTGTTATTGGTGATTGAAGGTCACATTTTTCTAGCACCCAGCTCCTGGTGCACACCTGGCCCAGGTTTGCAACCCCCAGCTTCAGCCACTCACAGCGTATCCATGGTCCTGACCTCAGCCCAGACCACGCATCTGTTCCTGGCCTTGGGCAAGCACACACGTCTGTTCCTATCTTGGCTGAGGCGTCTGTCTGTTCCCACCTCTGTCCAGGCCACACATCTGTTCCTGACTCCTACCAAGAGCTCACATCTGTTCATAACTCAGCTAAGGACACACTACAGGAGCATTTTCCCCAACTCCTCCACAGACCGCACATCTGTTCCTGACTTCTGCCCTGACCGCATATCTCTTCCCAACCTAAGCTAAGGACGCACACCAGTTCCCAAACTCAACCGAAAACCACACATCTGCCCCAGACTGTAGCCCAGACCACACATCTGTTCCAGACTGTAGCCCAGACCACACATCTGTTCCAGACTGTAGCCCAGACCACACATCTGTTCCAGACTGTAGCCCAGACCACACATCTGTTCCAGACTGTAGCCCAGACCACACATCTATTCCAGACTGTAGCCCAGACCACACATCTGCCCCAGACTATAGCCCAGATCACACATCTGTTCCAGACGGTGGCGCAGATTACACATTTGTCCAAGACTGGGCACAGATATACATCTGTCCCAGACTTTGGAATAAACCACATATCTGTCCCAGATTGTGGCCTAGACCACACATCTGTCCCCTGTCTTGGCACAGACCACACATGTTCTGGATCTCGCCTTGGGACCACTCATCTCTTCTTGATGTTGGCTGAAACCATACATCTTGTTCACATTCCTAGACACACTAGATACAGCTTCATGTTCTGACCCTTGATCCATCCAGCCTACATTCTCAAACCCAGTTTGGGTTGACTTTCTGGCCCACATGTCTGGCTGACAGCCCTGGCTGCTCACCTGGCCTGTGAGATTGACTTTCCATTCCAGCACACACCTGGCCCACATTCCCAGGTCTCAGGTCTTGCTACACTTCCGGCCCATCCTCCCGAACCCCATCTCCAACCACACACCTGCCCTACATTCCTGATTCCCAATTCTGACTGTACATCTCCTCACATTCCTGACCCTCATTACTGGCCACACATCAGGTCCATGCCCTTGATCCCTGGCTCCAGTAGAGACATAGAGTCATACTGTGTGAATGACATAGAGTCATACAGTGTGTGAAACTACACCAGTCCCACCTGCCTGCTTTTGGCCCATATCCTTCTAACCCTGTCCTATCCATGTACCTGTACCATGTTTTTTAAATATTCTGCCTCAACTATCCCCTTCGGCAACTTGCCATAGGTTCCATATATCTACCACTATTTGTGTCAAAAAAGTTCCCCTTCAGTTTTCTATTAAATCTTTCCCCACTCACATTAAACCTGTGTCCTAGATTCATAGAGTGATACAGCATCGACCCTTCGGCCCAACTTGCCCACATCGGACCGTTACACGTCCCACCTGCCTGCTTTTGGTCCATACCCCTTCAAACCTGCCCTATCCATGTACCTACCAAACTGTTTCTCAAAAGTTGAGATGGTCCCAGCCTCAACTACCTCCTCAGGCAGCATGTTTCATACACCCACCACTATTTGTGTGAAAAAGTGACCCCTCAAATTCCTATTAAATCTTTTCCCCTTCACCTTAAACCTATGTCCTCTGGTCCTCGATTCACCTACTCTGGGCAAGAGACTGTGCATCTACTCGATCTATTCCTCTCATGATTTTATACACCTCTATAAGTTCACCCCACATCCTCCTGCACTCAAAGGAATAGAGTCCCAGCCTACTCAACCTCTCCCTATAGCTCAGACCCTCTAGTCCTGGCAACATCCTCATAAATCTTCTCTGTACATTTCCAGCTTGACAACATCTTTCCTGTAAAGATTCCTATGTCCTCTGGTTCTTGATGTATACTTGGCTAACATTCCCAAGCCACAGATTCTATGTCACGCTTGACACAGCTTTGGACAGATTGTTTCCTTTAGGAAGATGGACTGGATTTTAAACACACATTTTTGTTAATGGCTGGCAGGCTGAGCAATTAAAATCATATAAAAATTAGGTTGGCAAGATGTTAACACTAACCCAGTCACCTTGGACTAAAATTAGAAACCATCCAAGCTCTTTTTGTTTTAAAGAGATTCACATATTTGGATGTTTTCGCATGTTTTTCCTCCTCACATAAGTTATTCAAGTCGGGATCTTTCACCAGTCTGAAGAAGGCTCCCAATCTCAATGGTCAATGGAATCTCAATGGTACTTTCTTTGTCACATGTACCAAGGTGCAGTGAAATTCAATTTCAAAATATGTGTGGAATGGTTATTATTTTCTGATTACCTCAGAGAATAAATGTTGGCCTAAAAATTGGAGTGCCGAATGGGTGCTGGGTTATCCAAGAGCTACTGAAAATTTGAATATTGGGACCTTCACCCAGAAGGTTGTGAATCTGTGGAATTCTCTGCCACAGAAGGCAGTGGAGGCCAATTCACTGGATGTTTCCAAGAAAGAGTTAGACATAGCTCTTGGGGCTAACAGAATCAAAGGATATGGGGAGAAAGCAGGAATAGGGTACTGATTTTGGATGATCAGCCATGATCATATTGAATGACGGCGCAGGCTCAAAGGGCCAAATGGCCTACTGCACCTATTTTCTATGTTTCTATGTTTCTTGCCTTATGGCTTATCATGGTTTCCTTCCTTCTGCAAAGTGTTTAAAGCCTGACCTATGTAATTGAACGAAGAGCTGTCACATCATTCACACACTGTTACATGGGAAGCAAGTCAGCACGATTAAAAAGCACCTTCCTCTGGCTGCCGTGGAGATGAGGGAAATGGTAATAGATAGGAGAGGAAGTTGCAGCAAATGTATGGACAAAGAGTTGCACCAAATGTGGAAGGACACGTTACAGTGAATGGTGACAATAGACAATAGACAATAGACAATAGGTGCATGAGTAGGCCATTTGGCCCTTCGAGCCAGCACCGCCATTCAATGTGATCATGGCTGATCATCCCCAATCAGTTCCTGCCTTCTCCCCATATCCCCGCTATTTTTAAGAGCCCTATCTAGCTCTCTCTTGAAAGCATCCAGAGAACCTGCCTCAGACAAAGACTCCTCAATCAATGTCCTTCTTCTTTGTCTTCAGCATTCCCTCATGATCAAAAATGACAATGGATTTGGATATTTTTAAGGCAGAGATAGATAGATTCTTGATTAGTTCGGGTGTTAAGGATTATGGGGAGAAGGCAAGAGAATGGGGTTAGGCAGAAGAGATAGGACAGCTATGATTGAATGGCGGATCCTGCCTTCATCCCATATCCCCTGACTCCTCTATCTTTAAGAGCCCTATCTAGATGGGAGACAGAAGAAGAGGGAGTGTCCGGAGTGGGAATCATCCTTGATTATGTTGGTGGCCTTGCCGGGGCAGTTGGTGTGATGGTCCGGGCTTTGTCCACAATTCTCTGCAATTTCTTGCGGTCTTGGATGGAGCTGTTTATGATCAGCCATGATCATATTGAATGGCGGTGCAGGCTCGAAAGGCCGAATGGCCTACTCCTGCACCTATTTTCTATGTTTCTATGTTTCTATGTTTCCAAACCATGCTGCAGTGCATCCCAATAAAATGCTTTCTAGGCCAAAAATGCTTTTTGCCATCCAGAATGTTCCTTCTCCAGCTTGAGCAGTCATGTCCATATATAGTAGTCTCTAACATCAACTTGACTTCATTGGATCTGATGGTGGTAATTGCTATTGCCCCATAAAAACCCTGGTAACCCTTCAGCATCACCCAGGACAGTCCTTCCCATAGTTAACAATTCTCTCCCCACTCACACCAGAATTCCCATTGCCCATCTTAACAATAAAGTAGATGACTTGTTGACTGTATTACATAGAAACATAGAAACATAGAAAATATGTGCAGGAGTAGGCCATTCGGCCCTTCGCGCCTGCACCGCCATTCAATATGATCATGGCTGATCATCCAACTCAATATCCTGTACCTGCCTTCTCTCCATACCCCCTGATCCCTTTAGCCACAAGGACCACATCTAACTCCCTCTTAAATATAGCCAATGAATTGGCCTCAACTACCTTCTGTGGCAGAGAGTTCCAGAGATTCACCACTCTCTGTGTGAAAAATGTTTTTCTCATCTCGGTCCTAAAGGATTTCCCCTTTATCCTTAAACTGTGACCCCTTGTCCTGGACTTCCCCAACATCGGGAACAATCTTCCTGCATCTAGCCTGTCCAACCCCTTATTAATAGGTTACCTCACAGAAAAGCTAGCATCACAGAATGTGTTCAATTGATTGTGCTTTCCAAATGGAACATTTTTGGTTTCGTTGATTTTATGTTCTTTCCAAAAACAGGGAACTGATTGTATTCACCATTAGTGCATGGGAAGACAACTTATGGGAAGCAAGTGATGCCGTTGGTAGCACGGCTGGCTCGAGCTCCAGCGACCTGGGTTCAAGCTTGACCTTCGCTGTTGTGTGGAGTAGGCACGTTCTTCCTGTGACCATTTCCCTTCCACATTTTAAAGTCCTGCTGGTCGGTAGTTTAACTAAGCCCAGTATGGGTGGGTGGGTGGGAGGAGTGGAGTTAAAGGTCACATGAAAGAAAATGTGTTTCCGGGAAATAAATGAGGAATGGGATTAACGGATGACGCTGATGACCAGTATGGACCTGAAAGAAGCAAACTCAATGCTAGTATTTATTTCAAGAGGGCTTGCATACAAAAACAGGGATGTAATGTTGAGGCTCTATAAGGCGCCTGTATGGCCGCATTTGGAATATTGTGAGCAATTTTGGGTATCATATCTGAGGAAGGATGCGCTGGCTCTGGAAAGGGTACAGAGGAGGTTTCCAAGAATGATCCCAGCAATGAGTGGGTTAACATATGATGAGCGTTTGTTGGCACTGGGCCTGTACTCGCTGGAGTTTAGCAGAATGAGGGGGAACCTCATTGAAACATACAGAATAGTGAAAAGCTTGGATAGAGTGGATGTGGAGAGGATGTGGAGAGGATTGTAGGAGAATCTAGGACTAGAGGTCATAGCCTCAGAATTAAAGGACGTTCTTTTAGGAAGGAGATGAGGAGAATTTTCTTTGGTCAGAGGGTGGGAATTCTTTGCCACAGAAGGCTGTGGAGGCCAAGTCAGTGGATATTGTTAAGGCAGAAATAGATAGATTCTTGATTAGTACAGGTGTTAGAGGTTATGGGGAGATGGCAGAAGAATGGGGTTAGGAGGGAGAGGTGGATCAGCCATGATTGAATGGCGGAGTAGACTTCATGGGCCGAATGGTCTAATTCTACTCCTATTCCTTATGTCCTTATGAATCACCCCTTTCTGTGGGACAAGATAGGAGGCACTATAATATGAATGTTAATGGTGAGATTTTTACAACAAAAAAACCCAACTTATTGCTGGAGGAACCCAGTGGGTCGAGCAGCACCTGAGGAGGCAAAGGGATTGTCGATATTTTGGGTCATAACTGTATCAGGACCGCGAGTCTAGGGGATATATAGCCTGTATAAAGAGATAGGTGGGTGGGGTGAGACAGGGCTGGTTAGTTAAAAATTCATATACATACAGCATGAAATCGGGCCCTTCGACCAACTTGCCCACGCCGACCAACGTGCCCCATCATTGTGGCACATGTGACACCTCATGGTGTGGCAGTGGGAAGAGTTGATGCAATGACTCACAATCAGAACCTTACGATGGACATTATGAATGGAGCAGAGCGCGAATGCTCTGCAAAACAGAACTCAGATCGCAGATCCATTCAATTGTTCCTGCATTTCCAAGACTACATTTGCAACCACAGCCAATGTCAGCCCTCCAACCTCACTTGGACCTGCTAAGTGAGACCACTTCAGTCTCACTTGGACCATTTTTTACACATCTCTGCCTTTTCTGGATCTCTCTGTCTCAATCCCAGGAGACAAACTAACCACTGACATTTACTATTAATCCACCGACTCCCATAACTACCTCAACTGCACCTCCTCTTAACCTGTCTCCTTTGTCCCCTCCCACCAGACAGAACAACTACAAAGTTATTTTGGTCCTCATCTTTCACCTCCTAGTCTCCACATCCAGCATATCATCCTTCGCCATTTCCACTAGCTGCAACGATATTTCATCACCGGCCATATTTTATCTACTCCAACCACCATTCCCCGTCCCCAGGCACCTTTCCCTTCTCCTCCCTTCCTCACTGACATCAAGGGATCTAAATATATCTTCCAAGTGAGGCAGAGATTCACATGGCCTCCTCCAATCTTGTCTATTGCATTAGGTGCTCTCAATGTGGCATCCTCTATATTACTGAGACCAAGTGCAGACTCGGTACCCTATTTACAAACCATTTGAACTCTTTCCCCAATGGCCATCTGAGCTCCCGGTTACATGTTATTGCAAATCTCCTCCAGTGTGACACGCCTCTCCAGTGCCACAGTGAAGCCAAGCGCAAACTATCAGAACAATATCTCATATTCCACTTAGATAGCCTACAAGGCAGTTGTATGCGCACTGACTTCCAAATTCAAGTAACCCATTTCCCCTCTGTTACTTTCTCAATACCAACAGCCCTTCTACCTTTCTTCTCATTTTCCATTATCCCCTACATGGGCTTTTTATTTGTCTCCCTTGGTTTGCCTTAACTATTCCTCATCCGGTTCTATCTGTCCGGACCCCAACTCGAAACATTGACCAGCCCTCTGCCTCCACAGATGCTGCTTGAGGAACCTACTTAGTTCTTCCAGCACTTTGTCCTTTGCTCCAGACTCCAGTTGCTGTGTCTCCATGAGATTTTCACACAGCGTCTCAGTTATGCAGCATCTCCGGAGTAACTATAAAACCCAAGGTCCAAACCAAAGAAACAAAGCAGTTAATAGAGGTACCTTCACAAGTATTCTACTTATATATGTCATGTAGTTCTTCAACATTTAAGTTGCTTTATTGTGCTTCACACCATGTCTTACACATATAAATAAAAGATCAATGGAGCTGTGTCTAATACTCAGTGGACGGGACAGGCAGGAGCACGGTAAGGAGTGAGGAAAGATGGTTGAAATAAACTGCATTTATTTCATTGCTAGAGACCCGACGAATAAGTCAGATTAACTCAGGGCATGGATAGAGCATTATGTACTATGTTTACATATTATGTTGTGCTGCAACAAGCAAGAATTTCATTGTCCTATCTGGGACATATGACAATAAAACACTCTTGACTCTTGACTCTTGAGATACGTGTGACTGGAACATGATACCCTTTAAAGAAACCTGGCTAACGATAGGTTACTGTTCCAAGATACAAGCGCTACAGTCAAGATAGATATATTGGGTAAAACATAGAAACTTAGAAACATAGAAAATAGGTGCAGGAGGAGGCCAATTGGCCCTTCGAGCCAGCACCGCCATTCATTGTGATCATGGCTGATCGTCCCCAATCAATAACCCGTGCCTGCCTTCTCCCCATATCCCTTGATTCCACTAGCCCCTAGAGCTCTATCTAACTCTCTCTTAAATCTATCCAGTGGTTTGGCCTCCACTGCCCTCTGTGGCAGGGAATTCCACAAATTCACAACTCTCTGGGTGAAAAAGTTTTTTCTCACCTCAGTCTTAAATGGCCTCCCCTTTATTCTAAGACTGTGGCCCCTGGTTCTGGACTCGCCCAACATTGGGAACATTTTTCCAGCATCTAGCTTGTCCAGTCCTTTTATAATTTTATATGTTTCTATAAGATCCCCCCTCATCCTTCTAAACTCCAGTGAATACAAGCCTAGTCTTTTCAATCTTTCCTCATATGACAGTCCCGCCATCCCAGGGATCAATCTCGTGAACCTACGCTGTACTGCCTCAATCACAAGGATGTCCTTCCTCAAATTAGGAGACCAAAACTGTACGCAATACTCCAGATAAGGAGTGACAGGAGGGAGAGTTGCTTTATTAATTAAGGCGAATCTCATAACAATAGTCTAAAATGGCATTACTGAAGGATCGTGCAGTAAGGTTATAGGCGTGGAGCTCCCAGGCTTTTCCTTGCAGACCTTCTGAAATAGAGGCTCAACATTAGTCACCTCCTAGTCTTCCAGCACCTCATCTAATGATGATTCATATATCTTACCCAGGCTCTTGCTATTTATCCTCTGGCCTCACAGTGTCCTCAGATCGATCTGATCAGGCCCAGAAGATTTATCTACCTTCATATGCCTTAGGACGCCAGCATCTCCTTGACTGTTATACCGACTATCTTCAAGACCTCTATTAACTGTCGCAGGTTCCGCAATCCTCATGTGAATGCATGTCTTTCCTCACAGTAAAAATAGAGGAGAAATACTAATTGAGGACCTTGCCCATCTCATGTTGCTCCACACAGAAATTACAGCTTTGGTTTCTGAGGTGCCTGCTCTCTCTCTAGTTATCCTCTTTCTCTTAATCTATTCATAAAATCTCAGGATTTTCCTTAATATTATCTGCCAGAGCTACCTTTTTGCCCTCCTTATTTCCTTCTTAAGTATGCTTCTCATTTTCTGAAACCTCCAGGGATAGACTTAGTCCCAGCTGCTTAGGCCTGTCCCAGGCGTCCTTCTTCTCCCGACTAGAGCTTCAATTTCTGTTGTAATTTAAGCTTCCTCACGCCTACCTGCCTTGCCCTTGATAGAGTGATCAAGAACAAGCACACTCCGAACTCTTGTCATCACACTTTGAAAAGCATGCCACATTCTGAATGCCCGCAAGCTACCTACTCTAATCAACTTTAGCAAGTTCCAGTCTAATACCTGACTGGCACCGCATATAGCAGTTGATGACTGCCCCTAGTTAGCTAATTTTCTTTGCAATGTGATAAATCCTATCCCCAATAAATAACTCTAATAGCTTCCCTACCACTGATGTAAGGCTCATTGTCCTATAATTTACTTTATTATCCTTATGGGCCTGTCCCACTAAGGCGATTTTTCAGCAGTCTGCCAGCGAATGTCAAATTGCCGGCAGTCGCCTGAAAAAACGGCAAGTGGAACAGCGACTGTCAGAGTGGATCACACACACACATACAAACACATCGCAAAGGTGGGGGCCAGGGCAAGCGGGGGAGCGCTGTCTAAAAAATTCCCACAGTGCAAAGCCAAGGTGATTCAGACACACTGCGATGAACAGGAAGGTTGGCGCTGTAATTAAGACAACTAAAGCACAGTGTACAACAGTAAGTCCTTTAAAAGAGGGGGGGGGGGAGAAGGTGGGAGAAGGAGTAGAGACAACATTTAAGAAGCCAGAGATACACGGCTGTGATGCTCGGCGGACATTTAACATTACCGGTCGGTTATCCTTGGTTCTGAACACTACTCATTACCTTTTTTTTCCCAATGAGCCAATGAAATTCACCGGTCAGCACCGGCTCCAACCTACGAGAACCTCCGAGAAACTTCGACCTCCTGGCAACCCACTAGGACCTACTTGCGACTCACCTACGGCTCGGGAATTCTCGCTAATCTTCATGGCGACTTCATTCTAGTCGCTGCTAATTTTTCAACATGCTGAAAAATTCCCAGCGACCATAATGAGGCCGCGACAAGTTCCCAAAATGTGGGAACTCCTCACGACCATGAAGGCGATTCCCCGGCAACCACCCGCGAACAAGTGGCGACCATGTGGCGACTGCAAAGTCTCCTGCAGTCGCCTAAAAAGTCGCCTATGTGGGACAGGCCCATTACTTCCGTTCATAAACAAAAGCATAACATTGGCTACTTTCCAGTTTTCCGGGACCTCTTCTATGGATAGAGGGGATACAGAAATCTTTGTTGAGGTCTCTGCGATCTCCTACAGTGATTTTCTCAATAATCTGGGATAGGCCCATTAGGACCTGTGGACTTATCCACCTTAATGCTCTTCAAGAGACCCAACACAATCTCCTTTGTGATTTCAGAAGAACCAGAGTCCATCATATCTTTGACAATTTTTGATATCCATTTTCACTATCTGCAATACCACCCACTTTTGATTCATCAGCAAACTCCTTCCACAGTTGCTGCCTGACCCGCTAAGATCTTCCGGCCACTTTGATTTTTAACTCCAAATATTATGTTGCCTGCCTACTGTTATGATTATGGACCTTTTCTCATCTTCAAAAGTGATCATCAGTTGACATGGGGGAGAATTCAGTAGTGATTGTGTATGTAGCTGAGGTAGACCTAAGGAAGGAGTTTTGTTAAGTTTTAGGTGTGGTGAAATGTTCTAAACTGCACACAAATTAGTCAAACCACAAATAAAACTGTACACTGTATGACTGAAATATTGTGTTCAGACTGAGGAGGCATTTCTTTAGTCAGAGGTTGGTGAACCTGTGGTTTTCATTGCCACAACCAGCTGTGGAGGCCAAGTCATTGTGTATTTTTAAGGCAGAGATTGACAGATTCTTGATTAGTAAGGGTGTCAGATTAGTAAGGGAAGAAGGAAGAAGAATATGGTTAAGTGGGAATTATAGATCAGCCTTGATTGAATGATGGAGTATAATCTATGGGTCGAGAGGCCTAATTCTGCTACTATTATGAATTTATAAAACCTCCGTTTGCTATGGTGTTGCTCACCAGAAGGTACCACAGGGATTTCTGCATGGATCTCAGCCATTTATTATCTGTCAATAATTCTGATGACATTAGACAATAGGTGCAGGATTAGGCCATTCGGCCCTTCGAGCCATTCAATGTGATCATCCCCAATCAGTACCCCGTTCCTGCCTTCTCTCCATATCCCCTGACTCCGCTATTTTTAAGAGCCCTATCTAGCTCTCTCTTGAAAGCATCCAGAGAACCCGCCTCCACCGCCCTCTGAGGCGGAGAATTCCACAGACTCACCACTCTCTGTGAGAAAAAGTGTTTCCTCATCTCCGTACTAAATGGCTCACTCCTTATTCTGTGGCCCCTGGTTCTGGACTCCCCCAACGTCGGGAACATGTTTCCTGCCTCTCGCGTGTCCAAACCCTTAACAATCTTATATGTTTCAATTAGATACCCTCTCATCCTTCTAAACTCCAGAGTGTACAAACCCAGCTGCTCCATTCTCTCAGCATATGACAGTCCCGCCATCCCGGGAATTAATCTTGTAAACCTACTCTGCACTCCCTCAATAGCAAGAATGTCCTTCCTCAAATTAGGGGACCAAAACTGTACACAATACTCCAGGTGTGGTCTCACTAGGGCTCTGTACAACTGCAGAAGGACCTCTTTGCTCCTATATTTGATTCCTCATGTTATAAAGGCCAACATGCCATTCGCTTTCTTCACTGCCAGCTGTACCTGCATGCTTACTTTTATCGACTGATGAGGTTCAGAATGTACTGTATTCAAGATATCTGGTGAATAAAATCTAGGAGGGAAAGTAATCTATAATTGGAATATAAAGAAGCTGCAAATATTACTATTATTTCATCAATGGTGTGGAAGATTGCAACCTTCACGTGGTCCACCCTGTTTCGACAAATGCAATCAACCCGGCGTGCACAATCAAATAAGATCAAATAGAACAAGTTGTCCTACATCATTTAGCTGTGCATGCCATACGCAAGAAGAAGAATGGCTGTTATCTCAGTTTAGAGATAAAAGTGACCATCTGAGAGATAGTGAAGCAGTGCTGGATCAGTGATTGGGCCAGGTGGGTCAGCGATGATAAGCATGTGGGTAGAGGTTAATGGGTTGTCATTTGGAGGCAGAGCACAATGCACTAATGTGACTAAATAGATTGTTTAGTTCCACCAACTGGAGATTAATTTCTTGGCTAGTTAGGCTTTGAGTGAGTGCGCAGGACAGTAGCAGATGAATAATAATGCAGGGATTTTCGTTAAATATAATTTAATCTACTTTTTTTACTAAATGGCATATATGTATGTATACATACATATGCCATTTAGTAAAAAAAAGTAGATTAAATTATATTTAACGAAAATTTGTAAGTGGTTGGCTTTTTGAGGATTCGGGGTGGCCTTGCATGCAAATAACTGGACAATAACATTGTTCAGAATGAACAATTATCAAGAACTATTATTTCAGCAGAAGGAAGATGTTATTAGAACATTGAAACATTGTACAGTTATAAGTAAGTCTTCTTAGGCCCCCTTTGGTCATGGCTGACCATGAGTGTCTCTAGGGTGCTATTCCCTATATGGAGGACGCCTGTGCGTGACTTTGTTTAACATGGGGAGACTGGTGCACAGACAGGCACCCCGCGGTCCTTAACAGATCCGAGTCAGGATCCAGTGGCATGAAGTCCAAGACGACCGGAGACCCTTTTCTGCTGCAGCCTTCATCCGCCTTCCCCGCCGTTGTGACACTCCACTAAGGTCAGCCATCATCCTCCGCCTGTTCCACCGTTGAGGTCTTGGTTGGATTGCTCCTTGTCAGAGACCTCCCCTCGACCTTACCTCCATGGGTGGCCCTACCAGGAGCATAGGTCCAGACGGCATCGCTCTCAGGATCTCAGGTCCACACAAGCTTCTCGACCAAGACAAGGTGACAATCCACGGAAAAGTAAATTTGCAATTACACGCCATCTCATGACCTTGAAAGAAAAAGCAGTTTACTATTTAATTGCTTTGGAAGTGGAATAGCCATTATATAGATTAGCAGTTCACATGTGGTCATTTAATACTCCTCAAGCCTTGGCAGTTATCCAGGTTAGGAAAATAATGGAGACAAGCAGATTCATTTAATGAGGGAGAGTTATTTCCAGTCACATGAGATTGGTCAGATAAGAAGTTGTATGAGGGGCAAGGATCTCAGAATGACAGAGAACAAAGCTTGACCACTTAATTAGAAAGTGAGTAAAAATTCAAGAGGGAAGAGTCAAAAACTAACAACATGGAGTTTTAGGAAGAAATTAAGTGAATAACAATGTAAATTCATAGAATGAAAATTTGATGCCATAAGCATTGCTAGTTGTAGTAAGGAGAACTAATATTGTTGTCACACTAATACAGTAATGCAGTGACTTTGTTACTGGATCAGACCCCAGATATCTTGCCTAATAAAATAATACATGAATTCAGATCTAAATCTCAGTCAAGCTTAAAAAAAACAAGTAACAAAAGTGGCTTTAAAGCTATTTGTCATTGCCCACCAAATGGTTCACCAATATTCTTCAGGGAAGGTGTTCTTTTATCTCTACTCAATCTAGCTTATTGCGTGACTCCAGTGACCCAGGGATTTTTCAAGAGAGAGTTAGATTTAGCTCTTAGGGCTAAGATAATCAAGGGATATGGGGAAAAAGCCAGAATGGGGTACTGATTTTGGATGATCAGCCATGATCACATTGAATGACGGTGCTGGCTCGGGGCCGAATGGCCTACTTCTGCACCTATTTTCTATGATTATTGTTTATGTGTTAAATTCTTAGCTGTTTTTAAGGTGGCTTAAAAAATGACAGTTATCAACTGGATGCCTATGGTAGAAAAGATGCAAGTTATAGCTATAATTATGTAAAAACCATTTCCATCTTGCATGTGGCATTGCACATGACAATAGTAAATAATAAACCAATATTAATACCACTATGAACATCTCAAAGTCACGTCTGGATTGTTCTTTCAAGTTTTTTTATGATGTTGAAATTATAGAAGCACTCAGCAGAGCGGTCAATTGCATCTGAAGTACCTCCAATGAAAAACAAATTCCACTGCCCTACTTCCAATAGCTGCAAGCTTCTGCTGCAAATATTGAGTCACTTCTTTTTTGAAAAATTCAGTGGCTTCTGTCAGGTGACACTCGGATGCACAACTGAAGACAGCTAATACATGACATGCTAACCTGACAAAGTATTTTTGATGCTTGCTAAGATGTAGGTACGACTGGATTTATATTTGAAATATACAATAAACATTCTTCAACTTATACTTCCCGTGGTTGTAATTTCTCAATTTGTAACTACCCTTTTCAATTAACACAATTCCACTGTAAACAAATAACTTAGAATTGAAAGGGCTGTTCATTTGTATAAGCACAGGAGAGAAATGAATAAACATTAAACCTTGCAAGTTGCCAGCTAAGGAAATATACCACTGCTTCCTTACACTTGACCCAAATTCATATTTCCCTTTTATTTGGAGAAAACTATACATCTGCAAAGGTGACTCACATCTTCAAGTGTCCCATAGTACTTTACCATGGCTTTTGAAGTTGCAGCCACTATTGAAGAAATGCATTAGTCAAATTGCTCACAGCATGTTCTCACAAGAAGCAATATATTAATGACCAGGTAATCTGCTTTGGTGATGCTGATTGAAGGATATATATTGGATAGTTTACTGAGGAGAAATCCCTGCTCTTTTCCAAATAAGTACCCAAGATCTTTAACATCTCCCTGTGAGAACAAATAGGGCAACAGTTTTGGCATGTCACTCGCTAAGGCCACAACTTGGCATGTTATCTGAAAGAAAACATGGCTGAAAAGCAATACAATATCACGTGACCTTGTGGCCTTCCTTACTTAGAACATCCTTCAGAGTTGAGGTTAACTTCCACTTTAATTTTATTTGGTCTGAGGTTAATGTAGAAACTGCAGACTCTTTTACATTGGGCAGGAGGCAGAATAATATGTGAGATAGACAAACAGTGCTGGTCTAATGCAGCAGGTCAGGCTGCATCTCTGGATAGGTGACGTTTCGGATCAAGAAGAACGGGCGGGTGAGAATAGATCAGGCCAAATCAAGGGCGGCAACAGATTACCTCAGGCAAGGTAGTTCCCTGATAGGCCATCTATTGGCTGGGGAAGGTGTGGGCTCAAGAGGGATATGTAGTTGTTAACTGTGAAACTGGTTAAACGACCAGGGTGAAGGAAGGGAGAAGGGTGGTAAGGGAGAGGGAGAGTGTTCATAGAAGACAACAACAGTCCTTCCAGGTGAGACAGAAGTTCACATGCACCTCCTCTAACTCATCTACTGCATCCGGTGTTCCTGATGTGGGGTCTTGTACATTGGGGAGTCCCAGTGTAAACTCCGCGTCCGTTTCTCTGAACACGCGTTCAGTCCATCGAGGCTTATGATAGCAATGTTACAACATTTTGAGATTTTAAAAATAAAGTCTGCAATTTATCCCATCAGATAAAGCATAAAAAGAAGTTTAATTTGACACTTAATTCACTTTCATATCTTCAGTATTAAAAAAGTTATGGCCATTATCATACTCAGAAATTAGCATCTAGTTCCCTATTGCTTTTCCATTGACTTAACACAAAAGCTGTGATCGAGGACAGTTAAAAGCCCATAACTTTCTTAAAAATTATGATAACTGAAAGAAATTTTCAGTTATTATAGATTGAAGCATTCTGAAACAAATATGAAAATCTTACTTCGAAGACATGAAAGTAAAGCATATAATTAGTTAGTTACCTAATTGTAGCTAATTACAAAATTCAATTACTAGATCTAAACATCTATCAATTTCTTAAGAATAGATTAACATTTTTAAATAGCCTAAGTGTCCAAATAACATTCACACAATAATTCACAATATAACATAATTTTTAAATCTAATTTTCATGAATTTACAGGCCAAATGGAAGGAATTGAATGTTTAATACCTGTAAATTAATGGGGATTTAATTCATCTTGCGAGTGAGGATTACTGGAACGCGATCTTTTGGAACGTTGATTTGCGGTGAATTTAACCCCGTATTGGCATGAAAAATACTGCCGTTAATTCGGGGAATAAAATCACCGTGTCGCATGACAAAATGTGAATTAAAGGCTTCTTAAGAAGCACTTTTATACATTTAAAGAAAGCACTTTCGTTTACCTGTCCATTGTGTGAAATCCGTCCCCGTTATCGGCGTTGACGCTTCAGGAGCTGCTTTTAAAATGACTGTAGCGCTGACATTGACGATTTAATAAAAATAAAAAATTCACAAAACGCCGGTAGGAACGATTTTGTCAGCCAAGGTTTGTACTCTAACAAAATATTTCCAGGACAAGGGAGAAACCCGCGTTTTAACCCCGCCCCCCCCTTAAAGGCGCCAAAATCGCGCACACGGCCAGTGGCAGAATTACAGCGCGACTGAAGGTAAGTTTTGTAACATACCTACTTATGGGATCTCCTGTTTGCTAATCATTGTAGCTCCCAGTCCCGTACTGACCTTTCTGTCCTGGGCCTCCTCCATTGCCAGAGTGAGGCCACATGCAAATTGGAGGAACAGCACCTCATATTTCGCTTGGGTAGCTTACAACCCAGCGGTATGAATATTGAATTCTCTAACATAAAGTCACTTCTACAAATACTCCCCTCCCTCCCCTCTTTCCCCCTTCCTCCATCTTAGTCATTTAGGTCATCTGTTGCACATGGTGTCAGTCTTTGAAATAGAAAGTCCGTTTTAGGAGTCTGGTATTGGTTATGCAATATTGTGGCTTGTCCATTGGACCCATCTGTCTGTAGGTATGTGCTCAGTACAGTAGATATTGTCCTGGAAGAGCATGCAAATGTTGTTTCTTCTATCCTGAGAGTGGACATGGGAGATTATGTACATACTCTGTGCAACGAGGTGTCCATCTTAAGACAGTGCGTGGCTCAGAAGTGTGCAGGTGGAAAGAGATCACTGCAGCTCAGTAGACAACCATCTAACCATGACATTGTTAATTCAGAAACAACGGTTCTGAACTTAAAGAAAGGTAACTTTGAGGGTATGAGACGTGAATTGGCCAAGATTGACTGGCAATTAGTTCTAAAAGGGTTGACGGTGGATATGCAATGGAAGGCATTTAAAGACTGCATGGATGAACTACAAACATTGTTCATCCCAGTTTGGCAAAAGAATAAATCAAGGAAGGTAGTGCATCCGTGGATAACAAGGGAAATCAGGGATAGTATCAAAGCAAAAGATGATGCGTACAAATTAGCCAGAAAAAGCAGCATACCAGAGGACTGGGAGAAATTCAGAGACCAGCAGAGGAGGACAAAGGGCTTAATTAGGAAAGGGAAAATAGATTATGAAAGGAAACTGGCAGGGAACATAAAAACTGACTGCAAAAGTTTTTATAGATATGTGAAGAGAAAGAGATTAGTTAAATCAAATGTAGGTCCCTTGCAGTCAGAAACAGGTGAATTGATCATGGGGAACAAGGATATGGCAGACCAATTGAATAACTACTTTGGTTCCGTCTTCACTAAGGAAGACATAAATAATCTGCCGGAAATAGCAGGGGGCCGCGGGTCAAAGGAGATGGAGGAACTGAGTGAAATCCAGGTTAGTCGGGAAGTGGTGTTTGGTAAATTGAATGGATTAAAGGCCGATAAATCACCAGGGCCAGATAGGCTGCATCCCAGAGTACTTAAGGAAGTAGCTCCAGAAATAGTGGATGCATTAGTGATAATTTTTCAAAACTCTTTAGATTCTGGAGTAGTTCCTGAGGATTGGAGGGTAGCAAACGTAACCCCACTTTTTAAGAAGGGAGGGAGAGAGAAAACGGGGAATTACAGACCAGTTAGTCTAACATTGGTAGTGGGGAAACTGCTAGAGTCAGTTATTAAAGATGGGATAGCAGCACATTTGGAAAGTGGTGAAATCATTGGACAAAGTCAGCATGGATTTACGAAAGGTAAATCGTGTCTGACGAATCTTATAGAATTTTTCGAGGATGTAACTAGTAGAGTGGATAGGGGAGAACCAGTGGATGTGTTGTATCTGGACTTTCAGAAGGCTTTCGACAAGGTACCACATAAGAGATTAGGATACAAACTTAAATCACACGGTATTGGGGGTTCAGTATTGATGTGGATAGAGAACTGGCTGGCAAACAGGAAGCAAAGAGTAGGAGTAAATGGATCCTTTTCACAATGGCAGGCAGTGACTAGTGGGGTACCGCAAGGCTCAGTGCTGGGACCCCAGCTATTTACAATTTATATTAATGATCTGGACGAGGGAATTGAAAGCAACATCTCCAAGTTTGCGGATGACACTAAGCTGGGGGGCAGTGTTAGCTGTGAGGAGGATGCTAGGAGACTGCAAGGTGACTTGGATAGGCTGGGTGAGTGGGCAAATGTTTGGCAGATGCAGTATAATGTGGATAAATGTGAGGTTATCCACTTTGGTAGCAAAAACGGGAAGGCAGACTATTATCTAAATGGTGGCCGATTAGGAAATGGGGAGATGCAGCGAGACCTGGGTGTCATGGTACACCAGTCATTGAAAGTAGGCATGCAGGTGCAGCAGGCAGTGAAGAAAGCGAATGGTATGTTGGCCTTCATAGCAAGAGGATTTGAGTATAGGAGCAGGGAGGTTCTCCTGCAGTTGTACAGGGTCTTGGTGAGACCACACCTGGAGTATTGCGTACAGTTTTGGTCTCCAAATCTGAGGAAGGACATTATAGCCATAGAGGGAGTGCAGAGAAGGTTCACCAGACTGATTCCTGGGATGTCAGGACTTTCATATGAAGAAAGACTGGATAGATTTGGCTTATACTCGCTAGAATTTAGGAGATTGAGAGGGGATCTTATAGAAACGTACAAAATTCTTATGGGGTTGGACAGGCTAGATGCAGGAAGATTGTTCCCGATGTTGGGGAAGTCCAGGACAAGGGGTCACAGCTTAAGGATAAGGGGGAAATCCTTTAAGACCGAGATGAGGAAAAACTTTTTCACACAGAGAGTGGTGAATCTCTGGAACTCTCTGCCACAGAGGGTAGTTGAGGCCAGTTCATTGGCTATATTTAAGAGGGAATTAGATGTGGCCCTTGTGGCTAAAGGGATCAGGGGGTATGGAGAGAAGGCAGGTACGGGATACTGAGTTGGATGATCAGCCATGATCACATTGAATGGCGGTGCAGGCTCGAAGGGCCGAATGGCCTACTCCTGCACCTATTTTCTATGTATCTATGTATCTATCTGTCAGGTCTGAGGTCTTGATCTTCTTCAGATGGCCAGAGGCTGTCTAAAGAAAGCCTTTGGTTAGCTGATAACAATTGTGTATTTCATTATTAATATCTGCCTTTGTAGAAAGTTGGTTCTGAACATAAGAAATGTGATCTTTATTATCAGAGGACTGTGATCTATCTCAGGGTCAGTTCGGTTGCCTATTTTTCTTTAGCGGATGTCAAACGTTTACTCTTATGCTATAGTTTCAGAATGGCAGACAGTGACTAGTGGGGTGCCAAGAGGCTCGCTGCTGGGACCGCAGCTATTTACAATATACATTAATGATTTAAATGATGGAATTAAAGGTAACGTTCGCAAATTTGCAGGTGACACAAAGCTGGGTGGCAGTGTGAGCTGTGAAGAGCATACTATGAGGATGCAGGATGACTTGGACAGGTTGGGTGAGTGTGCAGATGCATGGCAGATGCAGTATATTGTGGATAAATGTGAGGTTATGCACTTTGGTGGCAAGAACGGGAAGGCAGATTATTATCTGAATGGTGTCAGGTTAGGAAAAGGGGAAGTATAACGAGACCTGTGTGTCCTAGTACATCAGTCACTGAAAGTAAGCATGCAGGTACAACAGGCAGTGAAGAAAGCTAATGACATGTTGGCCTTCATAACGAGAGGAGTTGAGTATAGGGGCAAAGAGGTCCTTCTGCGGTTGCATAGGGCCCTGGTGAGACCACACCTGGAGTATTGTGTGCAGTTTTGGTCTCCTAATTTGAGAAAGGACATTCTTGCTATTGAAGGAGTGCAGCGTAGGTTCACGAGGTTAATTCCCGGGATGGAGGGAATGTCATATGATGAAAGAATGGAGCGACTGGGCTTGTATTCACTGGAATTCAGAAGGATGAGAGGATATCTTATAGAAACATAAAATTATTAAGGGATTGGACAAGCTAGATGCAGGAAACATGTTCCCGATGTTGGGGAAGTCCAGAACCAGGGCCCACAGTTTAAGAATATGGGGTAAGCCATTTACGACTGAGATGAGGAAAAAAAAATTCACACAGAGAGTTGTGAATTTCGGGGATTCTCTGCTTCAGAAGGCAGTGGAGGCCGATTCACTGGATGCATTCAAAAGAATGTTAGATAGAGCTCTTAGGGCTAGCAGAATCAATGGGTATGGGGAGAAGGCAGGAACAAGGTACTGAATGTGGATGATCAGCCATGATCACATTGAATGGCGGTGCTGGCTTGAAGGGCCGAATGGCCTACTCCTGCACATATTGTCTACGTATCTATGATGTCAACTTAGATTTTACCCTCCGAATGTGCCCAAAACATTAACTGTGTATTGCAGGCTGATCGCTGAAGGTCAGGTCACCTTGCGTCTGGAATGGAGGTGACATAAGTTAAACATTTTTTTAAAGTTTCCTCTGGATTAATCCTACTCCAATGGTAAGTTTGTACGAGGGGGGAAGGAAGCTGGAGGAGAGGAGAGGCAGGACAAAGCAGGCAGGTAATAGATGGACACAGACGAGCGGTGGTGGGGGGGTGGGGGCGGGAGGTTTGGTAGGCAGATAGTTTACCAATCATTTAGTTTTGTGATGTGGGGTGAAAATGGAGTACCTGGAGGAAACCTAGATGGTCACAGCAAACTTCATACAGCACAAAAGGTGAGGGTTGCACTTGGGTTATTGGAGTTGTGAGACAACAGCTCTACCGCTACTATTAAAGTACAGATTACAGAACATAGAGCAGTGCACCGCAACAGAGGGACAGGCCCTTCAGCCCTCAATGTCCATGCTGAACATGATGCCAGGCTAAATTATCCAACAATATAGTGAAGAAGAGCTACAGTATGACTGGAAATCACCACATATTACTGGTTATATATACGACCAGCAAATCTCGCCAACCCCTGTATGTTTTAAGAAATTGTTACATTTACAGACTAATTCACATTAAATCCATCCCAGAGAACTAAGTGATACCAAGATTGATAAAACAAGCATTTTCTTTTAATGATGAGGTTTATATTTCTGCAATGTTTCTTGATATCCTAAGACCAGAACAGGACATGTGAAATTCTGGTGTCTCATTTCTTGCATTTAAGTTTGTTCTAAGCAATAAAAAAAAAATCAGCATTTATTACATTTGTTTTCTTTTTGTCTATCATTTTCTCAATCTCACAATCTAAATTGTGTCAACCTTGGTGGTATAGTGGTACAACTGGTGGAGCTGCTGTCTTACAGCTCCAATCTTGATCCTGAGCTCCAGTGCAGTTTGGAGTTTTCATGTGTTCTCAATGCTTTCCTCCAGATACTTTGCTTCCCTCCCATAGTTAATTGGCCATTGTAAATTGCTTTTCGATAGGTTTAAGGTGAAGGGGAAAAGATTTATAGGTTTAAGGTGAAGGGGAAAATATTTAATAGGAAACTGAGGGGTAACTTTTTCACACAAATGTTGGTGGATGAAAGGACCAAGCTGCCAGAGGAGGTAGTTGAGGCAAGGACTATCCCAACATTTAAGAAACAGTTAGACAGGTACATAGACAGGTTTGGAGGAACATGGACCAAATGCGGGCAGGTGGGACAAGTGCAGCTGGGACATGTTGGACCGGTGTGAGCACGTTGGGCCGAAGGGCCTGTTTCCGCACTGTATCACTCTCCGACTCTATGACTCTGTGAATGGTAGAATCTGGGATGGTGTTGCAGGGAATGTGGGGGGAGTTAAATGGGATCAGTACAAATGGACACTTAATGCTGATGCTTGTGCTAAGTGGATTAAAATGTTCATTTACATGCTGTACGACTCTCTGCTTTGACTCTAATTCATCCAGTTCCCTTCTCTATCATTTTTCTGCTTTGTTTTTAAACCTGAAACCTATTAGTGGTTCCTTCATTCACCATGGTTGCAGAATTATTGAAATCAGTTTGCATGTTTGCAATAACCTTCAGAGAAAACCATCGTTCACCTTGAAGGGCAAGGAGGGGAATCCAACTAACAGCCGGAACATTCTCATTCTTTGTATCAACAAAGTTTATAAAGGCGTTGAAAATGATTTACGAATATACTTACATTCGATTTCATTTATGTCTTGGGAGTATATATTTTTAACTCTCTGCACTGGAGGTATATCTTATTCCCTGTATGAATACTTTGTACTCTCAGCCGATTCTTTTTGATGAATATTTCTGACTGACTGTTCTGCTAGTGAATACTTCCAAATCTTGGAGATTGTTGATCCATTTTTCCCCAACAGACATAACAACATAGCAAACACGTGAATACAGGAGTAGAAGATAGAACATTTGAAGCAGGTGTTGATCCAGCTTCAACACTGTTCTACCATTCAGTTAGATAATGGTTGACATGTGCCTTAGTCCCGTCACAAACTCATCTAAGGGAGTTAAAACGTTTTTACATGAATCAGTGCTGCATCACCTCCATGTCCTTCCTGTCTTTCATTGCCCAAAACTGATAGAGTCATACAGCGTGGAAATAGGCCCTTCGGCCCACCTTTTTACCATGCCTACTAACATGTCCCATCTACACTAGTCCCACCATCTACACTAGTCCCACTTTCCTGCGTTTGGCCCATATCCCTCGAAACCTGTCCTATCCATGTAGATGTCGCCTCCTTTACATTGGTGAGACCATAGAAGCATAGACCCAGAAGTGGTGACATTTTGCCACAAAGATTTACGCTCTGTCTGCCAAAGCCTGCTGGAGCACCCGTTTGCTAAACATTTGAACACCTTCCCATTCCCAAATCAAACTTTCTGACATGAGCCTCGACCAATGCCAGAGTGAGGCAACACACAAACTGGAGGATCAGCACCTCGTATTCCACTTGTGTAGCTTACAACCCAAAGCTTAATTTGCCTCTTTTAAGTAATACCCCTCTACCTTGTGGAAGAAATTAATTTAGAGGGAAATTAATGGAAAATGAAAAGCGGAGACTTTGCAGGTTTACTTCAAGAGACTTTATTGCATGACTTCCTGGAGAGATGGCAGTAGTTAACTGCTCACCATTTCTCTGACTTCACAGCAGACTTAGCCGACAGTTAAAAACAACTTTTGTTTTTTGTTAGATACAACTATATGAAAATATACTAACTACTACATGGGTAGCAATTATTTCATTACTCATAACATACTTTTTTGTTTATGTCAATCTTATTCAACAACAGATGGATAATACAAGTCAAACATAATAGAAGGGCATCTTGACATTATTCTATCTCACCTTTTAGGCAGACCGCTCCACCATCCCCTCTCCAAGACAATCATAAGCCCCCCATTTACTGCAACGTATCTACGCTACTAGCGCGGGTGGTCAACTGTAACACACTGCTGAGAGAAACTGGCTTCCTTATCTCCGTCTACTATTTCATGTTTACATTTACCATCCACCCTTCAACACATTCCTAGACAGGAGGTACTACGTCTAATCTTACTTTGCCAATTCCAATGAACTTCTACACCTGGTCAACGAGAGATGCCAATTGTCACATCCAAACACCCTTTTGTTATCTTTTTCAATTCCAATCAAAATTAAGTTAGAAAGGATATTAATATTTTCTTCCACAACCTCAACTCTCTTTCCGTTTCTCACCCACCCTCCCCACGTTGCACTAATGTTTCTCTCACTACCTCCCACAACCTTAATCACCCTCCTTACACCTCCCATCTCCAATCCCCAGTCTCATAGTTACCTTTACTTCCCCCTTTCCCTTCCACTCTATTCCTTATCACCCATATCCCTCCATTCATCTTTACATTTCACTCCTCCTCTTTCTGTATCTGACACCCTTTTGTATCCTATTCTCCTCTCGACTGTCACTTATGCCACCCATCTGCCAACCCCTCTTCCAACCTGTTACGTGCCAGGCTTTGGTGGGGCAAAGCCACAGGAGAGCCAGTGGATGTAATGTGCCCGGACTTTCAGAAAGCATTTGATTAGTTTCCACATAGGAGAATAGTGGGCAAATTTTAGAGCACACTAGACGAAGTGGGAACCGTTGGGTCCCATGTTCACATGGAATGGCTGGTCCCCCAACACAATATTCCACCTCTCCACCAATTCCAATATTGCTGGCCAGTGGGGTGGGGGGCTTTCTGGAGAGCTAGTATGGATGTTGTGGGCTGAAGGGACTGGTTTCCAGAGGGCTAGTATGGACTGTGGGCCAAATGGATTCTTGGGTGGGCAGCTCAGTCACTCAGGCCTAGTGGGCTGGCAGCTCAGTCACTCAGGCCTGGTGGGCTGGCAGCTCAGAAACTGCCTGAAATTCTGCCCAAAACAGGTGAGAGACTCCGTGAGAGAGAAGTGGGAGAGGGTGGAGAATCAATTTTAGACATTTTTCATATTTTTCTGCAGATCACAGCAATGAAGGAGGAAAGTCTATCCTGGCCTGGATCTCACAGTGAGCAAATGAAGGGAGGGAGAAAAATAATGGGGTGAGGTTTAATACTTGCAGGGGGAATACTTACTGATGAGCCGAAGGGACTCCTGGGCTAGTACAGGCCTGATGGGCCGAAGGGGCTCTTAAAAAAATCGGCGTGAAATCTCAGTGAAAGGCACTTTTACAATATATATTAATGATTTAGATGAAGGGATTAAAAGTAACATTAGCAAATTTACAGATGACATAAAGCTCCGTGGCAGTGTGAACTCTGAGAAGGATGCTATGAGGATGCAGGATGACTTGGACAAGTTGGGGGAGTGGGCAGATGCATGGCAGATGCAGTTTAATGTGGATAAATGTGAGGGTATCCACTTTGGTGGCAAAAACAGGAAGGCAGATTATTATCTAAATGGTGTCAATTTGGGAAAAGGGGAAGTACAACGGGATCTGGCGGTCCTTGTTCATCAGTCATTGAAAGTAAGCATGCAGGCAATGAAGAAATCGAATGGCATGTTGGCCTTCATATCAAGAGGAGTTGAGTATAGGACCAAAGAGGTCCTTCTGCAGTTGTACAGGGTCCTAGTGAGACCACACCTGGAGTATTGTTTGCAATTTTGTTCTCCAAATTTGAGGAAGGACATTCTTGCTATTGAGGGAGTGCAGCGTAGGTTCACAAGGTTAATTCCGGGATGGCGGGACTGTTATATGTTGATAGAATGGATCGGCTGGGCTTGTATACTCTGGAATTTAGAAGGATGAGAGGGGATCTTATTGAAACAAATAGGATTATTAAGGGTTTGTACATGCTAGATGCAGGAAACATGTTCCCGATGTTTGGGGAGTCCAGAACCAGGGGCCACAGTTTAAGAATAAGGGGTAAACCATTTAGAACTGAGACGAGGAAATACTTTTTCACACAGAGAGTTGTGAGTCTGTGGAATTCTCTGCCTGGTGGAGGCCGGTTCTCTGGATGCTTTCAAGAGAGAGTTAGATAGAGCTCTTAAATATAGCAAAGTCAAGGGATATGGGGAGAAGGCAGGAACGGGGTACTGATTGGGGATGATCAGCCATGATCACATTGAATGGCTGCGCTGGCCCAAAGAGCTGAATGGCCTACTCCTGCACCTATTGTTTATTGTCTTCTGCAGCTTTCTCCCCCCCCCACTCCATCAGTTTAGTCTAGTTTAGAAATACAGGTGTGGAAACAGGACCTTTGTCCCACTGATTCCACGCCGACCAATGCTCACTTTTACCCTAGTTCTATCTTACATAGTAGTGAGGATCGAACCCGGGGTCTCTGGCGCTGTAAGGCAGGAACTCTCCCACTCGCCAGCGTGCCTGTGTCAGTCTGAAGAAGAGATCTGATCGCCATTGTCGCCTGTCTATTCCTTCCACTGATAATGACTGATTTGCTAAGTTCCTCCAGACTTTTGTTTTTAGCTCAAGATTCCAGCACCTGCAGTTCTCTGTGTCCATACCTGGTATGGGTTGATTGTACCCATGTGTAGTATGATCTGATTGGACTGCGTAGCATGCAAACAATTTTTGTTCGCTGTAACTCACTACGTGAGAACAATAAACCAATACCAATACATGTTGTCTTAACACAAAAAAAGCAGAAAAGTGCAGATGCTGGAAAGCTGATATAAAAGCAGAAAATTCCAGAAATGTCTGTAGGCAAGCTGTATTGGCAGAGTAAGGAAAAGGCTTGTGTTTCTAATCAATGATCTTTCATCAAAATAATCGTCACAACTGATGTAAGTCACTTGAACTGAAATATTAATTCTTATTTTCTTTCGACTGGTGCTGCCTAACCTATTAAATTTCCCATTTCCCATGCATGTGTTCAATTAAAAGCGATAGAGTAAATCTTAAGCATAGGCATATTGATTTGCGGATGATACGAACATAGGTGGAAGGCCAGTTTGCAGATGATACGAAAATAGGTGGAAGGGCAGGTAATGTTGAGAAAGCAGAGACTCTGCAGAAGGACTTCAACAGGTTGGGAGAGTGGGCAGAGAAGTGGCAGATGGATTCTAGTGTAGCAAAGTGTGGAGTCATGCATTTTGGTAGTCGGAATAAAGGCGTAGACTATTTTCTAAAAGGGGAGAGAATGCAGAAATCGGAGAGCAAAGGGACTTGGGAGTACTGGTGCAGGATTCCCCAAAAGTTAATCTACAAGTCGAAATCGCAGTAAAGAAAACAAGCTCAATGCTAGCATTTATTTCAAGAGGGCTTGTATACAAAAATAGGGATGAAATACTGAGGCTCTATAAGGCGCTGGTAAGGCCGCATTTAGATTATTGTGAGCGATTTTTGGCAGGCTGTCCTTTGCAAGATTTTCTTTATCAAGATGTGTTTTTGTCTAACCAAAAGCAAAATTGTATTTTAGCTCATAGGTTCAACTTGCCCACAGCTGAGATTTTAGCCTTGAAAGCGCTGTTAAAAGTGGTCCTTATAAGCTTCTCTTATGGTGAGACACCAGGACCTTAAATATATGTCCTTGAATTAACCTTTCCTGCTATTTTGATGGACAGAACAGCTGACAGTAAGTAGATTCAACTTGATTCTCGCAGAATAATTTTAAGTTCACAAAATTTACTAGAGCAAAAAAAATATTTGCTCCTACTGTTAAAAGCAGAAATGCAGATTATCTTTTGACTGCTTAATTCTTCATTCTTATCCATGTAAATCATCAGCTAGCTAACTGAAAGCGTTAACTCTTTGAACACATGACACTTGAGCAAATATATACATGAATGAATTTTTATATCTATCTGTCTGAAATGATAGTGAATCAAAATCTTTTTTTTTCCCGAGGGAGCTGATCAAATATTGTATCCTGTTGCTAACTCACCTACTAATCATTGTGCATTGAATTACAGAACTATAAGGCAATCATGCCAAATGCTGAAATCAATACACTTCAGCCCATCAGCTCTGCCGTCTTCATTAACCTGGTCATTTCGCTCGGATATTTTATGGATCTGAGACTCCCATAAAAAATTACCCTCTACTCCACACACATCTCCAATCATCTTTCCATGCTTTTGCCTCTGAGCTCATGCCCCTCATTCTTTGCTTTGTCTTTGAGTCCCGCAGGAGACGTGGCACTCTGGTTGCTTAATGCTCCTCAGTATCCACTTCTATTTAAGTGCACATTATACAGTTCAGCTTCTGACTTCTTTCCCAGTGTATTTAGAGTCATAGAGTATAGATAGTCTGGAAACAGGCCCTTTGGCCCAACTTGCTCACACTGGCCAACATGTCTCAGCTACACTAGTCCCACCTGCCTGCCTTTGGCCCAAATCCCTCCAAACCTGACCTGTACATGTTCCATTTCTAAGCTCTTCTGTGTTCAACCATCAGGTTTTAATTTGTCATTTATCTTTAGTTTCTTTTCCCTCAAAGCCATTCAAATCCAAAAGCCCTTCAAAGCTGATCAGGATTTATCTTGCTCTAAGTATTATAACCTTTTCCCCTATATTTGTACACAGTGGATGGCTTGATTGTAATCATGTATAGTCTTTCTGCAGACTGGATAGCACGCAACAAAAGCTTGTCACTGTACTTCGGCACACGTGACAATAATAATGAACTAAACTAAACTGAATATATACATTTGGCTAGACATGGGTTGATTAGTCAGTATGGTTTTGTGCGTGGGAGATCCAGCTTTTTGAAGAAGTAACCAAGAAGGTTGACTTGGTTAACCCCCAAGGGCTGTAGATAAAGTTTATATGACAATAGACAATAGACAATAGGTGTAGGAGTAGGCCATTCGGCCCTTCGAGCCAGCACGGCCATTTAATGTAATCATGGCTGATCATCCCCAATCAGTACCCCGTTCCTGCCTTCTCCCCATAGCTTCTGACTCCGTTATCTTTAAAAGCCCTATCTAGCTCTCTCTTAAAAGTATCTAGAGAACCGTCTTCCACCGCCCTCTGAGGCAGAGAATTCCACAGACTCACAACTCTCTGTGAGAAAAATTGTTTCCTCATCTCCGTTCTAAATGGCTTATACCTTATTCTTAAACTGTGGCCCCTTGTTCTGGACTCTCCCAACATCGGGAACATGTTTCCTGCCTCTAGCATGTCCAAACCCTCAATAATCTTATATGTTTCAATAAGATCCACTCTCATCCTTCTAAACTCCAGAGTTTAGCTCAGCCCAGCCGCTCCATTCTCTCAGCATATGACAGTCCAGACACCCCAGGAATTAACCTTGTTAACCTGCACTCCCTCAATAGCAAGAATGTCCTTCCTCAAATTAGGGGACCAAAACTGCACATAATACTCCAGGTGTGGTCTCACTAGTGCCCTATACAACAGCAGAAGGACCTCTTTGCTCCTATACTCAACTCCTCTTGTTATAATAGAAGTTGGGATGTAATGTTAAAATTGTACAAGGCATTGGTGAGGCCAATTCTGGAGTATGGAGTACAATTTTGGTCGCCTAATTATAGGAAGGATGTCAACAAAATAGAGAGAGTACAGAGGAGATTTACTAGAATGTTGCCTGGGTTTCAGCAACTAAGTTACAGAGAAAGGTTGAACAAGTTAGGTCTTTATTCTTTGGAGCGCAGAAGGTTAAGAGGGGACTTGATAGAGGTCTTTAAATTTATGAGCGGGTTAGACAGAGTTGACGTGGATAAGCTTTTTCCATTGAGAGTAGGGAAGATTCAAACAAGGGGACATGACTTGAGAATTAAGGGACAGAAGTTTAGGGGTAACATTAGGGGGAACTTCTTTACTCAGAGAGTGGTAGCTGTGTGGAATGAGCTTCCAGTGGAAGTGGTGGAGGCTGGTTCGATTTTATCCTTTCAAAATAGATTGGATGGGTATATGGACGGGAAAGGAATGGAGGGTTATGGTCTGAGTGTAGGTAGATGGGACTAGGGGGAAGTATTTATTTATAATAAAAATAAAAAAAATAAAAATAAAAAAATAAAAAAATAAAAAAATAAATAAAAATGTTCGGCACTGACTTGAAGGGCCGAGATGGCCTGTTTCCATGCTGTAATGGTTATATGGTTATATGGTTATAAAGGCCAACATGCCATTCGGTTTCTTCACTCCTGCTGTACCTGCCTGATTACTTTCATTGACTGATGAACAAGGACCCCCAGATCCCGTTGTACTTCCTCCTTTCCCAACTTGACACAATTTAGATAGTAATTTTTAGTCCATTTAGATGGACTTCAGCAAGGCCCTTTGATAAGATTCCACATGGTTGGCTGCGCTGGAAGTTTGGTTTGCTTGGGATCCAGGGAGAGCTAACAAACTGGATACAGCATTGGCTTAATATAACAGAGCAGAGAGTGGTGGTGGAAGGGCGTTTAACGGACTAGAGGTCTAGTGGTGTGCCTCAGGGATCGGTATGAAGGAACTTCAGATGCTGCTTTTAAAACGAAGATAGGCACAAAAATCTGGAGTAACTCTACGGGACAGGCAGCATCTCTGGAGAGCAGGAATGGGTGACATTTCGAGTGGAGACCCTTCTTCAGACTGAAACATCACCCATTCCTTCTCTCCAGAGATGCTGCCTGTCTCGCTATGTTCAGCTTTTTGTGTCTATCCTCAGTGATCGGTGCACGGCCCACTGCTGTTTGCCTTTATATCAACAATTTGGATGGGATATTAGTAAGTTTGCAGATAACACTAAAATAGATCTTATAGGGAGTGAAGATGATTATCAAGAATTACAACCGGATCTCGATTAGCTGAGATCCTGTCGGCCTTAGCAGACCGAAAACATATTCAACAAAATGGTCGCCGAGTCTACGCTTAGTCTCGCCGATATATAGGAGGTCACATCTGGAACAGAGGTTGCAGTCGATGAGGTTAGAGGAGGTGCATGTGGACACCTGTCTCACCTGGAAGGACTGCTGGGGTCCCTGGATGGAGGTGAGAGAGGGACTGGTGTCACTTCTCTTACAGTTGCAGTGGAAGTACCTGGGGAGGGGGTGATCTGGTTCAGTGAGGGATCCATCTATGACTGCAGGGGGGATACCATGTTTACTAAAGAATGAGGACATCTCGGGTGTCCTAGAATAGAAGGCCTCATATTCAGATGTGGCCAAGGTAGATAGATTGAGAGCAGGGGATAGTATATTTGCAAGAGGCAGTGGGAGGAGGTATAGACCAGATAACTGTGGGAGTCGGTGACTTTGTAGTAGATGTCAGTCGACTGTCAGTGCCCATGGCTACACCTTTAATTTGAAGAATGAAGAGGAGTTAAAAGTCAGTTGTTGAGGGCATTCTCTTGCATCTATCATTTTACCAGATTCAAATGGTCACTTTCACCTTTCATTGGTGCCTCTCAGGTTACTATAGTTTTACCTGATTGAAATGAAACCATTTTACTTTTTTTGTGAGTAGGGTGCAGTGTAAACAATTAAACTTTCTGTTTTCCACAAGATTATACTGTCCTTCATAGTATGCTATAAATGTTTCTGTTACATTGAAACATAGAAACATAGAAAATAGGTGCAGGAGGAGGCCATTTGGCCCTTCGAGCTAGCACTGCAATTCATTGTGATCATGGCTGATCGTCCCCAATCAATAACCCGTGCCTGCCTTCTCCCCATATGCCTTGACTCCACTAGCCCCTAGAGCTCTATCTAACTCTCTTAAATCCATCCAGTGATTTGGCCTCCACTGCCCTCTGTGGCAGGGAATTCCACAAATTCACAACTCTCTATGTGAAAACGTTTTTTCTCACGTCAGTCTTAAATGGCCTCCCCTTTATTCTAAGACTGCGGCCCCTGGTTCTGGACTCGCCCAACATTGGGAACATTTTTCCTGCATCTAGTTTGTCCAGTCCTTTTATAATTTTATATGTTTCTATAAGATCCCCCATCATCCTTCTAAACTCCAGTGAATACAAGCCTAGTCTTTTCAATCTTTCCTCATATGACAGTCCCGCCATCACAGGGATCAATCTCGTGAACCTACACTGCACTGCCTCAATCACAAGGGTTTCCTCCTCAAATTAGGAGACCAAAACTGTACACAATACTCCAGATGTGGTCTTACCAGAGCCCTGTACAACTGCAGAATAACCTCTTTACTCCTGTACTGAAATCCTCTTGTTATGAAGGCCAGCATTCCTGTTGTTGTATAATTTTTCACATTGTTTGGTCCCCGTTGTTCCATTCTTGTCGTTTTGCATCTTAAATTCATATCATGGGCTTGATATTTTCTGCCTCTCAGTTCCCTCACACATGTGGGCGAGTTATCTTCCTCTCCTAATTTCTATTCTGAAGAGCTACTAACAAGAGCACAGATATTCTTATCTTTCAGTGATTTGACAATATTTATTCCCCCTGTCAAAAATTGGAAGTTTAATAAAATCTATCTCTGCATCCTGTCACGATCCTTCTAATGTTTGATTTTGCCTTCAAAATGCTCTCCTCATTTGTGGGTTTGGATTATCAGCTTCACTGATCAAATGATTTTGAAAAAAATCCTGCATATTCTTTTCCTGATAGTACTGCCACCCATTGCATTTAATCTCTGACATTTTTTGTGAAGGTTTTTATTTTTCCATCCCTTGCCTGTGATGCATTTGTCAGCCTTTCCTTCACTGCTTCTTTCCCTGATAATTAATTCATTGATCTCGCTTTTATGACATCCTTTTCATGAAGCTTTGCATGTTGCTTCTGAAGATTTATGAGGTGGAGGAGTCCTAGCAGCTGTGCATCATTTTCTTTGACATGTCATTTATTTCTTTTTACAATTAATCGATTTATTTTAAAATTTAAATCATCTCATGACATTTTATCCTTCTCTCCATGCCCCTGCACTAACTGCTGCGTCCTTTGCCTGCAGGTTAACAATCATACAGGTCGCTTTTTCAAACGAGGAATCACAAGGAACTGTTGGAATTTTGAGCAAAAAAATGAGCTGGAGGTTCACAATGGTTAGGCAGCATTTCTGGAGTGAATGGACAGGCGACATTTCAGTTCTGGGCCCATTTTCGAATTGAAAGATACAGCTGATAAAGAGAGGTGGGGGCGGGATAATGCCTTGCAAGTGATAGGTGGATACAGGTGCCGGGAGGTGGGGGTGTGTGTAAATAGCATATAGGTGGAGTAAGTGACAACCAAGATGTGAAAAAAAGACAAAAAGGTTTCAGATAAGGAAAGAAGAGGAGGAATGAATTGTAATTCATTCAGGAGGGAAGGGATATGGGTGGAAGAGGAGAAAGGGATGGAAGGGGGTGAAAGGGATGTCGTGGGAATCAGGAACGGAGACGAGCATACCGAGGAGGAGAAAGGTTCTGGGCACTATATTATAGGAAAGATGTTGTCAAGCTGGAAAGGGTACAGAGAAGATTTACAAGGATTTGCCAGGACTAGAGGGTCTGAGCTATTGGGAGACGTTGAGTAGGCTGGGACTATTCCTTGGAGAGCAGGAGGATGAGGGGTGATCTTTTTGAGGTGTATAAAATCATGAAAGGAATAGGTAGATGCTCTTGCCCAGAGTAGGTGAATCGAGGACAAGAGGACATAGGTTCAAGGTGAAGGGAAAAATATTTAATAGGAATCTGAGGGGTAACTTTTTCACACAGTGGGTGGTGCGTGTATGGAACAAGCTGCCAGAGGAGGTTGTAGAGGCAGGGACTATCCCAACGTTTAAGAAACAGTTAGACAGGTATATGGATAGGACACGTTTGGAGGGATTTTGATTTGATTTGATTTGATTTGATTTAATTTATTGTCATTGCACTTTTCAGTGCAACGAAATGGTTTAGCCTGCAGTCATAACATAGAATAAATAACAAAAACACACACTCAACACAGTTTAACATCCACCAGGCACCTCCTCACTGTGATGGAAGGCAAAAAGTCCCAAAGTTCATGTCTCTTCCCTCCTTGCTCTCCCTCTGCGCTGAGGCGATCCAGGCCTCCGATGTTGTGACCCCGCCGGGTGATGGTAAGTAAGTCCCGCGGCTGAATCCGAACGGGCCGGTTCAAACTCCGCGGCCCAGGGCGGTCGAAGCTGCCGAAGCTGCCGCCCTCCAGTCCAGCGGACGCAGCTGTTGTTGCGGGAGCTACGGAAAAACAGGTCACCAACCTGTGACCTACGAGCTCCCGACGATGTCATCCACTGGCCCTCGCCGAGCCTCCGAGGCTCCGAAGTCAGGTCGGATGTCGGGTCGCAACGCCACCACAGCCCCGAAGTCAGCCAGCACCGCGTTGGCAAGTCCCGGCTGGCTCTGCCTCCCGAGCCCTGAGGTCGGTCCCAGTTGGAGGCCTCCAGCTCCGCGATAGGCCTCAGGGCAGACGGAGAAGGAGACGGGGGATACGGCAAGAAAGGTCGCATCCCCCCCGAAGGAAGAGCCAAAAAACATGCTTCTCCCCCCCCCCACATACACAACTAAAATAAACCAAAACAAACCGCAACAACGAGACAAAAGAAAACAACAACAAAAAAGACAAACGGACTGCAGGCGAGCCGCAGCTGCAAGGCAGCGCCGCCACTTCCGTTCCGTTCCATTCCGCTTGCGTTTGGATATGGACCAAACGCAAGCAGGTGGGACTAGTGTACATGTTGGACGTCGTGGGCAAGTTGGGCCAAAGGGCCTTTTTCCATGTTGTATCACTATAAATCTATAATTAATATTTTATGAAAATAAATGGTACAACTATTATAAACTATCATGCAGCCTTTGACTTCAATGATCTTACATCGCTTTTAACTCTTAACTAACTACATCTTGCTTGTAATTAATAATCTGATTTATAGTTGCAACTCACCCATGTGTTGACCCCATCTTTGCACTTTGATCAAATTTGCCATAGTCGTTGCAAAATTGCCTGGGTGTCTCAACCCCAACTTCTTATGATGCAAAAGATTGATGCACACCACTACCTTTGTGATTATGACTTCTTTGTCCAGTTTATCCTTTATGAAATCATAGCCTGAACCTAATCAATGCAATTAACTCTATGTCGCCAATTTTCACTCAACACATGATGGAGAATAGCTCTGAATTTATCAGCAAACTGGACAATTGATTCTCTGACAATTTGAGGGACCAGATTGTCGTTCACTTTCATTAGTGAATACATGTTCCTGCAACCAGTTCTTTGTATTTAAAGGTAGTTTTGGTAAGCTCCAATGCTTTCTCATAGTACGCTGGAAGAACTCTGCTCATTTTTGTGTTGATCAATCAGGAGTTAAATGCATGTCTCCGTGAAGGTAGCAATAGTTCTCAAGTTCCTTTTAAATAGGTGGCAGTGAAACCTCACCACCTTTCTCAACGCTGTGTTTGGTGCACAAAAGGACACAAAGTGCTGGCGTAAATCAGCTAGTCAGGCAGCATTTCCGGAGAGCATTGATGGGGTTTGATTTCGGATGATATTTCCAGTCCAGCCCCTTCTTCAGTCTGTATTAACCAGCATCTGCAGTTGCTTGTTTCAGTACTGTGTTTAGTGATTTTCCATACCCATTACGGAACGTTGTGTCTCATTGCTTCTCAGTGTCCTCTGTCTGTCTCCACCTCCTACTCATTCTCACATTCTCACATCTTGAGGCTTTGCATCTTGCACTTGTTTTCTTCCCTGATTTTCCAATTAATGTGAAGAAATGTCGTCCTAATCCCAGTCGTGAATGACTGCCTCCTTTATCTAGAAACCAGGATAAAGAGAGGAAACTACCTTTCAGCAGCTATTGTATCATTGAATCCTATGGAACTCAGCGAGATAACTTTTCATTCTTCTGAACTCCAAGTCAAGTCAACTTTATTTGTCACATACACATACAAGATGTGCAGTGAAATGAAAGTGGCAATGCCAGCAGATTGTGCAAAAACTACAGAACAGAATAGAACAGAATCAGTATTTACATGTTAGAAATAAAATTAAAAAATACACAACACAACAGCAAATTAGTACAGTAAATTAGTCCTCGGAGAGATAAGAGTTTACAGTCCTGACGGCCTGTGGGAAGAAACTCCGTCTCATCCTCTCTGTTTTCACAGCATGACAGCGGAGGCGTTTGCCTGACCGTAGCAGCTGGAACAGTCCGTTGCTGGGGTGGTAGGGGTCCCCCATAATGTTGCTGGCTCTGGATCTGCACCTCCTGGTGTATAGGACCTGCAGGGGGGTGAGTGTAGTTCCCATTGTGCGTTCGGCCGAACGCACTACTCCCTGCAGAGCCTTCCTGTCCTGGGCAGAGCTGGTCCCAAACCAGATTGTGATGTTGCCGGACAAGATGCTTTCTACAGCCGCAGAATAGAAGCACTGAAGGATCCTCAGAGAGACTCTGAATTTCCTCAGCTGCCTGAGGTGGTAAAGGCGCTGCCTTGCCTTACTCACCAGTGCTGCAGCGTGTGATGTCCATGTCAGATCCTCTGTGATGTGGACTCCCAGGTATTTAAAGCAGCTCACCCTATCCACAGTATCCCCATTTATCTCCAGTGGCGTGTACGTCCTCAGATGTTGTGCCCTCCTAAAGTCCACAATCAGCTCCTTAGTTTTAGTGACATTCAAGAGGAGGCTGTTGTTCTGACACCAGAGTGCCAGATCAGCCACCTCCTCCTGGTAGGCCTTCTCATCGTTATCGGAGATCAGGCCCACCACCACTGTGTCATCAGCAAACTTGATGATGGAGTTGGAGCTGAACCCAGCCACACAGTCATGTGTGCACAAGGAGCACAGTAGGGGGCTAAGGACGCAACCCGGGGGGATTCTGTGTTCAGGGTGAGGGGGTTGGATGTATTTCTTCCCATCTTGACCACCTGGCGGTGAGAAAGTCCAAGACCCAGGCACACAGGGGAGTGTCCAGTAAATGCACGTCAATCTCAAGCAATCTCTCCTCATGGGACAACAATGCCTGCAAGGACTCAATCTAGTGAATCTACATTGCATCATCTCCGATGCAGTGATATCCTTCCCGATCTACCCAAAATCTAATAAAGCTCAAATATGATCATGCAAAAAACCTAATGAACTGTAAAATAAAATAGAAAATGCTGGAGAAGCAGCCCAGGCAAGATCTGTGTGAAAAATGAAGCAGATGTTTACCAAAACACTAAGAACTGAAACAGTCAGGCAGAGTCTGAATGAACAAACAACATTTTGGATAGACACAAAATGCTGGAGTAACTCAGCGGGACAGGCAGAATCTCAGAATAGAAGGAATGGGTGACGTTTCGGGTCGAGACCCTTCTTCAGTCGATACCAACATTACTTTGGGTCAGGAACCTTCTTCAGAATGATTTCTATTCAGATTATCTATCTAGATTTTTGTGTTTCTACTTGCAGGTTATGTAGATGTGGGTCTGATTCCTGAAGGAGCACGTGATATTCGAGTGGAAGAAATAGCTGAAGCAGGGAATTTCTTAGCCTTGCGAAGTGAAGATCCAAATAAATATTTTCTCAATGGAGGGTTTATTATTCAGTGGAATGGAGACTACAAAGCAGCGGGAACAACATTTAAATATGAAAGAAATGGCAATCTGGAAAATCTAACTGCTCCAGGACCTACAAAAGAACCTGTTTGGATTCAGGTAATTCTGACTTGAAAACCCTAGAAAATAGTGAAACAGGTAAAAGTGTATTTGGTGTATATTGTAAATGTACTGGGAAATATCCTCGGGTAATGCAACGGAGTGATTTTTTTCTCAATATAATAGAAACTTAAAAGTGCGTTCTATTTATGTTGTATTGATGTTCATTGATGTATAAGATTAGCACCAAATATTTATTCCTTTTATTTTGTATTTAATACATTAAACTATATTGATCAAATTAATTTCAATTCTTTACAGTAAGAGTAATTAAGAAACATGTTAAGATCTGCTTTGAAAAACATAATTTCAATCAGCAGTATATATCAAAAGGCGCATGAAAATTTCTGGCTGGTTTCAAAATTAAAATGTATTGAATGTTTGGAAAAGAAAATCTTGAAGTTACAGGATACCTTTCAGAATCCTGAGATCTTTCAAATTATTTGAGAATGAGTTGATGTTGAGGCATAGTTTTTGTTGTTGCTTTGACATGAGTAAATTCCTTCTGAAACATTGAAGTGAAAGTCATAGCATTTTTTCTTGGAGGAAGTTAAAAAAGATTCTTCAAAATTGTTCAACACCCAAAATTGTTTCCATGTGTACAAAATTGTAAGATTGCATAGACTTTACTGCCAGTTCCAGACCTTAATACAGGCTTTAAAGTCCAGAGAGCATACTTAAACTGTACATAGTGAGAGTGTTCTGCAGCATTTAACTATTGAAGCTATGGTCAGGAAAAAGAAGGAGGCATGTGTTAGGTGCAGACAGCTGGGATCACATATATCCCTAGAGGAGTACAGGGGATTGTAGAGCATACTTAAGAAGGAAATCAAGAGGGCAAAAAATGGCCATGAAATAGCTCTGGCAGATAAGACTAAGGAGAATCCAAAGAGGTTTTATAAGCATTTTAAGGGAACAGGAGATAGAATAGGGCTCCTCAAAAACCAAAGTGTTCAACTATTCTGGGAGATGGGAAAGATCCGAAATGAATATTTCTCCTCTGTTTTTAATCTGGAAAAAGACATGAAGACAAGGGAACTTCGGAAAGCTTTTGATTATGTCTTGATGATAGTTTAGCAATTGAGGTGGTGTTGAATGTCCTTAGATGTATGAAGGTAGATTAATCACATGGGCCTGATCAGATATATCCAAGGATACTATAGAAAGTTAGAGAAGAATTTGTAGGAGTGCTGGCCGAGATATATGAATCATCGGTAGACATGGGTAAGGTGCCTCCATTTAAGAAGGTCTGAGAATAAAAACTGGAAGCTCTTGACCAGTAAGCATAACACCTTTGGTAGAAATGTTACTGAAGAAGATTCTGAGGAATAAGCTATACATGCATTTGGAAAGACAGGAGTTGATTAGGAATAGTCACCATGGTTTTGTGCTTGGGAGATCATGACTCATTAATTTGATTGAGTATTTTGAAGAAGTAACCAAGAAAGTTGGTGAGGGCAGTGTTGTGGATATAGTCTATATGGACTTCAGCAAGGTTTGAAAAGGTTCCACGTGCAAACCTGCTCCAGAAGGTTAGACACTATGTGATTCAAGGAGAGTTGGCTAACTGGATACATGCTTCATGGTAGGAAACAAAAGATGATGGTGGAAGCTTGTTTCTCAATCTGGAAGTATGTGAGGAGTAATAAGCTGGAGTAATATAGGAAGTCAAGGAGCATGCCTGGAACCAGAGCTTCAATAGTTAAATGCTGCAGAACACTCTCACTATGTACAGACTTTCAGATTGATATCCTCCTTCAGACTAATTGTCTCAATTAGGGGGGGGTGGTGGGGGGGGGAGAAAACTGAGAAAAAAGGTGGAGGGCAGTACAAGGCCTGGCAACAGATAGGTAGAAACACATGAGGGAGATGGGTGGACAAAGTCAAGAGATGAAAAGAAGATGGTGGCATGGTGGCGCAGCGGTAGAGTTGCTGCCTTACAGCACCAGAGACCCGAGTTTGATCAAGATTACGGGTGCTGTCTGTAGGGAGTTTCTAGATTCTCTCTGTGACCACGGTGCTCCGGTCTCCTCCCATACTCCAAATACGTACAGGTTTGTAGATTAATTGCCTTTGATAAAAATTATAAATTGTCCCTAGTGTGCAGGATAGCGCTTGTGTGCGGGGATCGCTGGTCGGCACGGACTCGGTGGGCCAAAGGGCCTGTTTCCGCGCTGTATCTCTAAACTACACTAAACTAAGACTAAAGGTGAAAGATGAGGAGTACATTGTGAAGCCAGAGGAAGGGATATAAGTGGAAGTGGATGGATGAGTGGCAAAGGGATCAAGACACTGGGAGAAAAGGATGTGCATCCAAGTGAGGTACTGGGAAGAGAAAGGGGAAAAAAGGATGGATTGGTTGTAACCTAAAATTGGAGAATTCAATGTTCAGTGATGGATTGTATGTGATCCAAGCGAGGTTCAATATCCAATATGAGGTGCTGTTCTTCCAATTAGTGTGTGCCCTCATTCACACGATGGACAGAAAGGTTGATATGGGAGGTAGACACAAAATGCTGGAGTAACTCAGCGGGTCAGGCAGCATCTCTGGAGAGAAGGAATGGGTGACGTTTTAGGTTGAGACCCTTCTTCAGACCTTCTTCAGATTTATATGGGAATGGGAAGGGGGATCTTCCAAGAAGTGACACATCTCAATTTTGCTAATTCAGATGAACCTGAGTAGATCTGAGAGTGCTAATTTCAGCCATGGAAATGATTCTAGAGTAGATCCATATACCAGTCAATGAAGAAAAAACAAAACTAAAACTGCAGATGATGAAAATCTGAAATAAAATTTGAAAACAATGGAAATGCTCTGTAAGTCAGACAGCATTTGAGTTATAACATTAAAGTGTCAAGTTGAAAACCCTTCATCAGAATTGAGTACTTGTTTTCTCTCTTACCTAACTCTGATGGAGCATCTTTGACGTGAAACATTAACTTGTTTCTCTTTCTAAAGTAGCTGCCTGACCCGCTGAGTGTTTCAGCATGTTTTTGCTTTTTTCTCATGTACGAAACATGCTCAATGTTACAAAGTGAAAGTTTGAATTTTCATTGGAACCTCTGACTTAACATCCTTCTAACATTGGAATTCCAATATCTAGCTACTGTTTCAAGAGACAAACCCTGGAATCCGATATGAATACACAATCAAGAAAGATACAGAAGAAGAGAACAGAATTGGACAGCCAGAGTTCTTCTGGAAATACGGAGCTTGGACAGAATGTAGTGCACCATGTGGACAAGGTGAAGTACCATCAAGCTATTCTCTGATGGGGACCAGAAGTATTAATAGGTTGAACACTTATTTGTTAAATGTTTTGCTCAAAACTATATTTCCCTTTGGGAACGTGACTCCAATTACATCCACCACCTCTTCAATAACCCAATCCTCTCATTTCTACTTGCATCTCCACGATTCTCACTGTTCACACCTGCCTGGGTAACATATCTGGGAAGGGGATTGTCACTCTGCAAACTAGTCACATGGAGAGAAGTTACACCAGAGATAAATAAACTGCAAATGCTAGAATTTTGGAGATCTCCTGGGTGCAAACCATATTAACTCCCCTTATCTTAAATTCCCATACCGAACATTCTATCCTTGGTCTCCTCCTCTGTCAGAGTGAGGCCACATACAAACTGGAGGAACAGCAATTCATATTCCAGCCTGGTAGCTCACACCCAATGGTGTGAACATTGAATTCTCTAATTTCAAATAATATACCCCACCCCTCTCTCTTCCCTGTGTGTCCCTCTCCCACCCCAGTGCGTAATCCTTTCCCCCAAACCTGGTGCACACCATTTCTCCCACACTCACCCACCCCACCCCCTGCACCCCCCACCACCCCCCCACTCCCCTCCCATCCCCCCCCCCCCCACACGCCCCTCTCCCCCCCCCCCCTACTCTCCCCCATCACCTTGTTCCTTTTCCCTCCTTTGTACATCCAGCTATCATCCCTGAATCCCTGATCTCCATTTTATCTCACTTTTTGCACTCCCCCCAGTCCCCTTCCACCCATTTCCATCCCTCTGGCTTTACATTTCACTCCAATCTATTTCATTCCTCTTCCCTCTTTATCTAACATGTTTTTTTTATCTCCTTTGTCACTTACTCCACACATCTTTCAAATTAACCTCCCTAACCAGCACCTACATCATTTTCCAGAGTCTGTCCCACCCCAACCTTTCCTCTCCGGCTTTCTTCCCCCTACTACAATCAGTCTGAAGGAGAGTCCCAAACGGAAACATCACCTTCCTCTGATTGGGCCTGACTCACTTTGTTCATCCAGCACTCTGTATTCAGATAAGTAACACCAGGTTAGGAACTCTTAAGTTCTTAACATCTGGTTGTGAGCATTAACTTCAGTCTACAATGCTACTGACCCAATACATGCTTAACAATTTCTTCAACGAGTACATGTGGATATTCAATTATAGTTTCCTCTATTTTGCATCTAATATATAATGTGTTTGAAATTTTGATACTAAAAGACTCACTGTTCCCTGGATCAAGGCAGGTCCATTTTTCTGCATAATCACTATATATTAGAGTCTAAAAAATGTAGACTAATCTAGTTCAACCTTGAATGTATTTTATTGCTTATTATCTGCAGCCCTTTGAGAGATGCAATTCTTCTTCTTACCTTTAGGTTATTAAGAATCAATTGTTTTCAATTATTTATTTTGAGTAGTCATAGATTACCAAATAATTCCATCAAATATATTCTGGAATTCATGCATTTCTATTGAGTGCAAATAAAATAGTGAATGAAATGTTATATTTTATCACCAAAGCTCATTGGGTCTAAATGAAGGGAATTACATCAGCAATGTGTAAGTACATTGACAGCATAGGGTTTTAGGGACACGGATAAAATATATAAATTCTTGATACTTCCGCACCATTCAGCACAGTTCTGATCTTTAACTCTGTTTATCAGCCTATTTTCCATTTAGGAAAACTTGTTCCAGATTTCCACTACCATTTGCATGAAGAGAGATTCTTTTGGCTTTTTTTTTCTCAGCACAAATATTATGATGCCTTCTTGTGCTAGATTGCCCCATTGACAAAATGATCTTCTCCCACTCAGTCAAATCACTTTAGCAGCATTTCTGGAACAGATATTTTTTGCCTGCAAATTTAATTCTCTCTTCATTGATGATCTCTGTCCTACTGAATATGTACGGCATTTTCTGTTGTATTTGTACTTGCAGCATCCACAGTATTTTGCCTCAATGAATCATTTCTTATTTTCATTTTTATTTGACTAAGCTTTAATCCTTTTGAACACAAGGGAAGTCAAACCAAGTTTCTTTAACCTGACTGTAAATGTTATATTGTAAACACAAGATAATTCAAATAAAACTGTGATATATCACTTCCAATACCAGTATACTTGATTTAAGGCTAAGTATTGTTCCATTGGAGTCTGAAAAAGACTACAATTGAAAAGTTATTCTCACACGTTTGATTTCCATTTTCTATGATATATAAGCCATCATTCTATTTGATTTCTTTCTCACTTCTTTTTTATCAATGTTCAAGTGCTTTTTGTGATTTCTGTGCAGGGATATTTAATCCATATCCCCTCTGCATGTCCTATACTCATGCCATTAAAATTATATTATGTCTTTTTCAGTATCAAAGTACATAACTTCACATTTCCCGACAATAAATGTGTCCATAGATCGTAGTACACAGACTGTCAAAGTCCCTTTGTAATGTTTAGTTCCCAAGTACATAACTGAAATTGGCAGAATTCAAGTTGTATTTTTATTAATTTCAGCAGATAATATTGACACTTAGTTTCAGAGATTTATTTTGTGTTTTATTGATTTGTATTTGTAGCATAGCATTAGAGGTAAAGGCAGTAATTTTTCATGATAGTATGTCAGTAAAAGCATTGTATATATTAATTTATTATCATATTAAAAGCAAATGTGTCAATAACTAATATAAATCTTGCCTCCTTTAAATGATGTTTATTTTGTTGGTGTTTCACCAACAAAAGCACATGAAATACCAAGAACTACCTCCTTGCTCGGTTTATTCTATTTAGAAAGGTTGATATACCAGGCACCTGGATGCCAAGAGTCAAAAGTGTTTTATTGTGGTATGTACTGAAATGGAACAGTGAAATTCTTAAGGGCCTGTACCACTTGGGGATTTTTTCGGCGACTGCCGGCGTCATATCAGTGTCGCCAAAAGATTTTGAACATTTCAAAATCTAGCGGCGACAAAACAAATGTTGTGACACTTGGAAAAACACCGCGTATTATACGTCGTCATGCCGCAGCAATAATCAATTTTTCGGTGACCTGATACGTCAGTCAATGATGCTGGCAGTCGCCGAGAAAATTGGCAAGTGGGACTGGCTCTTTACTTGCATCAACACAACAGGTTTGTAAACACAGTACTCAATAGATAATATAATAAACAAACATAAAAGAAGTTCAAAGTCTGAACCTAGTACAACCAAGGCGAGTTCATAGTTCAGAGTTTAGTTGGATTCGTAATCTTCAATTGTCTGATGGTCGTTGGGAAGAACCTATTTCTGAACCTGGACATTATAGTTTTCAGACTCCGATATCTTACTTTCGATGGCAGGAGTGAAATGAGAGCTTGGCCAGGGTGGTGAGGGTGCTGATTAATGCTGGCTGCCTATTTTAGACAGTGCATTTGAAGGTGGCGAGTCCATCAGTACTCATGATGGAGCAGGCTGTGTTCATCGTTTTGTAATCTCCATCATTCCTGGGCATTCTATTTACCGAGCCATAATGCAACCAGTCAATATGCTCTGTACACCTGTAGAAGTTGAAGAAAGTATTTGTTGACATACCAAATCTCCTAAACCTTCTAATGAAGTAGAGGCATTGATGGGTTTCTTCAGAGATATGCATGCTCAGGAACTTGAAGTTGTAGACACTTTTCACCACTGAAGGTCAATGAAGACAGGTTTGTGGATCCTCTGCCTTCCTTTGGCAGGTCTTTAGTTTTACTGACAATGTTCTGGCACTATTCCATTAGATAATCAATCTCCTTCCTATACCCTGACTCATCATTATCCGTAATTCGTCCAACAACAGTGGTGCCGCCAGTGTATTTAATGATGGATTTTGAATTGTGTTCGACTAACACACTCACGGATAGTGTGAGTAGAGCAGGGGGCTGAGCAAGCAGCCTTGAGTGGCCTCCGTGCTGATGGTTATTGAGGGGGAAGTGTTGCTGCCAATTCATTCCAATTGTGTTCTGTTGACGAGGAAATAGAGGATTTAGTTGCCAAGGGATGCACAGACCCAATTCCATGAGCTTGGTAATGGGTTTGGAGAGGATGGTAATATTGAACACCAATCTGTAGTCTACAAACAGCCTGATGTCAGTGTCTTTATTGTCTAAGTGGTCCAGTGCATCTATTGTGGTGGTAAGCAAATTGTTGTGGGTCCAGGTTCTTCCTGAGGTAGGAGTTAATATGTGCCATAGCCAACCTCTCAAAGCACTTAATCACCACAAACGTTAGTGCCACTGGTCATTAGTCATTGAGGCACATCACCTTACTCTTCTTGGGCCACTCAAGGCTGCTTGCTCAGCCCCCTGCTCTACTCACACTATCCGTATTATAGATGCTCATTTAAAGCGGGGGGAACCTCAGACTTCATTAATAACAGTTAAAATGGGTGACTTCAATCTACATATAGATTGGGTGAATCAAATTGGCAGGGGTGCTGAGGAAGAAGATTTCTTGGAATGTATGCGGGATAGTTTTCTAAATCAACATGTAGAGGAACCAACGAGAGAGCAGGCTATTCTAGATTGGGTATTGAGTAATGAGGAAGGGTTAGTTAGCATTCTTGTTGTGTGTGGCCCCTTGGGCAAGAGTGACCATAATATGGTTGAGTTCTTCATTAGGATGGAGAATGACATAGTCAATTCAGAAACAAGTGTGCTGAACTTCAGAGTCCAGCAGAGGAGGACAAAGGGCTAGGAAAGGGAAAACAGATTATGAAAGAAAACTGGCAGGGAACATAAAAACTGACTGCAAAAGGTTTTATAGATATGTGAATAGAAAAAGATTAGTTAAAACAAATGTAGGTCACTTGCAGTCAGAAACAGGTGAATTGATCATGGGGAACAAGGACATGGCAGACCAATTGAATAACTACTTTGTTTCTGTCTTCACTGTGGAAGACATAAATAATCTGCCAGAAATAGCAGGGGACCGGGGGTCAATTGAGATGGAGGAACAGAGTGAAATCCAGGTTAGTCAGGAAGTGGTGTTAGGTAAATTGAATGGATTAAAGGCCGATAAATCCCCAGGGCCAGATAAGCTGCATCCCAGAGTGCTTAAGGAAGTAGCCCCAGAAATAGTGGATGCATTTGTGATAATTTTTCAAAACTCTTTAGATTCTGGAGTACTTCCTGCGGATTGGAGGGTAGCTAATGTAACCCCACTTTTTAAAAAGGGAGGGAGAGAGAAAACGGGAAATTACAGACCAGTTAGTCTAACATCGGTAGTGGGGAAAATGCTAGAGTCAGTTATTAAAGATGGGATAGCAGCACATTTGGAAAGTGGTGAAATCATTGGACAAAGTCAGCATGGATTTATGAAAGGTAAATCATGTCTGACGAATCTTATAGAATTTTTCGAGGATGTAACTAGTAGAGTGGATAAGGGAGAACCAGTGGATGTGTTATATCTGGACTTTCAGAAGGCTTTCGACAAGGTCCCACATAAGAGATTAGTATGCAAACTTAAAGCACTGGATATTGGGGTTTCAGTATTGATGTGGATAGAGAACTGGCTGGCAGACAGGAAGCAAAGAGTAGGAGTAAACGGGTCCTTTTCAGAATGGCATGCAGTGACGAGTGGGGTACCGCAAGGCTCAGTGCTGGGATCCCAGCTATTTACAATATATATTAAAGATTTGGACGAGGGAATTGAATGCAACATCTCCAAGTTTGCGGATGACACGAAGCTGGGGGGCAGTGTTAGCTGTGAGGAGGATGCTAGGAGGCTGCAAGGTGACTTGGATAGGTTGGGTGAGTGGGCAAATGCATGGCAGATGCAGTATAATGTGGATAAATGTGAGGTTATCTTTGGTGGCAAGAACAGGAAAGTAGACTATTATCTGAATGGTGGCCGATTAGGAAAAGGGGAGATGCAACGAGACCTGAGTGTCATGGTACACCAGTCATTCAAAGTAGGCATGCAGGTGCAGCAGGCAGTGAAAAAAGCAAATGGTATGTTAGCATTCATAGCAAAAGGATTTGAGTATAGGAGCAGGGAGGTTTTTTACTGCAGTTGTACAGGGCCTTGGTGAGACATCACCTGGAGTATTGCATACAGTTTTGGTCTCCTAATCTGAGGAAAGACATTCTTGCCATAGAGGGAGTACAGAGAAGGTTCACCAGACTGATTCCTGGGATGGCAGGACTTTCATATGAAGAAAGACTGAATAGACTCGGCTTGTAGGCGCTAGAATTTAGAAAATTGAGGGGGGATCTTATAGAAACTTACAACATTCTTAAGGGGTTGGAAAGGCTAGATGCAGGAAGATTGTTCCCGATGTTGGGGAAGTCCAGAACAAGGGGTCACAGTTTAAGGATAAGGGGGAAGTCTTTTAGGACCGAGATGAGAAAAAAAAAATTCACACAGAGAGTGGTGAATCTGTGGAATTCTCTACCACAGAAAGTAGTTGAGGTCAGTTCATTGGCTATATTTAAGAGGGAGTTAGATGTGGCCCTTGTGGCTAAAGGGATCAGGGGGTATGGAGAGAAGGCAGGTACAGGATACTGAGTTGGATGATCAGCCATGAACATATTGAATGGCGGTGCAGGCTCGAAGGGCCGAATGGCCTACTCCTGCACCTATTTTCTATGTTTCTATGTTTCTATGCAATGAGAGGTTGACGATGGCAGCAAAAACTGCAGCCAGTTGGTCTGCACAGTTTCTAAGAACAGGGCCAGATACACCATCAGGTCCAGGCGCTTTCCAAGGGTTCACCGTCCTGAAAGATCTTCTGACGTTGGCCTTGGTGATTGAAATTGCAAAACCATCGGGGGGGGGGGGGGGGGGGTGATATCGGGGCCAAGACGGAACATCAGTCTTCTCCCTATCGAAGCGTACATGGAATGCATTGGGCTCATCCGGCAGTAATGCCTCACTCTCATTGGATTTCGCCACTGTGGGAATTAATGGCGTGCAAACCCTGTCACAGCTACAATGATCCAGAATCTATAGAAAATTGGAAAATGATCACCAATGCATCCACGATTTCTAGAGCCACTTCCTTAAGTACCCTGCGATGCAGACCATCAGGCCCTGGGGATTTATCAGCCTTCAGTCCCAACAGTCTACCCAACACCATTTCCTGCCTAATGTGAATTACCTTCAGTTCCTCCATCACCCTAGATCCTCTGGCCACTAGCACATCAGGGAAATTGTTTGTGTCTTCCTTAGTGAAGACGAATCAAAGTATTTCTTCAACTCATCTGCCATTTCCTTGTTCCCCATAATAAATTCACCTGTCTCAGTCTTCAAGGGTGGTCCTCAGAGGATAACAGACCACCACAATTGTAAGCTTCAGTTAGGTGAACACTTGGATGGATTTCGTGGAAACTCACTCCTCAGCACATTTCCTCATGAAGTCGGTAACAACCGTGGCGTATTCGTTCAGGTCCATTACCAAATCCTTGAACATTGCCAAGCAATCCTGGAGTCGTTACTCTGCCTCCCAAATTGTGGTGGGTGTATGGAACGGGCTGCCGGAGTAGTTGAGGCAGGTACTATCGCGATACATAGATACATAGATACATAGAAATTAGGTGCAGGAGTAGGCCATTCGGCCCTTCGAGCCTGCACCGCCATTCAATACGATCATGGCTGATCATCCAACTCAGTATCCCGTACCTGCCTTCTCTCCATACCCCCTGATCCCTTTAGCCACAAGGGCCACATCTAATTCCCTCTTAAATATAGCCAATGAACTGGCCTCAACTACCCTCTGTGGCAGAGAGTTCCAGAGATTCACCACTTAAGAAACATATAGACAGGTACATGGATAGGACAGGCTTAGAACGATATGGGCCAAATGCAGGCAGGTGGGACTAGTGTAGATGGAACATGTTGGCCAGTGTGGGCAAATTGGGTCAAAGGGCCAGTTTCCATGCTGTATGACTCTATGCCTCTATGACTCCCATGACCAGCTCTATGCAGCTCTTACAAAAAATTAATCATGAAGCAGACACCACTGTCTCTCCCTTTCCCCAATGTCTCCATTCGGTCCATACAACAAATGGAAAAACCTTTGGACAGGAGGAGCGAGTCTGGGGAGCAATGTCTGTGTGAAACGAGAGCACACAGTATTCCCTTATCTCTCTTTGAGAAAGCAACCTTGCCCTTAAGTCCTCAATTTTGTTTCTTCTTTTAACCCTTTCCCCCCCCCTCCCCAATCCACTTCTACCTATATTCCTTCCACTGGATTCACATATCACTCCTCTTCTATACATCTCTCACTTTTCTCACACTTTTTTGTCTTTTCACCTCTGGCCTCTGTCAAACCATCTACCAATCAACCCCCCTCCCTCATTTGTATCCACATATTACTTGCTAAACCTTGTCCCGTCTCCATCCTCCATGCATTGCCTAAAAGACCTCGATACATTTCATGAAGGTCTGTCTAATCATTGTAATTTTGCTCGCTCACTATGTTTATCCCAACCAATACTTTGTATTTCTCTTCAACTCTGATTTGTGATGCAAATTATGGGGAGAAATACTCAAACAGGTAATCACTACATCTGTTTAACTTTTTATCCAGAAGGAAGAATGTTTCACAACATATCATCCATTCCTGTTTCACTGAAGGCCTTAATGTTATATAGGCTTACGTGCATGCGGTTAGATTCAAACTTGTCTTCAGGTTGTCAGCCCAGAGCATTAGCCCAGAGTCAGAAACTTAACCAGCAAGCTGGCATATTGAAGATAGCCACAAAATGCTAGATAGGGTCTGAAGAAGTGTCTCAAGCCAAAACGTCAACTATTCCTTCTCTCCAGAGATGTGGTTTGAACCACTGAGTTACTCCAGCTTTTTGTGTCTGTCTTTGGTTTAACCCAGCATCTGCAGTTCTTACCTACACAGCTGCCATAATGCACAGACTCTGAATCCAATTATCCAACGTGTGCATGTTGTCAAGCTGGATAGGGCACAGAGAAGATTTACAAGGATGTTGCCAGGACTAGAGGGTCTGATTTATAGGGAGTGGTTGAGTAGGCTGGGACTATTCCTTGGAGCACAGGAGGATGAGGCATGATCATATAAATGTGTATAAGATCATGAGAGGAATAGATCGGGTAGACGCACAGAGACTCTTGCTCTGTGTAGGTGAATCGAGGACCAGAGGACATAGGTTTAAGGTGAAGGAGACAAGAATAAGAATCTGAGGGGTAACTTTTTCACACAAAAGGTGATGGTGTATGGAACGAGCTGCCAGAGGGGGTAGTTGAGGCATGGACTATCCCAATATTTAAGAAACTATCTCGACGTTTAAGAAACATTTAGACAGGCACATGGATAGGACAGGTTTGGAGGGATATGGACCAAACGCAGGCAGGTAGGCCGAGTGTAGCTAGGACATGTTCAGCAAGTTGGGCTGAAGGGCCTGTTTCCACACTGTATCACTCGATGACTCTATAACTGCTCTCTACCAACCTCATATCTTGATTGCATTGTTGGGATTGGAGAACAGAATCACAAACACCTATACTTTGCTAGAAGCAAAGAGTGTTCAAACAGCAGTGGATTTAAACAAACATGATGCAGCTGTTATTAGGTCACAACACTTCTGATTCACATGAAGCTCCCTGAGGCAACACCTCAATGTGCATCTCCAGAGATTGATCATGATTGCATCCTGCAACTTGCCCCATTTCAAATTTAACCTGGAGGCATAAAATGAAAATGATCCTTAATAGTATTTATAAAATCCTAGAGACCATACTGCTGAACCAGCAAACAGCTTGACACCTTAATTAAACTGCACATTTGGTCAAGAAAAGTACAAATATTTCTTTTTATTCTCAGGGTATATAAATTGATGGTATTTATCATCTATCTCTGGTTAGTCTTGGGAAAGAAATGGTGGATGTATACAATGAAATTGCTCTAGTTGGTGTTGTCGAGCATTTACCGGTATTTGGAATGTTGTCAACCAGGAGGGGTGGGGTTTTGGGTTTAATTTCAGGATTCTGACAAACTAATGAATAAAGGTATTATTTTTGATGTTCATAGAATTAAAGAGCTATACAGCATGTAAATAGGCCTTTTGGCCCAGCCAACCATTTTACTAATCTGGATGACCCATCTGCCTACATTTAGCCCATATGCCTCTGTACTCCACCTATCTGTCCAAATTTCTTTTGAAATAAAAAGTCCCAGCCTATCCAGTCTCTCCCTATAACTCAAACCCTTAAATCCTGGTCACACCCTTGTGAATATCTTCTGCATCCTTTCCAACCTAAGTTAGGTTTAGGTTTATTTGATATTGATGATATCATTCCCATAGCTGGGTGACCAGAACTGCACACAGTACTCCACGCGTGGTCTTGTACAACAGCATCATGCTGTCCCAAATTTGCAATGGCGCAACATAAGATGGCACCCGAGCCAGGCGACTCTGTGGGCTAGTCCCAGGAGTGGATCTGCAATCCTTCATTCCAAACGCTCCAATTTTTTTAAACCTCTCTGTACACTGTGGACGGCTTGATTGTAATCATGTATAATCTTTCCAAAGAAGGTTTTCACTGCACCTCAGTACGCGTGACGATAAACTAAACTAAACTAAACTTTTGTACCCAATACCCCTCCCAATGAAGGCAAGCGTGCCTCACTGACCATCTGCCTCGACACTGCTGTTAGCTAATTGTGGCTTTTCATTAGTAGCAGGTATCTGAAGGTAATTCAATCCTTGTTATTTGCCTTATGAAAAAGTAACATTAAAGAGCTGATAGACATTCCATTCTTCTGGAATTTATTATCTGAGATTAGAAAAGGATACTTGGATGTGCACAAGATACTTGGATGTGCATTTAATCTGTGGTGTAATTGGTGTTGTGTACTGTTGCAGTACAACTTCCTTGCTCCTATATTCTGTGCCTTGATTAATAAAGGAAGACATCTAATGTGCCATTTTAACCACGCTATTCATTAAAGGATCCCCCTGTTCTTCCACAAAATTCCAAGTTATCCCATTTAATGTGCATTCCCTTATTTTGTGCACTTCTTCAAATACATTAGCTTACAGTTCTCCAAATTGTATTCCATTTTGGCCACTTGTTGGCTCAACTAAACAATAGATTCAGATTGTCCTCATCTTAAAGCTTTCCTCCGAATTGTGAACCACAGTTTGCTGTCAATGGCACCACTGTTAACCTCTGGATTCCATTTTACAGCAGAATTCTTAGCGTTCAAAACATTTTACAAAAGCACAAAGGTTATAGATGCTGGAAATCTGAAATTTAAAAAAAAGAAAATGCTCAGAATATCAGGCAGCATTAATGTCAGTCAGGTTAGAAGCAGAAATTGATCAGTCTGAAGGATAGTTTTGACCCAAAATGTCATCAATCCATGTTCGCCAGGTAGGCTATCTGACCCGCACCTTGTATCTTTTTTGGTAAACCAGCAGCTGCAGTTTCTTTTGTCTCCAGAAATAGAACATTCCCTAGTCCACCACTCAATAAGATTAAGGATGATGTTTTACCTCCGCACCACTTTCTTGCGCCATACCATTATTCCTTGATTCCCTTAAGATAAAAAAAACTATTGATCTTTCTCTTGAATTTCCTCGGCGACAGCAATTTACAACTCTTTCATGTGAAGAGGTTTACAGTCTTTGGTTGACGATATTTATTTTAATCTCTGTCCTAAGGGCCGATCGCTTATCGATGGAGAGAGAATGTTTTAGGACAATTAAGGACTGAAGCATTAACTGTTTCTCACTTGGCAGATGCCAGTGCCCCTGATCAGCTGAGCAATTTCAGCATTTTGTTAATATCACACACTTTACTCAATGTAGGCTGACACACTAGCCCTCTGCACCTTTGCAGTCCGATGTCTAAAAGGCCTGTCTCACGAGTCTGCGGTCATTGGCGGCAAAACAGGAACAATCTACCGCTCCTGGGCCGCCAGAGACCGCGGGCTCGGTCAAACGCCCGCCGCCGGGGCCGTGCGCCGTTGTTCCCACGGTGCTAAAATAAAACCAACACTGTTCAAAAAACTTTTCCTACCGCACAGCCGCCGCCAGTGAGGCACGAGTGCGGCACGGTCACTGCCACAGCCGCCGCCAGTGCGGCACGAGCGCCGTGCATCGAACTTGAACCGCCACAGCCTCCGCCAGTGAGGCACGACCGCCACCACAGCCGCCGCCACAGCCGCCGCTAGTGAGTCACGTGTGCCGCACGGCCGCCTCCACAGCCACCGCCACAGCGCCGCGATCAGCACTGCCGCCGCCACAGCCCCGCAGATCCGAAATGACGTCATCGCAGTCGACCCGCCCTTTGTTTTTACTTACTGCAAGCTTGTGGGACCAGCCGTACTTAAATCACTCGGCCCCCGCGCAGCATCCGTGCGGCATAGGCTCGGCGCTCTCGCCGTTGCCGTGCGGTCCCCTCTACCGGCGACGCCGCGCTTCTCCGCCAATGACCGCAACACCGTGAGACAGAGCTTTTAGGTTGAGATTTATCATTGTCACGTGTACTGGGGTGCAGTGAAAAGCTTTGTTTTGCATGCTATGTAATTAAATCAGATAATACCATACATAAATACAATCAAGCCAATCTCATGTACAATAGGTGGAGCAAAGGAAAAGATAAATGTTCAGAATATGGTTCTCAGCATTGTAGCATAATGGCTCCATAGTCAAAGTCCAATATCTGCATTGTGGTAGAGGTGAATCGAAGATCTTTCCCAACCCAGTCATTCCTTCTTCTCCCTGCTCCCTTTGGGTAGAAGATACAGGTTGAAAGTGTGAAAGCACCCTACTTTATGGAAAAACCATTCTGAAGCCTGATAGCAGAGGGGAAGAAGATGATCCTAAGTCTGAAGTTACACACTTTCAACCTGTATCTTCTGCCCAAAAGGAGCAGGGAGAAGTAGGAATGACTGGGTTGGGAAAGACCTTTGATTATGTTGGCTGCTTGTCCAAGGCAACAGTGCAGTGTAAATGGAATCAATGCTGGGGAGTCTGGTCTATGTGATGGACTGGGATGCATCTGCAACTCTCGGTGATTTCATGCGGTCTTGGGCTGAGCTGTTCCAAAACCAAGGTGCCATGTAACCCGACAGTATGCTTTCTATGATACGCCTGTAGAAGTTTGTAAGAGTCACAGGAGACATGCCAAAGTTCCGCTGTCTCTCTGGACCTTCGCAGTCTGTTGTCTCTCTGGACCTTTGCAATCTGCTCTCGCTAATTGTTGGAAAACACAAAGGAAACATTCCATGTTTTTAAGATCACCACGATGAATGTCCTTATGTGTGTTTCATCAACACTTGTCTGCTACTGCATTTAAATAGTTGAGCCTCTACCTTCCACCAGGTAATACAAATAACAGTCAATAAAGATGAAGAGATAAAACAGGATCTATGGGGTATGGGATCCAGTACAGTGAAGCAGGTGAGAGGCTGGAAGTCGGTAAGGAAGCTGATGATGCAGGTTCAGTGGACAGGATAGGCAGAATCATGGCGGGGAGTGGGGAAGTATTGTTGAATTAAATTAGATTTATTTCAACCACGAGGCCAGGTGAGTAAGACGGATCAACCCAGGGCCTACGTAGTACATTCAAGTGGGACGTTTTAGCCGTTACAGAAACATAGCTAAAAGAGGGAGGGACTGGTGCCTGAATGTTACTGGATATAGTTGCTATAGGTTAAAGAGCAGGGTGGGTTCCTGTCAGAGTGAAGGGCAAGACTGCTGAGAAGAAGGAAGCCTGGATGATGAGAGAATTTGCGGGTCTGGTCAGGAAGAGGAAGGATACATGGCCAGGTATAGGCAGCAGGGAACAAGTTTAAGTTTAGGCTTATTATTGTCACCTGTACACTCGTATAGTTAAAAGTTTTGTTTTGCGTGCTGTCCAAACAAATCAGATGTGCCATGCATGAATACAGTTTAGTTTGTGATGACACTAAAGTGGTATCGTAGATAGCAAAGATGGTTAACAAATTTGACAGTAGGATCTTTAGTAGGAACCAAAGGGGCAAATTTTTTAACACAAAGGGTAGTGAGTATATGGAATGAGCTGCAGAGGAGGTAGTTAAGGCAGAAACAACATTTAAAATAAATTTGACAAGTATGTGAATAGGAAGGATTTAGAGGGATATTGGCCAAACACGACCAAATGGGACTAGTATAGATAGGGCATCTTGGTCGTCATGGACAAGTTTGGTCAATGGACTTGTGACTCTATGACTATGACTCTAAAACACTGGGAAAATTCAAAATGCCAGAATGCAAACCAGTGTGCCTATATCATTGCTTCTAGAAAAGATTGATCATTTAGATTCACAATTGCAAAATGTCAGTTGCTTGTTCAGTAGTTTCCCGAAGAGCACAACTGAAGTCCTTGGATTTGGTGCAGCACTTAATGCAAAATACTTCTTACAATCTCAGGAGTTCATCGGCAAATTGTTCGATGTGTGGAAAAGACACCCAGAGTTGTGGAAGACAGGTTCTGCAATGCACGGACTCGTCCTGATGACAAACAACAAAAATGCAATGAAATGGATTGCCCTTCCAGGTAATTACTGATTTATTACTGATTTATTATGAACTGAACTGAATATGTTGTACATAAGCTGGATGCATATACACTTGCATATAAGAGGTACAAAACAGAACTGTCCAGGTAAATTTGACAATTTAGTGGTGTATTTGAAGGTGGCATGATCATCTGGGGCTCATTCCATGAAATAAAAAATCTCTCCTATATTCCTTCTCATCATGGACCCCTTACTGATCTTCTACCCTCCTTGGACCTTTATATTTCCAATTCCTCGTGTGACATTAACCATCTTGACTTCTACACTCCTCTAACCCACTCCAATCTCAATTCCTTTGGATGCACAGCAGGCCACCTTCTCTCAGGCCATGACCAATCTCATTATCTCTGGCAATATCCCCTCCACAGGTACATGGGTAGGACAGGCTTGGAGGGATATGGACCAAGTGCAGGGAAGTGGGACTAGTGGTGCTGGGACATTGTTTGCCGGTGTGGGCAAGTTGGGCCAAAGGGCCTGTTTCCACACTGTATCTCTCTATGACTCTATGACACTGCCTCCAACATTATAGTCCCCCTGCCCCATACTGCCATTTCTATCTCTTACTAAAATCCACAAACAGGACTGCCCTGGCAGACCCATTGCGTCTGGCTGCTCCTACCCAACTGAAAACTTCTCCAAATGTAAATTGCTCGTTTCTAAGCTTCCCCCCAGTCTAGTTTCAGTATAAACACTGAATCAAGCACTTGAAACAATTAAATTTTATTTTAACAAAAGCGTATTACAGTTCAAATATTGTACCTATCGCACCAATGGTTCGTATCCCATATCTGCCTGTTCAAGCCCTCTAGGCCTCGCTCAGACAGAGACAGTCAAGAAGTTCACGCAGTTCTAAGCGCTCTCTCAGAAGATCGACCCTGGACCTCATGGTAGCTTTTATATGTCCCGAGCCCTCGAGGGGCCGAACCACATGGGTTGGTCCCTTAATAATCCAATTAAAGATATCGATTAACCCCATACATAACAGACAGTTCCCTAACCCAATAATACAGCAGCGTAATACATTGTATTCAAAACGGACTTCATAAGGAAGCTAACTTAGAAACATTTACCCTGATCTACAGGAAACCTAGACATGGCTCAATGCCTCATCCAATCAACACTTGGCAAAGCAGAACTCTGCAACATTATTTACAACTAATTACAACGTGTATGTCTGGTTTGCAGCCATCCAATCCATTCTATGCATTTTGCACCTAATTGACAGAGTTTGCATATGATCTCTACTTTGCTTGCAAATTGTATCTAAGCTCCAGACACACTGGCATCTCTTCGCAGCTTGTCTCAGCTCTGCAGATAGCATTCCAAATTGACCAAATCTCCCAGCAACCCTGAAGCCTTTACCCCATTTTGAAGTCCTAGCCTCTCCAATTCAGCCAGGATTAACACAAATACCCCAATTCTATCTTGTCCAGTCCCTTCAGACCTACATCCAGGACATCTCACACACTATTCAGTACTTCAATAGGTTTCAATTTCTAAGTCCCAATCGCCTCTCCTCTACCTTGGACGTCCAGTCCCTTTACACTTCCAGTCACCACCACAAAGATCTCAGGCCCTCTCGATTTTCCTTAAGTGAAAACTCAATCAGTTTCCCTACACTAACACTCTCCGCCGCCTGGTGGAATGTTCTCCAATCGATTCTCAGCAGTAATGTTACGCTGCAATATTCCTATCGTATTTGTGACTAGTTGGAATTGGGTCAACTACCCATTCTATGGCAGATCATTGAAAAAGCCACAGGAAATATTCCCACTTTAAGCAAAAATTCCAATCTGAGGTTCAAATTCAAAACAAGTTTAGAACAAATCATCTCTCAACATAAGTGAAGATGTGGAATTCTTTGCCACAGAGGGCTGTGGAGGCCAAGTCATTGGATATTTTTAAGGCAGAGATAGATTCTTGATTGGTATGGGTGTTAGGGGTTATGGTGAGAAGGCAGGAGAATGTGGTGAGGAGGGAGAGATAGATCAGCCATGATTGAATGTTGGAGTAGACGTGATGAGCTGAATGGCCTAATTCTGCTCCTATCACTTATGACCTAAAGAACACTGATAAACTGGATCTTTAAGCATTGCCAAAAGGTATTTTTTCTTCATCTCAATTTTAACAGGTGGTGGACTGGTGAGTGGCAGGAATGCTCAGCATCATGTGGGAATGCTGGGATCAAGAAACGCACGGTTCTCTGTATTCGCACCGTGGGAACCGATGAGCAGGCACTTCCCAATTCAGAATGTAAACAACTTCTGAAATCAAGGAGTCAAATGCCATGCAACAGAGATATTCTTTGTCCTTCAAACTGGACTGTGGGCAATTGGAGTGAAGTAAGACATAATTTTCTGTTGTTTTTATGTCCATTTGTTATAAACTAAGGGTAAAATGAATTATCATAAAATGACCTATTTATACACTATTACTTAAATGTATCTAAAAATGGTGATACACAACACGAAACAAAACTACCTTTTTTTCAGGTGGAAATAACAGTTGAAGGAAGTTAGTATTGGTTAGGATGGTGTTCTGGACAATTCTGTGCTCCATTTGCTATTAATTATTATAGTGTTAACAGTTTCACAATGCTCATTGGTGAAGAGTTCTGGTCCAATTTATCCATGATGCGGGTGTCAGAGGTTATGGGGAGAAGGCAGGACAATGGGGTTTAGGAGGGAGTGATAGATCAGCCAGGCAGAGTAGACATGATGGGCCGAATGGCCTAATTCTACTCTTATCACATGATCTTATGGTCTACTTCAGGAGATGAGTACTGTTCTCTTAATAACAGAACAAGTTAAGAGATTATATAAGATTAAAATTAATTTTATTGGAGTTTATAGAGAAAAGGTTTATTCCTCCTGCAGGTGGATCAATAATGAGATCAATTAAAAAGAATAAATAATTTGTAATTGATGATTTTTTTAGAAAAAGCTCAGAATTTATGGAATCTGGAACATTTTTGAAAAAGTCATGGAATAGGGTCGATCAACAAATATTAGATGAAGGTTAGGCAGTACTTGGGACGTGCTAGCAGGCAAAACTTTTTTTTTTTAATGAGTCTGGTGCTGGAGATTAGGCTGAAAGGTCTTTTCTGTCCTGCATTTTGTTGATTCTAAATCGCAAATACCGGTTTTGGTATTATTGGCTGGACAGATAATGTATCGAAAGGGAACAGCAACTCCAAAATTACACAAGACAAGGTGGGGATGGAATGATTATCTTCATAGAAATTTAAACTGGGTTTTACAAGGGTGGCACTGTTACAGAGCTGGTAGATCTGCAACCTCACAGCACAAGAGACTCAGGTTCCTTCCTGACCTTGGGTGCTGACCTGTGTTGAGTTTGCACTTTCTCCCTGTGACTGTGTGGGGTTTCCTTTGGCTGCTCCGGTTTCATAGATACAGGAGTAGGCCATTCGGCCCTCCGAGCCAGCACCGCCATTCAATATGATCATGGTTGATCATCTAAAATCAGTGCCCCATTCCTGCTTTTCCTCATCTATCTATCTACATTTAAAACTGTGTGTGTGTGTGTGTGTGTGTGTGTGTTTCTGCCTGTCTGTGTGTGTGTGTGTGTGTTTCTGCCTGTCTTGTGGGTGCCAGCCTTCCTTTGATTCGTTGCTACCCCAACACCACACGCAGAAACACCGAGATTTTTTCCATTTCGGTAGAGATTTCACTTTTCATTCCAAGTATCCACTCCTGATTAAATTTCGTCGTGTTTATGTACACATTTTTAATAAAATCCTTCTCCCACCCGCACCCCTCCCCCCCCCACTCACTCATTTTGTCTCCTCCTGCTGGCCAGCCACCATAACGGCTGCTGCCGACCAGCTCTGCTCCAAAAACGACGCCATTTTTTTTCCTTTCGCTAGCGATTTTCGCCCCGGAGTCTGAAGCACGTTCGGGGTCTAGACCCAACGGGTCTGCTCTTGGTCTAGTATTCCCTGATTCCCTTTGCCCTAAGAGCTAAATCTAACCCTCTCTTGAAAACATCCAGTGAATTGGCCTTCACTGCCTTCTGTGGCAGAAAATTCACAGATTCACAACTCTCTGTGTAAAAAGTTTTTTTCTTCATCTCAGTCCTAAGGGCCTACCATTTCTTCCCGTCTTGCAAAGATGTGTAGGTTTGTAGGTTACTTGGCCACTGTAAAGTTCCCCTAGTGTGCAGGGAATAAATAAGAAAGTGGGGTAACATAGAACTAGTGTGAACATGTGAATAATGGCTGGCATAGACTCAATGAGCCAAAGGGCCTCTTTGCATGCTGTATCTTTTTAAAAAGAGCTCATCATAAAAATAAATGGATTTTATTGTAGTATTTTTTACAGATCGTAGATACTCCAACAACAGAGGGGGTAACAAGGGATTGGATATTTAAGTTTAAGGACTGGGTGACAAAACAGACAATACAGTGGAAAAACAACAGCAAGTAGTTTACTCTAAGACAAAATGAGCATTTGTTAAAGTAGCATTAAAATCTAACATGTTCAGATACTGGCCCTGAGCTATAAACAAACAAGTCTAGGTTAGTTGTTTCCTATCAGTCTGAAGAAGGGTTTCGGCCCGAAACGTTGCCTATTTCCTTCGCTCCATAGATGCTGCTGCACCTGCTGAGTTTCTCCAGCACTTTTGTGTACCTTCTAGGTTAGTTTTGTTTAGTTTAGAGATACAGCAGGGGACAAGCCCTTAGGCGCACCAAGTTCACACTTACCATCGATCACCTATTCACACTAGCACTACATGATCCCACTTGAATGTGCTTCTCCCACTGTGCTCAATTTGAATATGTGCCATTGCATAAAATTAAAGATGTAGGCAAAAAATATTTATAAATTACACTGTACCATTAAAAGCTCCTTATATATTCTCACAGCTAAATATAAGAAGTGACCAAGTCTAAATTACATCTGATTTAAGTAATTGCATTTCTTTGGTAATAGCATGACATTTTTATAAGAAATAAAAAGCAAAATACAAACACCGCTTCATTGACTTGTCTGCTTGATTCAGGCAACCCTTTGGTGAAATTATATATTACTCATTCAAATTATAGAAGACTAATTACTGCAGGTTAGAAATAACTTGCTTTCCTCAGCAGTAAGAATTGGCTTATGTCAATATTCTTCTGAAAATAATGCAATTATGGAGCTGTTCGAGAATGGTTAACCATCAGTCTCAAATCCCCCTCTGCACAGGAAAAGAACATAAGTGGCCCATAAGAATGACACCTAATTTTAGTGGTAGTTACCACATAATCTGCACCAGCTTTGAGAGGAAATTGGGATGGACATGTTCTGATTGTGGAACCATTGTTTTACTATTCAAATCAGAGTCACTGGTGCATGTTACATCAAAAGGATGTTCTTTTCCCTAGACATGTCAAAGGACTGCAGAAATATTTCAACCGTCCTAAATAATGAAAACAAATATTTCAAATTTTGTAATGAAATATGGGGTGCCTGTGAAGGCATAGAAACATAGAAAATAGGTGCAGTAGGAGGCCATTCGGCACTTCGAGCCAGCACCACCATTCATTGTGATCATGGCTGATCGTCCCCTATCAATAACCTGTGCCTGCCTTCTCCCCATATCCCTTGACTCCACTAGACCCTAGAGCTCTATCTAACTCTCTCTTAAATCCATCCAGTGGCCTCCACTGCCCTCTGTGGCAGGGAATTCCATAAATTCACAACTCTCTGGGTGAAAACGTTTTTTCTCACCTCAGTCTTAAATTACCTCCCCTTTATTCTAAGACTGTGGCCCCTGGTTCTGGACTCGCCCAACATTGGGCTTGCATCTAGCTTGTCCAGTCCTTTTATAATTTCATGTGTTTCTATAAGATTCCCCCTCATCCTTCTAAACTCCAGTGAATACAAGCCTAGTCTTTTCCTCATATGACAGTCTCGCCATCCCAGGGATCAATCTCGTGAACCTACGCTGCACTGCCTCAATCACAAGGATGTCCTTCCACAAATTAGGAGACCAAAACTGTACACAATACTCCAGATGTGGTCTCACCAGAGCACTAAACAACTGCAGAAGAACCTCTTTACTCCTATACTGAAATCCTCTTGTTATGAAGGCCAACATTCCATTAGCTTTCTTCACTGCCTGCTGTACCTGTAAGCCAACTTTCAGTGACCGGTGTACAAGGACACCCAGGTCTCGCTGCACCTCCCCCTTGCCTAACCTAACACCATTGCGATAAAAATCTGCCCCCTTGTTTTTCCCGCCAAAGTGGATAACCTCACATTTATCTATATTATACTGCATATGCCACGCATCTGCCCACTCAGTCAACCTTTCCAGTTCACCCTGCAACCTCCTAACATCCTCTTCACAGTTCACACTGCCACCCAGAATTGCCTTTTCTCTGGTCGGCTCCATTACAAGCTGCTTTAAGAATCCATCTCGGAGGCATTCTACAAACTCTCTTTCTTGGGGTCCTGAACCAACCTGATTTTCCCAGTCTACCTGCATATTGAAATCCCCCATCACCATAGTGGCATTACCTTTGTTACATGCCAGTTTTAACTCCTGCTGCAACTTACACCCTACATCCGGGCTACTAATTGGGGGTCTGTAGATAACACCAATTAGTGTCTTCTTGCCTTTCCAATTCCTCAACTCAATCCACAGTGAGTCTACTTCGCCAGTCCCTATGTCTTCCCTCGCAAGGGACTGAATTCCATCCCTCACCAGCAGAGCTACCCCCCCCCCCCCACCCTCCTCTGCCCACCTGCCTGTCCTTTCTATAGGATGTATAACCCTGAATATTAAGTTCCCAGGCCCGATCCTCCTGCAGCCACATCTCAGTAATCCCCACAATGTCATATCTACCAACCTCTAACTGAGCCTCAAGCTCATCTACTTTACTTCTTATACTTTGCGCATTCATATACAATACTTTTAATTCCTTACGTATCTCACCTTTCACATCGATCCCTATTACACTTGGCCATACTCTCCTATCCCTTTGTGAGGTTCCTTTCCCGTTAATTCTGGGGTCATTAACCATCCCTTTACTCTCTTTCCGTTTAACTCCGTCCTCGACTATCCCATTTGACACCCCACCCCCCTTATTCAGTTTAAAGCCACCCGTGTAGCAGTGGCAAACCTGCCTGCCAGAATGCTGGTCCCCCACCTGTTAAGATGCAATCTGACCCTTTTGTACAGTTGCCCCTTAATCCAAAACAGATCCCAGTGATTTAAGAATCTAAATCCCTGCCCCCTGCACCAGTTCCTCAGCCACACATTCAGGTCCCGTATCTCCCTGTTCCTGCTCTCGTCAGCCACGGTTCAAAATGTTCTAAGATATATATAATTAGATACTATTTTTTGGTTCAGTTTATTTGCTAATGATTATTTACAAAACAATATTATAGAAGAATAACCAATGATTTTATTAAGGACATTTAAATTCTACCACTGCAGAGCTACTCTAGTGGTGGCACTGATGTATAACCGTTCCTGCTTCCCAAAGCAGCTGTATTAATTTTTGTTAGTGCATTATCCTGAATAGTTGTGGGCCAACCTGGCAGTAGGCCATTCAGCCCTTTAATAATGTGCCAGCATTGTTAGATCTAGATGACCTATATCTCATCGTCAACTATCTTTGTTTTGTTTTTACATAACTTTATCAGATTAACTTATCCCTGCTGATGTCTTCTGAAGAAATATACCATGCTGTTCATTTCTTAACTCAAAGGGAGTGCTGGTGTTGCTTTTGGTGGGAAGGTGTAAGTGTGGTGCAGGATAGAAGTCAATATAAAGTAGCATCCCAGTTGGCAAAGCACTTGTGGAATGGAATCTTTGATATTAAGTTATCGGTGTTATTATCGAAGGCTTTTATTGACACAGTAATAGTATTTTGTGAAAAGAATACTACATGTCCACTTTACATTATGTGGCTTCACTGCATTTACCCAATGAGATAACTTTATAATTTTAAAGTCAACAATGTTATCACATCTCCACATTCTAAAACCATGGGATTGCAATTCATGTTCATGCAACTCGTTTTCAGAATCTCCCACAAACAACATTTATATTAACTATTCCTAATCTGTCTTTGCCTTTCCTAATGCAAATAAATCCTATCTCTCAGAATCCCTTCCAATGGCTTTCCCATCTCTGATGGAAGGCACACTGACCTGCAGTTTCCTGGCTCGTTCTACAAGCCTTTCTGAAATAAAGGGAAAACAAAAGCTATTCTCCAGTCTTCTGGCACCTCACTGTTGACTAATGAAGATACGGAAATCTCTTCCCTTGCTTCCCATAATGTCATAGGATACATCTGATCGGATCCCTGGGATTTTTCTAGCTTTATGTGGTTCAAGACTGCCAACTGCACCCCTTGTATAATGTCAATATGTTTCAGGATATCATTTTTCTCTTTCTCGAACTCAGCAGCTTCCATTTCAGAATTATATAGCATGGAAACAGGCCCTTCGGTCCAACATGCCCATGCCAACCAACATGCCCCATTGGCATTAGTCCTACCTGCCAGCATTTGGCGCATATCCCTCTAAACCTATCCTATCCATGTACTTGCCCATATGTTTTTTAAACATTGTGATAGTACCTGCCTCAACAACATCCTCTGGCAGCTCGTTCCATACACCCACCACCATTTGTATGCTTCTCCGCAGTCATTACAGGCTAGAAGTATTCATTAATGACCTTGCCCATCTTCCACGGCTTCACACATAGATTACTACACTGGCCCAAAAGAGGCCCTGCTTTCTTCCTAGCCACCATTTTGCTCTTACTAAACTTACAGAGTCTTCTAGGATTCTACTTTAGCTTATATCCAAGGATATCTCAAGTCATTGCGGTTTTTGCTCTCCTATTTCTTTCTAAGGTGTATTCCTGCATCCCTTACACGCCTTGTGGGACAGGCATGATCACAGCTGCTTTTATTTGACATTTCCTTGCTATTTTCTACCTCACTATTCATCAATCAAGGTTCCTTCTTCCTGCCAGCTTTGCCTTCGCTCTAACAGGAAATCTTCCCATCTCATTTTTAATATCTTGCCACTTGGTAGACATCTCTTTGATTTTTCATGCTTCTACTGTCACCAGTTTCAGACAACAGGGAATTGAGGAAATGTGTGTGAGTGCAGTGGTGGAGAGTACATGCTTTGTGTCAGTGCTCGGTGGTTGAGCAGCCTTATAGTGTTTATTCACATTCAGTAACTTCAGTCTTTTGTCCATCAATATTATTCCAACAAAAGCCTCATTCATTGCACAAGCCATGACCCCTCCATTACCTCACTTCACTAATTATAGTCAGCCAATATTCAATTCTTCAGAGCACATATTTACCTAATCACCGCCCACATTTTACACTGTCATTTCATGCCCTTATATACTAGGTCAATGGGTTTTTATAAAATGGGATTGAAAAGTGCATTTTGTGGATTTCATTGTACTGTTTTGAATAAAGGATGACGTGATGATTAAAGAAACATGACAAATGTGCAACATGGAGATTGAATAGGTCCTGTTGAAATCAGTCGAGTCCCAGTCAGAATGGTGTTCTGAATTGTGTGGCCACATTACTGTTTATCCGCTTCCTTTTCTGCTTCCCCATTCTCCTTCGCCATTTACTTGCCCTATTCCTCATGAAGTAATCCTCAATTTCTTGCTCGAATTGGTAGCAACAAGATGCTGTACCCTCTGGAGAAGCTGTGAAGAAGTTTTGTGAGCACCGTCTCCACTTCTGCACCATTGATGCTGACTGTGCCATGCATACCACCTTGCTTCCTGGTCAATAACTAGCTCCTTCATCTTATTGGCATTGAGGGATTGGCTGTTGTTTTGACACCATGTTACTAAGCTCGCTACCTCCTTCCTGTACTCCGTCTCTTCGTTGATCAAGATCTGGACCTCTGCAGTGATATCTACAAACTTGTTAATTCAGTGAGAGCAGAATTTGATCATACAGTCATGAACGTCTAGGGACTAAAGTTGTTGTTGTTGTTGTTGTTGTTGTTCGTCCTTCGTAGTCGAAGAAACATAGAAAATAGGTGCAGGAGTAGGCCATTCGGCCCTTCGAGCCTGCACCGCCATTCAATATGATCATGGCTGATCATCCAACTCAGTATCCTGTACCTGCCTTCTCTCCATACCCCCTGATCCCTTTAGCCACAAGGGCCACATCTAACTCCCTCTTAAATATAGCCAATGAACTGGCCTCAACTACATTCTGTGGCCGAGAATTACAGAGATTCACCACTCTCTGTGTAAAAAATGTTTTTCTCATCTCAGTCCTAAAAGATTTCCCCTTTATCCTTAAACTGGGACCCCCTTGTTCTAGACTTCCCCAACATCGGGAACAATCTGCCTGCATCTAGCCTGTCCAACCAGTTAAGAATCTTGTAAGTTTCTATAAGATCCCCCCTCAATCTTCTAAATTCTAACGAGTACAAGCTGAGTCTATCCAGTCTTTCTTCATATGAAAGTCCTGCCATTCCCAGGAATCAGTCTGGTGAACCTTCTCTGTACTCCCCCTATGGCAAGAATGTCCTTCCTCAGATTAGGAGACCAAAACTATACGCAATACTCCAGGTGTGGTCTCACCAAGACCCTGTACAACTGCAGTAGAACCTCCCTGCTCCTATACTCAAATCCTTTTGCTATGAATGCTAACATACCATTCACTTTCTTCACTGCCTGCTGCACCTGCATGCCTACTTTCAATTACTGGTGTACTATGACACCCAGGCCTCGTTGCATATACCCTTTTCCTAATCAGCCACCATTCAGGTAATTGTCTACTTTCCTGTTCCTCTAATAGTCTACTTTCCTGATTATACTGCATCTGCCATGCATTTGCCCACTCACCCAGCCTATCCAAGTCATCTTGCAGCCTCCTAGCATCCTCCTCACAGCTAACACTGCCCCCCAGCTTCGTGTCATCCGCAAACTTGGAGATGTTGCATTCAATTCCCTCGTCCAAATCATTAATATATTTTAAATAGCTGGGGTCCCAGCACTGAGCCTTGCGGAACCCCACCAGTCACTGCCTGCCGTTCTGAAAATGACCCGTTAACTCCTACTCTTTGCTTCCTGTCTGCCAGCCAGTTCTCTATCCACATCAATACTGAACCCCAATACCGTGTGCTTTAAGTTTGTATACAAATCTCTTATGTGGGACCTTGTCAAAAGCCTTCTGAAAGTCCAGATATAACCCATCCACTGGTTCTGCCTTATCCACTCTACTAGTTACATCCTCGAAAAATTCTATAAGATTCGTCAGACATGATTTACCTTTCATAAATCCATGCTGACTTTGTCCAATGATTTCACCACTTTCCAAATGTGCTGCTATCATATCTTTAATAACTGACTCTAGCAGTTTCCCCACTACCGATGTTAGACTAACTGGTCTGTAATTCCCCGTTTTCTCTCTCCCACCCTTTTTAAAAAGTAGGGTTACATTAGCTACCCTCCAATCCTCAGGAACTACTCCAGAATCTAAAGAGTTTTAAAAATTATCACTAATGCATCCACTATTTCTGGAGCTACTTCCTTAAGTACTCTGGGATGCAGCCTATCTGGCCCTGGGGATTTATCGGCCTTTAATCCATTCAATTTACCTAACACCACTTCCTTAGTGAAGACAGAACCAAAGTAATTATTCAATTGGGCTACCATTTCCTTGTTCCCCATGATCAATTCACCTGTTTCTGACTGCAAGGGACCTACATTTGTTTTAACTAATCTTTTTCTCTTCACATATCTATAAAAAATGTTGCAGTCAGTTTTTATGTTCCCTGCCAGTTTTCTTTCATAATCTATTTCCCTTTCCTAATTAAGCCCTTTGTCCTTTGCTGGACTCTGAATTTATCCCAGTCCTCTGGTAGGCTGCTTTTTCTGGCTAATTTGTATGCTTCATCTTTTGTTTTGATACTATCCCTGATTTCCCTTGTTATCCACAGATGCACTACCTTCCCTGATCTATTCGTTTGCCAAACTGGGATGAACAATTGTTGTAGTTCATCCATGCAGCCTTTAAATGCCTTCAATTGCATACCCACCGTCAACCCTTTAAGAATCAATTGCCAGTCTATCTTGGCCAATTCACGTCTCATACCCTCAAAGTTAGCTTTCTTTAAGTTCAGAACCCTTGTTTCTGAATTAATTATGTCACTCTTGCCCAAGGGGCCACGCACAACAAGACTGCTAACTAACCCTTCCTCATTACTCAATACCCAGTCTAGAATAGCCTGCTCTCTCGTTGGTTCCTCTACATGTTGGTTTAGAAAACTAGCCCGCATACATTCCAAGAAATCCTCTTCCTCAGCACCCCTGCCAATTTGATTCACCCAATCTATATGTAGATTGAAGTCACCCATTATAACTGTTTTACCTTTGTTGCACGCATTTCTAATTTCCTGTTTGATGCCATCCCCAACTCCACTACTACTGTTAGGTGGCCTGTACACAACTCGCACTTGCATTTTCTGCCCCTTAGTGTTTCGCAGCTCTACCCATATCGATTCCACATCCTCCAGGCTAATGTCCTTCCTTTCTATGGCGTTAATCTCCTCTCTAACCAGCAACGCTACCCCACCTCCTTTTCCTTTCTGTCTATTCCTCCTGAATATTGAATATCCCTGGATGTTCAGCTCCCAGCCTTGGTCACCCTGGAGCCATGTCTCCGTGATCCCAACTATATCATAGTCATTAATAGCTATCTGCAACTCATCCACCTTATTCCGAATGCCTCTTGCATTGAGACACAAAGCCTTCAGGCTTGTTTTTACAACACTCTTACCCCTTATACAATTATGTTGAAAAATGGCCCTTTTTGATTTTTGCCCTTGATTTGTCTGCCTACCACTTTTACTTTTCACCTTGCTACCTATTGCTTCTACCCTCATTTTACACCCCTCTGTCTCTCTGCTCATACATTTAAGAAACCCACCACCTCTTATTGCTTATTATCTTTTTCTTCTTTCCCCCCTCCATGTTGGGTCTGAGTGCTTCCCTTCTCTGCCTCCTGCCTCACACACTGTCTACTAGCTTTCTCTATTTGAGTCCCTACCCCCAACCGTTCTAGTTTAAAGTCTCTGCAATAGCCTTTGCAAATTTCCCCGCCAGGATATTGGTCCCCCTCGGGTTCAAGTGCAACCCATCCTTTTTGTACAGGTCACACCTTCCCCAAAAGAGGTTCCAATGATCCAGAAACTTGAATCCCTGCCCACTGCACCAGACCTTCAGCCACGCATTTATCCTCCACCTCGCTCCATTCCTACTCTCACTGTCGCGTGGCACAGGCAGTAATCCTGAGATTGTTACCTTTGCGGTCCTTTTCCTTAACTCTCTTCCTAACTCCCCAAATTCTCCTTTCAGGACCTCTTCCCTTTTTCTACCTATGTCATTGGTACCTATATGTACCACGACCTCTGGCTCCTCTCCCTCCCATTTCAGAATATCTTGGACACGTTCAGACACATCTCAGACCCTGGCACCAGGGAGGCAATCTACCATCCGGGTCTCCCGACTGCGTCCACAGAATCGCCCGTCTGACCCCCTAATTATAGAGTCCCCTATTACTATTGCCCTCCTCTTCTTTTCCTTACCCATCTGAGCAACAAGGCCGGTCTCTGTACCGGAGGCCCGGCCGCTGTCGCTACCCCCAGGTAGGCTGTCCCCCCCAACAGTACTCAAACAGGAGTACTTATGGTGTACAGTCACCGGGGCACTCTCTAGTCCCTGCCTCTGCCCCTTGCCCCTCCTAACTGTGACCCACTTGTCTGTCTACCATGGTTTTGGAGTGACCACCTCTCTGTAACTCCTCTCTATGACCTCCTCACTCTCCCTGACCAGACGGAGGTCATCGAGCTGCTGCTCCAGGTTCCTAACACGGTCCCTTAGGAGCCCCATCTCGACGCACCTGGCGCAGATGTGGACGTCTGGAGGGCTATCAGACTCCATGACCTCCCACATCTGGCATCCATAACAGTAAACTGCCCTGGCCCTCAATCTCCCCCCTTATCCTGGCTACAATACAAAGTACAATACGATACAATACAAAGTGCTGGAAGAAGTCAGCAGGGATCTGACTCCCAATCAGCTGCTCCCTCTTGTCCGCTTCCACCAATCAGCGGCTTCCTCAAGCCCACTTGTTTTGAACTGTGAAGAAGAGCATGACGTCAGTGTTTTTGTTTGTGGGTCCGGAGGTGACTGGTGAGACCGATCTGGGCCCTGAAGTCTCGCCCACATATGGGACACAGTTGGGTGGGTGCTGCAGTAGACGTTGAAGTGGCTCGAGCCTTGCGAGCGTCGCGTTTCCTCTGAGCTTCAGCGGTGTGCTTCTTCTCAGGTACACGCGCTTGTGTGGTGATCTTGTTTCGCCCAGTTGGGCGATACAAGTCGTGAAGTCATGACTTGCGCTTGAATTGGATTAAAGTGAGGGAGAGTTGCACAAATCGTCAGCCTCACTCTCTCGTCCCGGCCTATCTGGATCCAGTGGCAAGACATAGTCAAGATGGCTGGCGATAGGTCAGGGTGCAGTGGATGGCCACCAGTGTTCTACGTGAACATTGTGCCCTAATTGCGCTCCTGATGTTTTCCTGGGTCCACCTTCCTACCCGTTGGACCGCCAAATGGTGGTCTCCTGCACGTATTCCGCCGGATCCAGTCTTCACCTTTCCTAAATAAGGTAATAGCCACAAGGCAGTGGAGATTTGCATTTGGTGTTTTCCATCACCCCTCCAGGGTGCTATAGGGAGGATGCCTGTGCGTGACTTTGTTTAACGTGGGGAGACTGGTGCACAGGCAGCCACCCCACGGTCCTTGACAGATCTTGGTCAGGATCCGGTGGCATGGAGTCCAAGACGACCGGAGACCCTTTGCTGCTGCAGCCTTCATCCGCCTTCCCAACCGTTGAGACGCTCCACTAAGGTCAGCCATCATCCTCCGCCTGTTCAACCACGTAGGTCTTGGTTGGATTGCTCTTTGTCAGAGTCCTCCCCTTTGACCTTACCACCATGGGTGGCATTACCAGGAGCATAGCTCCAGACGGCATCGCTCTCAGGATCACAGGTCCACACAAGCTTCTCCACCACGACAAGGTGACAATCTACGGAGAAGTAAACTAGGAGAAGGGACTAAAGTAAGAAGCTGAGAAAACATCCTTGCAGGACACTGGTGTTGAGAATTATCATGAAGGATGTTTTGGCACCTAGGTCATCCAAGGTGTTAATGCCCAGGAATTTATTCCTCTGACATCATGGCATTATTGTTAACCTGCACATTTATATGACCGTTCCTAATTCAAAATTTTACTGTGCCAAAGTTGTACCTCGGTACACGTGTTAATAAACTAAACTGAACTGAACTATATAAGGAATACCTGTTATAACCCAATTTTCCTATTTGCTTTTAATAACTTCCTAGGATGTTTGTTCAATTTCTGGCTTTAAAAGCCTGAACTTTGAGAACCCTATTGTAATTCGTTAATTTATTTTCCAGTTATTTCCTTCTCAGATTAATCTTATCATCAAGCAGTCTGACTAGTGGAAACCATCCTTCATTATTCATCCATTTTTCATCTTTGTATTTACCCTTCTCTTGGTAGATAAAAGATTCAGATGTAAAAAAAGGGACATTTACAACCCTTATCCTGAGCAGTTAATGTTTGTTGCCGAGATTATGATTCCTCTAAATAGCATTGCAAGAATGGCCTTCATCTTGCTTAATGTCATATTCAGATGTGTGAGGCATGATTGGCAAATGACTGAGGCGTGATTGAAAGTGACAAACAATATTGTCAGACCACCATTGCATATTACCTCCCAGTCTTCAATAATGAAATGACATTTGCAAATTTCAGAACTTTTTCTGTATAATTCCCTGAAGTGAATGGCTTGGAATTTTCATTAATACATCTGACACTCACTCTCTCAATCATTTCTATACATTGGAATGGAAGCCATTGTCCTGGAAAAGTGTTATCTTCCAAAATGTATTATTTAAAGCATTATTTTGATTTAAACTTCTATGAACAGCCTCCCACTGGCCTAGTTTATGCTTTCTTGCACCACTGGTATTATATCTGTTTGCTGTTAATGTGAAATTGGGTACAAATTACTTATATAATTAGTTTTGCTCTGCATTTATTGACCATTGCAGTCATGCCTGAATCTGTTTTGAATGGGCCCACATTCCCATTTATCATTCTTTCCATTGGGATCTTCTTGAAACATTGTGTTGTATCAATGCTGTGTCATACAATTTTTTTTCTGTTATATTCCTGCTGTTTTATAGCCTTTTCACTATTTTAGCTCTCCCTGTCTGAGTTTTGCCTTGCATTTAAATACATCCTTTCCTCCTCTTCCTTACAGCTCTAGTGTGATCATCTTGCTTGTAAATTTGCTTCATTTTGGAATTCATTATTGTGATGTTGGGTCCTCTTCTATTACACATTTAATCCTTGTCCATGTTTATTTTCAAATTATTTTTTAATGAAAAGATGATATCCTTCCCTTTTTAAGACCTGAACTGTGTGCATGCTTTTCCAAATGCTTAATTACTGTCGCACTCATAATAGTTCAGTCACTACTCACGTTAAATAGGCAGATTAAACTGGTTTATGCTATCCATCCAGCTCCAATAATGTAATGACTTTTATAAATTTGTAATCCAAATATAATTATCTTGATCCTAGAGCGCATTGGGAAATTATGATGGGGTGCACTAGGAACTTGTGCTGACTGCAGCTACCCTATTTCTTTGAATCATTTGGATAGGCAAAGTCAAGTTCTGGAGCATGTTTGATCGTCCAAACTGCATTATGTCCCCCTTTTATTTTTATTATTAAATCCATTAAGTTCAGACATGGCTTAACTTTAGTTCTCCTTATACACTGGTATTTTCATGTTCAGTTTAAAAATAAGTGGCAAGTAATTATGGCTAGTTTTTCATTGTAATTATCATCATGTTCTTTCATGAAACTCTCTTGGAATGGGTCCAGATTTTGTGTTATTACTCGGTTACTCCTATGTGTAGATTTTTTTAGTTTAGAGATACAGCGCGGACACAGGCCCTTCGGCCCACCGGGTCTGCGCCGACCAGCGTTCCCCGCACAATAACACTATCCTACACACACTAGGGACTATTTTTACATATACCAATCCAATTTACCTACAAACCTGTAAATCTTTGGAGTGTGGGAGGAAACTGAAGATCTCGAAGAAAATCCACGTGGTCACGGGGAGAACATAAAAACTCCATACAGACAGTACCTGTAGTCGGGATTGAACCCGGGTCTCCGGCGCTGCAAGAGCTGTAAGGCAGCAACTCTACCGCTGCGCACCTGTGCCGCGACATTATGAAATCTTTGTTATCATTCATATTCCTTCCCATGTCGTGTCTATCACTTGTTTTTACATATCACAAATTCTGCTGAATTTTAATTCCCTTTTCATTCATGCAAACTTTCCTTTCAACCTACATAATCACCCTAACTGAAATTAGCATCATTTTGGCAATTAACAGCTGAGTGGAATGAGTCATCTCGTAAAATGTATTCAGAGTTTTTAATCAAGATTTTATTTTAACCAAGAGCTACACCATTCCATTAGTGCTGGGTATAATGTAAGGCAGCTTGTGTTACTGTCTTAGAAAGAGTGTTCCCTCAAAAACAGTACTTTGAAACTGCTGTGGTCCCTGCAATGGCAAATGAATCTGCCCACCAAGATACACCATCAAAGCAACAGCACCACTGCTAACAAGGCAACTTCAAACACTCTTGGTATGACAATTATTTTGTATTTTAATGAGAGATCTGAGATTCGTACTGCAAGATATGAGGAAGAAATAGAAACAGAAAATAGGTGCAGGAGTTGGCCATTCGGCCCTTCGAGCCAGCACCGCTATTCAATAGGCTGATCATCTAAAATCAGTACCCCGTTCCTGCTTTCCTCCACATCACTTGATTCCATTTGCCGTAAGAGCTATATCTAATTCTCTCTTGAAAACATCAAATGGGTAAACGGGACGCATCTATACCATGGTATACTTAAGAGGAAAAAGAAATTCAAATGAAATATTCTGTCAATGTTACTTTCTGAATTGGTTATCAAATTACATTAGGATGAAAATAAGAAATAGTATTTCCAATTGATGCTAAGATTAATGTTGGGTTAAATCCCTCCCGACCTATGTTCAAGACACCTCAGACACTCTCCGTCGTCTCCGAGAATTCCGTTCTCTAGGCCCCCATCCCCTCATCTTCACCATGGACGTCCAGTCACTCTACACATCCATCCCCCACCAGGAGGGTCTCAAAGCCCTCCGTTTTTTCCTTCACTGGAGAACCAACCAATCCCCATCTACAGATACTCTCCTCCGCCTAGCGGAGCTGGTCCTTACCCTTAATAACTTTTCGTTTGACTCCTCCCATTTCCTCCAAATACAAGGTGTAGATATGGGAACGTGCATGGGCCCCAGCTATGCCTGCCTCATTGTAGGGTACGTCGAACAATCCTTGTTTGAGATGTACCAGGGCCCCATCCCCGACCTGCACCTCCGCTACATCGACGACTGCATTGGTGCTACCTCCTGCACCCACACACACTCACTAACTTCATCAACTTCACCACTAACTTCCATCTGGCACTCAAATACACCTGGACCATTTCCGACACTTCCCTACCATTTCTTGGCCTCACTATCTCCATCACAGGTGATAGACTTCTGACCGACATCCACTATAAACCCACTGACTCCCATGGCTATCTAGACTACACGTCTTCCCACCCTGCTTCCTGTAAGGACTCCATCCCCTACTCCCAATTCCTCTGTCTACGCCACATCTGCTCCCAGGATGAGGTGTTCCACACCAGGGCATCGGAGATGTCCTCATTCTTCAGGGAACGAGGGTTCCCCTCCCCTACTATAGATGAGGTTCTCACCACGGTTTCTTCCATACCCCGTAACACTGTTCTATCTCCCCATCCCCCCACTCGTAACAAGGGCAGAGCCCCCTAGTCCTCACCTTCCACCCTACTAGCCGTCACATACAACAAATAGTCCTCCGTCATTTTTGCCACCTCCAACGTGACCCCACCACTCGCCACATCTTCCCATCGCCTCCCCCGTCTGCTTTACGCAAAGACCACTCCCTCCGTAACTCCCTTGTCAATTCTTCCCTTCCCTCCCGTACTACCCCCTCCCCGGGCATTTTCCCTTGCAACCGCAGGAAATGCAACACTTGTCCCTTCACCTCCCCCCTTGACTCCATTCAAGGACCCAAGCAGTCGTTCCAGGTGCGACAGAGGTTCACCTGCACCTCCTCCAACCTCATCTATTGCATCCGCTGCTCTAGATGTCAGCTGATCTACATCGGTGAGACCAAGCGTAGGCTTGGCGATCGCTTCGCCCAACACCTCAGCTCGGTCCGCAATAACCAACCTGATCTCCCGGTGGCTCAGCACTTCAACTCCCCCTCCTATTCCGAATCCGACCTTTCTGTCCTGGGCCTCCTCCATGGCCAGAGTGAGGACCACCGGAAATTGGAGGAGCAGCACCTCATATTTCACTTGGGCAGTTTATACCCCAGCGGCATGAACATTGACTTCTCCATTTTCAGGTGGCCCTCACCGTCTCCTCCCCTTCTCAGTTCTCCCTCAGCCTTCTGGCTCCTCCTCTTCCTTTCTTCTACTCCCCCCCCACCCTACATCAGTCTGAAAAAGGGTTTCGGCCTGAAACGTTGCCTATTTCCTTCGCTCCATAGATGCTGCCGCATGCGTTGAGTTTCTGCAGCACTTTTGTCTACCTTCGATTTTCCAGCATCTGCAGTTCCTTCTTAAACAATTGGGTTAATGTGACTTGCATCTAAACATTACAATACAATACCATACAATGCCATTTATTGTCATTTGAACCTCAAATGAGGTTCAAACGAAATTTGGTTTCTGCAGTCATACAAACAAGTAAAAAGAACCAAGACACAACACAATTTACACAAACATCCATCACAGCGAATCTCCTCCTCGCTGTGATGGAAGGCAAAGTCTTATCTCTCCCCTGCACTCCGCATTCTCCTCCCGATGTCAGAGTCAGAGCCCCCGGCGGGCGATGGAAAATAAGTCCCGCGGCCATTTAAAGCCGCGCCGGCCGATGCAAGGCCGCCCTCCGGGTCTTGATGTTGGAGCCCCCGGTAGCGCTAGCAAGTCCCGCGGCCATTAAAGCCGCGCCGGGCGATGTTAGACCCAGCTCCAGGTCATCTTCAACCCCGCAACTCGGGCGGGAGAAGTTGCCGTTGCGGGAGCCCCGAAAAGCGGTCTCCCACCAGGGACCCGCGAGCTCCCGATGTTACCGTCCACCAGACCTGCAGCTGGAGCCTCCGAATCTCCGGTGTCGGGTCACAGCCACGCGCCACCACAGCTCTCCACGCTCCGAACTCGGCCAGCTCCACGATGGTGAGTAGTCCGCAGGCTCCGCGACTGGAGCCCCAGGTCGTTCCGGTTGGAGGCCTCTCCACGGTGCTAGGCCCCAACGACAACAGAGACACGACAGAGAAAGGTCGGGTCCTCCATACAGGGAAGAGATTTTTTTAAGTATCCCCCTCCCCCCCCCCCACATATAGACAGTTAAAAACAATATAAAAAAACACAAACAACTACATTTAACTAGACAAAAATTTAAAAAAGACAGACGGACTGCAGTCGAGCCGCTGCCGTTAGGCGCCGCCACTTCCGGAACATGGTAAACCATGGTATATTTAAGATAGGAAAAAGAAATTGACATGAAATATTCTGTCAATGTTACTTTCTGAATTGGTTATCAAATTACATTAGGATGAAAAAAGTGAGTTAATAAGAAATAGTATTTCAAATTGATGCTAAGATTAATGTAGGGAGGTAGTAGTTGGAAAAATAAATTTAGAGAAAGCGTTAGATTTTGGAGCAAATAGCTCTGGCATCAGGCTTTTCAAGCCGGAAGATGATGATATAGCTAAGGAAAAATACTGGAGGAAAGCAGCAGGTCAAACAGCATCTGTGGAGGGAGACGGATAGTCAATATTTCGGGTCATGGGCATGACCTGCTCAGTTTATAAGGTCATAAGTGATAGCAGCAGAATTAGGCCATTTGGCCCATCAAGTCTACTCTGCCATTCTTCCAAACCACATTTTCCTACCTTCTCCCCAAAACCCCCGACACCCACATAAATCAAGAATCTATCTGTCTTGGCCTTGAAAATATCCATGGACTTTTCCTCCACAGCCTTCTGTGGCATAGAATTCCACATATTTACCACCCACTGACTAAAGAAATTCCTCCTCATCTTGTACTTAATGGAACATCCTTTAATTCTGAGGCTATGATCTCTAGTCCTAGACTCTCCCAGTAGTGGAAACATCCTCTCCACGTCTAATCTATCCAAGCCTTTCACTATTCAGTAAGTTTCAATGCGGTCCCCCCTCATTCTTCTAAACTCCAGCGAGTATACGCCCAGTGCCGACAAACGCACCTCGTTCCTCCAGCATTTAGGTTTTTGCTCAAGATTCCAGCATCTTTAGTCTTTTGTATCTCCATACAACTGAGTAAGATGTTAAAGGGTAGCAGCATAATTGGGCTGACATAGATATTTCTATTGGGATCTCTGCACTGGCCCAGTGAATCTATGGTATACTTTAATAACAGTGAAGTGACAGAAAATGTTACAGAAATTAAAGAATTATGAATATACATCTCATGTTATCAGCTAATTTCAATGTGTTGCATTCGTATATCTTTCCCCACAGTTGCTTCCTGGTCTAATGAAAATTATACATTATGTATATTTCAATTGTTTTAGATATTTTTCAGGTTTCATTGTTTTTTTAAACTATAATAATTGTAATTTATTTTGATGTTGGATCCCATTAATGCCAGGAATGGGATTCCGATTGGGAATTCCCCAATTTGTGCAGTTTAACTTCTTGGAAGAAGGAGTATCAGGTTTCTATTTTTGTACTTGAAGTAACGGTATCTGCCTACTGATAGTCTACGGCAGCATGTGCAGGCAGACGTGGAAGTTTGATCAACAACCAACATATCTAGTTCTAGCTAGTTTTTCATTGAAATTATCACCATGTTCTTCCATGAAACTCTCATGAAATGGGTCCAGATTTTGTTTTATCACTCGGTTACACCTAAGTTTTTTTTTTAGTTCAGAGATACAGCGCAGAAACAGGCCCTTCAAAACACACGGTCGTGGGAAGAACGTACAAACTCCTTAACAACAGCACCCATAGTCAGGATCGAACCCGGGTCTCCGGCGCTGCAAGCACTGTAAGGCAGCAACTCTACCGCTGCGCACCCGTGCCGCGACATTATGAAATGTCTTTGTTATCATTCATATTCCTTCCCATGTCGTATCTATAACTTGTTTCTACATATCACAAATATTGCTGAATTTTACTTCCCTTTTCATTCATGCAAACTTTCCTTTCAACCTACATAATCACCCTGAGTGAAATTAGCATAATTTTGGCAATTAACAGCTGAGTGGAATGAGTCATCAAGTAAAATGTATTCAGTGATTTTTCATAATTTTTTAATCAAGATTTTATTTTAACAAAGTGCTACACCACTCCATTAGTGTTGGGTATAATGTAAGGCAGATTGTGTTACTGTCTGAGAAAGAGTGTTCCCTCAAAAACAGTACTTTGAAACTGCTGTGGTCCCTGCAATGGCAAATGAATCTGTCCCACCAAGATACGCCATCAAAGAAACAGCACCACTGCTAACAAGGCAACTTCAAACTCTCTTGGTATGACAATTCTTGTTTATTTTGTATTTTACTGAGAGATCTTCTGAGATTCGTGCTGCAAGATATGTTGAGGAAGAAACCGAAAAATAGGTGCAGGAGTAGGCCATTCGGCCCTTCGAGCCAGCACGTTTGTTCAATATTAACGTGGCTGATCATCTAAAATCAGTTCCCCATTCCTGCTTTCCCCCGTATCACTTGATTCCATTTGCCGTAAGAGCTATATCTAACTCTCTCTTGAAAACATCAAATGGGTAAATGTGACTTGCATCTATACAATGGTATACTTAAGATAGGAAAAAGAAATTCAAATGAAATATTCTGTCAATGTTACTTTCTGAATTGGTTATCAAAATACATTAGGATGAAAAAAGTGAGAAAATAAGAAATAGTTTTTCCAATTGATGCTAAGATTAATGTTGGGAGGAAGTAGTTGCAAAAATAAATTGAGAGAAAGCATGAGATTTTGGACCAAAAAGCTCTGGCATCAGGCTTTTCAAGCCGGAAGATGATATATCTAAGGAAAAAATACTGGAGGAATGCAACATGTCAGGCAGCATCTGTGGAGGGAGATGGATAGTCAATATTTCGGGTCATGGGCATGACCTGCTTAGTTCATAAGGTTATAGGTGATAGGAGCAGAATTAGGCCATTTGGCCCATCAAGTCTACTCTGCCATTCATTCATGGCTGATCTATCTCTCCCTCCTAACCACATTCTCCTACCTACTCCCCATAACCTCCGACTCCCATACAAATCAAGAATTTATCTATCTCGGCCTTGAAAATATCCACAGACTTGGCCTCCTCAGCCTTCTGTGGCATAAAATTCCACAGATTCACCACCCTCTTACTAAAGAAATTCTTCTTCATCTCCTATCTGAGGATATGACCTCTAGTCCTTGACTCTCCCACGAGTGGAAACATCCTTTCCACGTCTAATCCATCCAAGCCTTTCATTATTCAGTAAGTTTCAATGAGGTCCCCCCTCATTCCTCTAAACTCCAGCAAGTACAGGCCCAGTGCTGTCAAACGCACCACGTTCCTCCAGCATTTAGGTTTTTACTCAAGATTCCAGCATCTTTAGTCTTTAGTATCTCCATACAACTGTGTAAGATGTTAAAGGGTAGCAGAACAATTGGGTTTAAATAGATATTTCTATTGGGATCTCTGCACTGGCCCAGTGAATCTATGGTATACTTTAATGACAGTGAAGTAACAGAAAATGTTACAGAAATTAAAGAATTATGAATATACATCTCATGTTATCAGCGAATTTCAATATGTTGCATTGGTATATCTTTCTCCACAGTTGCTACCTGGTCTAAGGAAAATTATACAGTATGTATAATTTAATCGTTTTAGATATTTTTCAAGTTCATTTTTTAAAACTGTTATAATTGTAATTTACTTTGATGTTGGATCCCATTAATGCCAGGAATGGGATTCCCATTGGGAATTCCTTGAATTGAGCAGTTTAACTTCTAGGAAGAAGGTCTGTCAGGTATTTATTTTTGTACTTGAAGTGATGGTATCTGCCTACTGATAGTCTACGGCAGCATGTGCAGGCAGACGTGGAAGTTCGATCAACAACCAACATATCTGCACATTGCAAAATGATCAACTTACAACTCCTGATCTTAATAAACAAACTTAGAGGAACTCTGTGGGTCAGGCAGGAAGGAAATGGCAGATGACAATTCTGTTTGGGACATTTTTTTCAAGATAGGTCTAAGTTACCTGATAAGGATGCCCAGAAATGGATTCAAATATTATCCTTACAGCAGTAACAATCATCAAGAAGTATTTGACTTCAGGTGAAACCATGATGCAGTTTCTAAAATTGTTCATCCCTGATTATACTTTATGATTGAGGGAACGATAGCTGCCCCATGCAGATACATCATCACTGAGATACATATAGCATCTTAACAGCAAAAATCACTGAGACCTTTTGAAGCTCTACCCTACCGACTAGAGTAAGGAGGTATTCTTCGGAATAGAGTAACAGCGGTAAGCAATTTCGCCTCTCAGTCTTGTGACATCACTCAAGTAGGGAAACCAAGAACCAGAGGATATAGATTTCAGGTGAGAGAGGAAAGATTTAACAGGAATTTGAGGGGCAACCTTTTCACACAAAGAGTGGTGGGTATAAGGAACGAGCTGCCAGATAAGATAGTTGGGGCAGGTACTATAACAACATCTAATTGATATTTGAGCAGGTACCTGGGTAGGAAGTTGTAGAGGGATATGGGTCAAACATGAGCAAGTGGGACTAGTGCAGATGCAGCATATTGGACAACATGGGCCAGTTCAACCGAAGGGTCTGTTTCCATGCTGTATGATTCTATCTACAATACCAGCGTTTCTAATGTTATCTGTAAATTTACTAGCATGCCTTCTATATTCCCTTCCATATTGTTGATATAAAGCACAAACAGCAATGGGCCCGGCACTAACCCACTACTAATCACATGCCTCCAATCCAAAAAACAACATTCATTAAAACTTCCTTCCAGTTGGCTAGTTCTTCCTGGATCCCATGCAAATTGACCTTCCACAGCAGCCTAATATGCAGAACCTTATCAAATGCCTTGCTAAAGTCCATATAGACAACATCTACGGCTTTGCCCTTGTCAACCTTTTTGGTTACTTCAAAAAATGAATCAGATTCGTAAGATAGGATCTCCCACTTCTAAAACCATGCTGACTATCTGTAATTGGCCACTGTCTATCTAAATGCATATGTATCTTATCGTTCAGAATACTTTCCAGTAACTTGCCTATCACTGATGTTAGACACACTGGTCTATAGTTCCTAAGCTTTTCCTTGCAGGCCTTCTTAAATAGAAGCACATCATTAGCAACCCTCCCGAATTCTGGCACCTCACACATGTCTAATGATAACTCACATATTTCAGCCAGGGTGCCTGCAATTTCTTCTCTAGCTTCCCTTAATTGACTAAATAACCTCTCAGCCTTACAGATCATTGTTTATTAATAGGTTTATTATTTATGTATCTATTTCATGTGATAATACTACAGTGCAGAAGTAATCAGTAGAAACAAGGAACTGCAGATGCTGGTTTATAAAAAAGAAGAAACAAAGGGATGGAATAACTTAAAGGGTCAGATGGCAATTCTGGAGAACAAGGGTAAGTGACATTTTGGGTTGGGACCCTTCTTCAGACCAGCCTGCCTGACACGTCAGCTATCCATGTTCTCCAGAGATAGTGCCTGACCTGCTGATTGTTCCAGCACTTTGTGTCTTCAGAAGTATTCAGTTATTTCTTACTGGTTTTGATGAATAAAAAAATGAGACACGACTTCCATTTTGTGTCTATCTTCAAGAAATAGTGAAGCAGCAGAGTGCATGGAATCAGAACACACTGGGGAAAATTATTTTTCTGCCAAAGTATCGTGCACCAACCACCAACCTGGACACACTGCAGCAGAGCCACTGCCGTGCCGCTGCCGATCAGAACGCATGTTGATGTTTAGTAGAGTAGAGTGTTAATTTGTTCATGATATATGTATTTTTACTTCTATTTATTTTTTACTGCACACTGAAATGGACACTGTTTGAGGAACGTTTTTTTGTTTCCTCTGGGTATGCGAATACTCAGGAAATGACAATAAAGATATACAACAATTCTCTAACTTGTCCATTACTTGTTTATTTTAATCGAAGTGACAATAATGTTCGGAAAGGGATACTCTTTGCCTATTAATCTGTTTTGCATGAAGAGGTATTTGAACTGCACCACCTGATCGTCCCTTCTGATTTTTGTTATTTGTTTCACAGTGTTCGGCTGTATGTGGAGGTGGAATCCGCACACGGACAGTGACGTGCACCTTGAATAATAAGAGGCTCTGCAATATCTCCAAAAGACCACATACTAAAGGATTGTGTGGCTTAAAGAGCTGCCCCACCAATAGGAAACAACTGCCTCCTCCGCGGAAGCCCAAAGGGGACAAGATTTTTAACAAAGTCTACCCTAACAAGCTGGGGCCTAAATTTGGACCGAATCACTCGGGTGCAAAAGTCCAACCTAATTATAAACAAATGCTTATCACTACTGATCAGCCACTTCTCATCAACACCACTGCACAGCCACCCGATGATATTAACACTGCAATTTCTATATCTACCACAATGAAAAAACAGATATATTTGGACAATAACCTTGACCGCAATGGGGAAAACAACACAGTGTTGTATAATGAACATTATGATAATAAATTTGTTCCAAGCCATCAAAATCTCTCCAGGGAGGGTAATACTACTAACGGAAAGAGATTTCCTGGAAGCAACACACCTACAATTCAAACTGTGAATGGTACACAAAATACTACTGATAAAAATATTGGGATGTCTGACGATGATGAAATAACCACAGAGAAGATTGATAACTTTCTCTCATTTACAGACAAACCTGAGGGTACTCGTATAATAAATAAATCTGATGGTGCAGTTGCAAAAACAACAGCCCCTGACAATGGCGAAAGATCCACATTGTTTACCAGTCCATGGAAAACCCTTGTGTCTACAGTAAAACCTAGTAGTACTCCAGCAGTTAAGCCAAGTGTAACAACACCGCCTATTTTTGATCATGAAAAGTCAGGTTTTTCAAAGTTTAAAGTACACCCAAAAATCAAAGCAACTATTGACCGGCTTAAACTTAAATTACTAAAGATGCTAAATCCAGAACGCTTTTCCAATACCAGTGATAACACAGCTCTTGATGTGGGCTTTAATGATGAAAAGAGGCACCAGGACAATTCTGAACTTACAACTTCTAGTGCTGTTGTTATCACATCTCCATCTTGGGTGAAACTGTCAAACCCGCAGGGAAGTAAATTACTGTTCTCTGAAGCACAGACTACCACTGCAGCATCTTTGATGAATACTCTATCCACAAATACACCAACCAAATTCATCAACATTACCACAGACCATGTTGAATTTGAGAACTTAACTAGTAGAGACATTGTTTTCTGGAAGATTGGAAACTGGAGTGAGGTAAGTCTTCATATAAAGTAAGAAACTGTAACTGGAGTTAATACATACATCAAAGTTTATTACTTTTGAAAGCCTTATGCATTTTATATATTTTTTGTTTTGGAATATGGCCATAAGAGGTGAGTTCAGCATTTACCATATAATGTTAATTACTCTTTGAATCAAAGATCTTGCTGGACTATTTCAGAGGACAGCAAAGGCTCCTTGGTCACCTATCGTTCTGACCTGGCTAATGGACAAGTGTTCTTCCCTAAATCATGAACTAGATGAGCTCTACCAACAATGTAGCAATGTTTCAATGCTCTCATAGTTAATACTACTATTGTCTTTTTATATCCTTCTGGAATAAATACATATATTTGATTAGTTTATTGTCATATATACTTGGACGCAATAACATTATTTGTTCACATGAAGCTCACAGAGTAAACAAAAAACAGTGTATGCACAATGCAATAATAAATATGACAGATGCAAAACAGCAGACCAGTGCAAGATATTAGTGCAAACTCTGAGTAATGAAAAATAATATGAAAGCACAATAATGGAATAACCAAATGAGGTTGAGTTAAGAGTAAGAATGCTTGGCAGCACTTCCAGGAATGAAGTGTGAATGAGACCCTTGATTAAGGAGTCAGATAACAGTGGGGAAGAAGCTGTTCTTCACTCTGGATGTCTGTGCTTTTAAGCTCCTACATCTTCTCCTAGATGGTAGAAGAGAGAAATGAGACTGGCCAGGGTGACAGCAATGCTTGAAGATACATCCAGCCTTCCTGATGCTACACATATATGAGTTCTTCATTAGGATGGAGAGTGACATTGTTAATTCAGAAACAACGGTTCTGAACTTAAAGAGAGGTAACTTTGAGGGTATGAGATGTGAATTGGCCAAGATTGACTGGCAATTAGTTCTAAAAGGGTTGACGGTGGATATGCAATGGAAGGCATTTAAGGACAGCATGGATGAACTACAAAAATTGTTCATCCCAGTTTGGCAAAAGAATAAATCAGGGAAGGTAGTGCATCCGTGGATAACAAGGGAAATCAGGGATAGCATCAAAGCAAAAGATGATGCGTACAAATTAGCCAGAAAAAGCAGCATACCAGAGGACTGGGAGAAATTCAGAGACCAGCAGAGGAAGACAAAGGGCTTAATTAGGAAAGGGAAAATAGATTATGAAAGAAAACTGGCAGGGAACATAAAAACTGATTGCAAAAGTTTGTATAGATATGTGAAGAGAAAGAGATTAGTTAAAACAAATGTAGGTCCCTTGCAGTCAGAAACAGGTCATTTGATCATGGGGAACAAGGATATGGCGGACCAATTGAATAGCTACTTTGGTTCCGTCTTCACTAAGGAAGACATAAATAATTTGCCGGAAATGGCAGGGGGCCGCGGGTCAAAGGAGATGGAGGAACTGAGTGAAATCCAGGTTAGTCAGGAAGTGGTGTTGGGTAAATTGAATGGATTAAAGGCCGATAAATCACCAGGGCCAGATAGGCTGCATCCCAGAGTACTTAAGGAAGTAGCTCCAGAAATAGTGGATGCATTAGTGATAATTTTTCAAAACTCTTTAGATTCTGGAGTAGTTCCTGAGGATTGGAGGGTAGCAAACGTAACCCCACTTTTTAAGAAGGGAGGGAGAGAGAAAACGGGGAATTACAGACCAGTTAGTCTAACATCGGTAGTGGGGAAACTGCTAGAGTCAGTTATTAAAGATGGGATAGCAGCACATTTGGAAAGTGGTGAAATCATTGGACAAAGTCAGCATGGATTTACGAAAGGTAAATCGTGTCTGACGAATCTCATAGAATTTTTCGAGGATGTAACTAGTAGAGTGGATAGGGGAGAACCAGTGGATGTGTTGTATCTGGACTTTCAGAAGGCTTTTGACAAGGTACCAAATAAGAGATTAGTACACAAACTTAAAGCACACGGTATTGGGGGTCAGTATTGATGTGGATAGAGAACTGGCTGGCAAACAGGAAGCAAAGAGTAGGAGTAAACGGGTCCTTTTCACAATGGCAGGCAGTGACTAGTGGGGTACCGCAAGGCTCAGTGCTGGGACCCCAGCTATTTACAATGTATATTAATGATCTGGATGAGGGAATTGAAGGCAACATCTCCAAGTTTGCAGATGACACTAAGCTGGGGGGCAGTGTTAGCTGTGAGGAGGATGCTAGGAGACTGCAAGGTGACTTGGATAGGCTGGGTGAGTGGGCAAATGTTTGGCAGATGCAGTATAATGTGGATAAATGTGAGGTTATCCACTTTGGTGGCAAAAACAGGAAAGCAGACTATTATCTAAATGGTGGCCGATTAGGAAATGGGGAGATGCAGCGAGACCTGGGTGTCATGGTACACCAGTCATTGAAAGTAGGCATGCAGGTGCAGCAGGCAATGAAGAAAGCGAATGGTATGTTAGCTTTCATAGCAAAAGGATTTGAGTATAGGAGCAGGGAGGTTCTACTGCAGTTGTACAGGGTCTTGGTGAGACCACACCTGGAGTATTGCGTACAGTTTTGGTCTCCAAATCTGAGGAAGGACATTATAGCCATAGAGGGAGTGCAGAGAAGGTTCACCAGACTGATTCCTGGGATGTCAGGACTTTCATATGAAGAATGACTGGATAGACTTGGCTTATACTCGCTAGAATTTAGGAGATTGAGAGGGGATCTTATAGAAACGTACAAAATTCTTATGGGGTTGGACAGGCTAGATGCAGGAAGATTGTTCCCGATGTTGGGGAAGTCCAGGACAAGGGGTCACAGCTTAAGGATAAGGGGGAAATCCTTTAAGACCGAGATGAGGAAAAACTTTTTCACACAGAGAGTGGTGAATCTCTGGAACTCTCTGCCACAGAGGGTAGTTGAGGCCAGTTCATTGGCTATATTTAAGAGGGAGTTAGATGTGGCCCTTGTGGCTAAAGGGATCAGGGGGTATGGAGAGAAGGCAGGTACGGGATACTGAGTTGGATGATCAGCCATGATCATAATGAATGGCGGTGCAGGCTCGATGGGCCGAATGGCCTACTCCTGCACCTATTTTCTATGTATCTATGTATCTATGTATCATGAAATGGGATTGAATGAAAGGAAACAATGGACTGAGCAATGAACAAACAATGAGAAAATGAAAACTCAGGACATTTTTGTCCCAATCATAAACAGATCCCATTCGTCTCGGGCGGTATCAAACTAAATTCGACCCTTTCCAACCAGCATTTTAATCAGTCCAAATGCCAGCTAATTTTACCTCTGCAATACTACTGTCTTCCTGCTTCCTTATCCATGCTGTTGCAATCTCCAGGCTTAATATGTTTGCAATATTTTCCTGGCCAGACCTCCCTCCTGTTAAGTTCTTCTACAACAGACAAACTTTTCTTCTTAAACAACGTAGGCACCAGAGTTTTAGAAGTGCTTATGATGCCATCATTCACCTCACACTTTGTCCAAACTGCATTGACTCACAAGATGCTAAAACCGTCAGAATTAAAATTTGACCTGCTTCCAATTTATAGTCGAATAAATTATAAGGAATTGAACTAAAGTTGAGTTTTAAAGGAGAGGGCTGGTTCAAAATACATGTTCAGACCCTGAATTGGATCACAATGCTGGATTAATCCTATGTTTAGGTCACTTAGTAGCTGGAAGACCAAAACTTAGACAAATTCCAATTCAGAAACTACTTCTCTCCCATCCTTCCCCTGCTCGCCTTTAGCGCCTCTACAGCCTCTTCAGATCACAATATTAAGTTCTACAGAAGCAGCACTGCCTTAAGCCATTTTGCCACTGGCCTGCAGTGGAAATTTGAGCATGCCCTCTATATCTTAGTCAGAAATTGGAATAGATGTTGCCAGACTAATTTGTACCAACACAGTATTTCAATCTGAAGAATTAAATCCATTGTAAAGTGCAGTGAGCCTTATACGTTAGCAATAAAAAATACAATATAAGTTGTAACATCACGTTCATGCTTGGATCAGAAGACTGCAGCTGTCAAGACAAATGAACTCTAATAATAAGATTAAACGAGAACTTACCAGTTTGAAGTTTGATCTTCATTTTATGAGGAGTTACGTTGGTGATTACGTGAAGAACCCCGCCAGTGCGCCTGCGCGTCAATCTTCAAAGCAGCGGTGTGAAATCACAAAAAACAACAAACGAAGTAATATAGTAACATAATAAAACGAGTAATTCAAGAACTTCCATCTGACCTTTATGATAGAGGGTTGGGCCGTGGCGGGCACGTAATCACCAACGTAACTCCTCATAAAATAAAGATCAAACTTCAAACTGGTAAGTTCTCGTTTAATCTTACTATTTTACTTCGGAGTCACGTGAGTGACTACGTGAAGATTTTAAAGCTTTGTGATTTCATGCCGCAGACAAATCCCGGCTTCACACTGCATTGATCGACTCGGAACGAGAAATAATCAATAATGCATTAATAATAACATTTGTACCACAAATGCAGTAATTCATTTATTTTAATAATGAAAATCAATCAGATCCCCTTTAAACTAGAGGAATTTACACAGAACTTAAAATAGTTTCAGCAAACAATCCCGCATTGACAATAGGCCGATGGTAAAACTGTTGAAACATCAACTCATTGGACCACCCGGCAGCAGCGAGAATATGGTCGACGGGGACGTCTTTCGCCCTGGCCGCCGACGTTGCTGTTGCCCTAGTCGAGTGAGACGTAAAAACATCAGTGTTAATACCAGCAGCTGTTAAGACTTCTTTTAACCATCTTGAAATAGTCTGTACTGAGACTCTTTTGTGTGGTTTCTTGTGTGTGATAAACAACCCAGTTTCCGTATTTCTCAAAACCTTTGTGACCTCAATGTATTGTAACAAATATGCCTTAATACAGAGACAAGGATCATTTGGATATGCTGCTAGCACAAGTTTAAATCCTGTCACACCTGGCCTACTTTGCTTTAGTAGGTCATAAATATAGAATGTAACATTATCTTCAGTTACTTCCATCCTGTCTATTTGTAATTTTTGAAATGTCTGCACTCGTTGTGCTGTCACTAATGCCATTAGCATGACCACTTTCATACTGAGTTTGGCCAAAGGTAAAGACACACTTGGTGACCATTCACGAAGTAGCTTCAGAACCACACTCACATCCCAGATTGCCATGTACCTAGGTTTAGGAGGTCTGGAATTAAAAATTCCTTTCATTAGTCTGGAGACAAGTGGGTGAGACCCAATTGGATTTCTTTCTGAATCCACAACCAAATATGAGGATAATGCACTTCTGGCTGAATTAATTGCACTATAACTCAAGCCTTCATCATAATAAAGTGTTGACAGAAATTCTAAAACATTTGAAATATCTGCCGTACTGTATTCAACATTCTTTTGTACACAGAACTCTTCCCATTTCTTAATATAAGAAAGGTACTGTTTTTGAGTGCTCTTCCTCCCGGCTGCCGTAAGCATGTCCACAGTACGCTCAGACAGTCCTCGCCCCAGAAAAGGCCTTCTTAAAACCTGCAAATCAACAAATCCAAACGATCATATAATGGATGTTGTTCCCCTGTCACCGGGTGCAGCAGTAGATTGCTTCTTTTTGGGACTTTCATCAAAGTCTGTGTAATTAATTCTAATATTAAAGGATACCATGGCTGTGTAGGCCAATCTGGTACCACTAGTACCCCTGAAGCAGCATCTTGCCCGATTTTAAGCAAACATCGGCTTATGAGGCAGAAAGGTGGAAATGCATATAAAACATACCACCCCAATGTAGCGAGAAAGCATCAACCGCTACTGGTCCTGGAACTGGTTCCCATGACACATATCTCGATAGTTGATGATTTAGTCTAGATGCGAACAAGTCGATGTCTGGCATTCCAAATCTGATTATTATGTCATTGAATACCTCTCGATTTAACATCCATTCTTTATTATCATGGAACTTTCTTGACCTGGTGTCTGCTATTGTATTCAATCTACCTGGTAGATGAATAGCTGAAATCCAAATATTCTTTTCGATACACCAAGACAAAATTTGATTAGCCATTTTGTCACATGACACCGACTTGATTCCACCCATATGATTAATATAGGCAACTGCGGTTGTGTTATCAATTTGAACTTGAACATGCAGATTAGTTGTGTTAGAACAGTAAGCTTGGAGTTCATAGAAACATCCTAAAAGCTCCAAATAGTTAATTCCCCATGTCTGCAATAACAATGACTCTTCCTGATTCCATCTGCCTCCGCAGCTGGATGCTAAGTCAGTTGCACCCCATCCTAGTGCACTGGCATCAGTTTGTAATATCATGGAAGGTTGTTCAATCAGTACTTTGCTGAAACTGCTTGAGACATGTAGAATCCACCACTGCAGATCAGAAACAGCATTTGTTGTTAGTTGCATGGTTCTATCAAAATGACCAGCATGCATCCTCAGTGCCTGTTCTTTAATTCTCTGCAGCTGTTGATAATGTAATGGTCCGTATTGGACTGCTGGGAATGCTGCTACTAATTTTCCCAGTACATGAGCCACCTGTCTGATTGAAGGTTTTTGCTCGTTTAGCAGATTACTGCAATCTTCAATCAACTCCACCCTTTTTTCTCTGGGCAAAGTAATTTTCATTTGAACTGAATCAATTGTGAACCCTAAATAATCAATTGAGGTACATGGTATTAACCTTGATTTCTTTGGATGAATTAGAAACCCCAAACTTTCAAAAGTGGATTTCACAACTGAAACAGATGATTCTGTTGACTCTTTTGTCCTTCCTATAATCAGGACATCATCCAAGTATGCCATTAGTACATGCCCCTGGCTTCTCAGCAACCCCAAAATTGGTTTAAACAATTTGGTGAATATTCTGGGAGCTGAAGTTAACCCATTAGGCAGAGCATTAAACTGCCATAACTGGTTCATCCAGGTAAATTTAAGATACTTCCTATCTTCCAAATGAACAGACACTGAATAATATGCATCTTTTAGATCTATAGTTGCCATATAACATGCTTCTGAAATAAGCTGCTTGGCAGTCACAAACGTCTCCATTTTAAAATGTCTAAATTGAACAAAAGGATTCAGACTTATCAAGTCTAGAATAATCCTACATCCTCCATCCTTTTTTGATCGAGGGAATACATTTGACACAAATTGGTGAGTTTGGTAAATTGATTTTTCAATAACACCTTTTATATATAGGTTTTCAAAGTGCAGCTTGAACCTCCATCACTTATTTTTGTGAAAAGTGGAGAATTCTGCTAGGAACATGCTGGACAGGCAAATCATAATTTGGATTGAATTCAATTCGAAATCCTTGTATACTATTCAGAATTACAGGATCTGAATACAATACAATACAATACAATACAATACCGTTTATTATCATTTGGACCTCAAATGAAGTTCAAACGCAATTTGGTTTCTGCAGTCATACAACAAGAAAAGAACCAAGACACAACACAATTTACACAAACATCCATCACAGTGAATCTCCTCCTCACTGTGATGGAAGGCAAAGTCTTATCTTGTCTCTCCCCTGCACTCCCCATTCTCCTCCCGATGTCAAAGTCAAAGCCCCCGGCGGGCGATGGTAAGTAAGTCCCGCGGCCATTCAGGCCGCGCCGGGCGATGCAAGGCCGCGCTCCGGGTCTTGATGTTGGAGCCCCCGGCTGGCACTAGCAAGTCCCGCTCCCGATGTCACCGTCCACCAGACCTGCGGCTGGAGCTTCCTAATCTCCGGGATCGGGTCGCAGCCGCGCCCCACCACAGTTCTTCACGCTCCGAACTCGGCCAGCTCCACGAGGGTGAGTAGTCCGCAGGCTCCGCGACTGGAGCCCCAGGTCGTTCCGGTTGGAGGCCTCTCCACGGTGCTAGGCCCCAACGACAACGGAGACCCGACAGAGAAAGGTCGGGTCCTCCATACAGGGAAAAGATTTTAAAAGTTTCCCCACCCACCCCCCACACATACCCAGTTTAAAAAAACCCACTATACACTACACACTACACTCAAACGAGACAACAACAAAAAAAAGACAGACAGACTGCAGAGGCCGCTGCGACGTGGGTCGCGCCACCTACCGTAATCTGCTTCAATTCTTTAAAGAAGAGATGTAATCTGCCTCCAACTTTTGGGGTAAATCCCGTTAGTATGTTCCCATGAGAACCAGGTCCACCTACCTCCTGAGTCATTTGAGTGCCCTGTGGTCCCTGGATTCTCCCGGGAGGACCCACACTGGTTCTTGCTCCCACTGCAGGTCGCCAGCTACGTCCCTGCGATGATGAGCGACTTGGTCCTGGTCCAGGATCAGTATGACGTCTGAAAGGATACCTCCTCTTTACAGACTTTCCAACCATCGATGTTTTCATCAATCCGGCTGTTTTCGCTTCATCCTCCAAATCCTTAATACGTCCCCCGAGATCCTCTCCAAAGAGTATGTTGGGTAATTGTATATTACTTGGTTTGCAGAGTGCTGCGAATTTAGGATTGATAGTAGGCCGAATAGCACCCTTCCTCAGACAATTGATCTCGAAGTGGGCGCTGCATAGCAACCCCAGTGCTTCCTGATGCAACTCCGTCATCTCCTGGTTTCTATCCGTTATTCTGGCAAAAGCAGTTATTCCAGAACCCAGCAGCTTTAATATTCTCTGCAATTTTACTTCTTGAGCTCTCATAGTCATGCTCATCTGACTCCAGATCACTTGATTCACTGCTGGTGCTTTCAACAACGCACAGTTACTTGGAGTCTCATGCTTTCTTGAAGTATCATCCATCTCCTGCTGTTCCAGCTGATGGGAAACCAAGTAATTTATTAGGGAGGCCAATTCTTCTCCTAATGGCTCTCCCGACCCTGACGGGGCAGCGAATCGTACTGCCAGAGGTGAAATATCTGGCAGCTGCCGTTCTTCGCCTTGTACAGCCTCACCGTCAGAGTTGGGGTCTGAACTCTCATGACCCGGGGCACGCGCCTCATCCCTGAGGGTGCATTCCAACAGCCCTTTGCTAGGTGCTGCTGAGCTGCTTTCTGCAGCCTGGCTTTTGCTACACTCCTCTCTGAGTGTGCTTCTTTGCAAAAGCCTGTGTATGAGGCTTTCCATTTGTGATATCCGCTCAAAAGCAGTATCCAGCCCTGGAGCTACCTCCATTGCCTGGGACTCCTCCTCCGTGGGCCGTCTGGATTTGAACTTCGCCTTGCGCCCGACTGGCGCTGACTGCGTTCTTTTCAGCCCCAAGTCCACAGTCGCTATGCTGAAATTCAAAGCTGAAACGTGTATAACAGATTTGTACACTTCTAGCCTCTAACATTTAGTAATGGGATTGAATAGAATTGTAAAGCACACTATTAAAATGTGCCTGATACACAGAGGCAGCACCTGCAAATTCATTCTGTGAGACCAATCTTTTTTTTTGTATGCTTATGATGATTGTACATTTAGCAATTGCTGTATCTGTTTTTGGTTACCATGGCTTTGTGTGCTTCATGCCTCCAATACTTTCTGTGCAGTGCTCTACCACATGCGGAGTTGGTGCTGTGTGGAGACAGGTGGAGTGCAGTACTGATGAAGAATCTGACTGTGACAAGATTAAGAAACCAGTCCCTGCTCGGAGATGTTATGTTCGTCCTTGTGCTACATGGAAAATAGATAACTGGAGCAAGGTAAGCAATGGGAAATTACAGGGGGATCAAGGGAATAGTTATGTCCCGCTTCCTCACCACCACTTGACTCACTTTGACCCATTTTTCCTGAGAAAACTGCAATCCATTAGTCATAGAATCATGCAGCATAGAAACAGGCCCTTCAGCCCAACTTGCCTCTGCTGACCAAGATCTCCCATTTAAGCTAGTCCCATTGCCTGTGTTTGGCCCATATCATTCTAAACCTTTAGAAAGATCTTTATTGTGCTATGTTATTTCACCAGGATGACACAGTGGCACAGCGGTAGAGCTGCTATGTTACAGCGCCAAAGACCCAAGTTCCATCCTGACCTCGGGTGTTGTCTGTGTGGAGTTCGTACACTCTCCCTTTGACCACATGGGTTTTGTCCAGATACTCTGGTTTCCTCCCACATTCCAAATATGTACTATTTTGCAGGTTAATTGGCTTCTGTAAATTGCCCCAGTGTGTAGGATAGAACTAGTGAACGGTTGATCGCTGGTCAGCGTGGACTTGGTGGGCGGAAGGGGCATGTTTCTGCACTATATCTCTAAACTAAACTAAACCAAAACTAAACTAAAACTGCTTTTCCCCTTCACCTTGATCCTATGTCCTCTGGTCCTTGATTTTCCTACTTTGGGCAAGAGACTCTGTGCATCTACCCAATCTATTCCTCTCATTTAACCCTCTTCCAGATTTTAACTTACAATTGGTCCCTCCAAGTTACCAGTCGCCAAAGACAGTCTCAATGTTCCAATCAATACTGGTAAAGAGACAGCACAACCCAAAACACCCTCCACATGTTTCCCTCAATTTTCCACTCAGCTGCTGGTACTGCAAGACGTTGTGGTTACTTAAGGAGCTGCAATATGGCATAAGTGTGATGTAAAGTTCAGATAATTTTATACAACATACAATAATGATTTAAGCTTTCATTGTACAACCAGATTCATGCTAATTTCCCAGATCTAATAAATAGTTCGTAAACTCCAACATCTCAACCAATTTTCATTTCTACTTATCAGTTATTAACTGACAATTAAAGAAGCAAAATTATGAAAATATTTTAATATATATGAAAAACTGGTATGAAAAACTTTTTTCCACCTATGCTAAAAAGAGTATATATCAGTTTAGTTTCTGAGAATCAATCCCATAATTATTCTTCATAGTACATATGATAGGGAAGTCAGTGGCTTGATGAAGGTCTCCATGATTATTTAACCTTCTGGCACACAGCTATAGGCATATGTTGAAAATACCTACTGTAACTAGAACTACAGTAAGAAAAAACACTTTTAACAATTGGAGAAACTGAATAATCAAATTTACCAGAAGCAAAATGAACTATGAATATTGGAACTATGAAATGCAAGAGCTAGAACTAATCATTCACTAAATATTGTTGAGCTCAGAAGCTGCAATATATGGTCAGAATGGATGTGGGAAGAGGCCACCGTGTCCTGATTCATTATATTACTCACCTCTCCCTGGTAGTTCAGCATCGTACTTGAAGACTGAATCGATGTATTCTGCAAAGCACTTACATAATGTGTGTTTGGCAGGAGTCATGTGCATGCACAATACCAGGCACAAAACAACAGGCATTCTATTTTGAGCTCTTTCATGGGAAGAGGTTACCAGACAGACAGTGAAAAGGGATCAAGAATGGTTCAAATCCTTTGTGTAAGAAATACAGAAACAAGGAGCTGCAGATGCTGGTTTGCACAAAACGACACAAAGTGCTGGAGTGACTCAGCGGGTCAGGCAGCATCTCTAGAGAACATTGATAGAAGACATTTCAGGAGGGTGGTCTGAAGAATGGTCCTGACACAAAATATCATCTATCCATGTTCTCCTTGGGATGGCAAGGAGAACATCAATTACATGCACTGGCAGCGCAGAAGCAGGTGCGGCATCTCTCTTGGTTGCTCAGAAGGTGTCATGAGCAGAGGCATGGATGTTGTAGGTATGTTACAAAACTTACCTTCAGTCGCGCTGTAATTCTGCCACTGGCCGTGTGCGCGATTTTGGCGCCTTTAAGGGGGGGGCGGGGTTAAAACGCGGTTTATCCTCCCTTGTCCTGGAAATATTTTGTTGGAGTACAAAACTTCGCTGACAAAATCGTTCCTACCGGCGTTTTGTGAATTTTTTTTTTAAATTAAATCGTCAATGTCAGCGCTACAGTCATTTTAAAAGCAGCTCCTGAAGCGTCAACGCCAATAACGGGGACGGATTTCACACAATGGACAGGTAAACGAAAGTGCTTTCTTTAAATGTATAAAAGTGCTTCTTAAGAAGCCTTTAATTCACATTTTGTCATGCGACACGGTGATTTTATTCCCCGAATTAACGGCAGTATTTTTCATGCCAATACGGGGTTAAATTCACCGCAAATGAACGTTCCAAAAGATCGCGTTCCAGAAATTCTCACTCGCAAGATGAATTAAATCCCCATTAATTTACAGGTATTAAACATTCAATTCCTTCCATTTGGCCTGTAAATTCATGAAAATTAGATTTAAAAATTATGTTATATTGTGAATTATTGTGTTATTTGGACACTTAGGCTATTTAAAAATGTTAATCTATTCTTAAGAAATTGATAGATGTTTAGATCTAGTAATTGAATTTTGTAATTAGCTACAATTAGGTAACTAACTAATTATATGCTTTACTTTCATGTCTTCGAAGTAAGATTGTTTCATATTTGTTTCAGAATGCTTCAATCTATAATACCTGAAAATTTCTTTCAGTTACCATAATTTTTAAGAAAGTTATGGGCTTTTAACTGTCCTCGATCACAGCTTTTGTGTTAAGTCAATGGAAAAGCAATAGGGAACTAGATGCTAATTTCTGAGTATGATAATGGCCATAACTTTTTTAATACTGAAGATATGAAAGTGAATTAAGTGTCAAATTAAACTTCTTTTTATGCTTTATCTGATGGGATAAATTGCAGACTTTATTTTTTAAATCTCAAAATTTTGTAACATTGCTAGATGTTGCACAGAGAGCATGAACAAAAAAATGCTGGAAATACTCAGCAGATCAGGCGTCAATAATGAGATGAAAACAAGTTGTCATTTCAGAATGATTAAAAAAACAGGCCACATTCGCTGCTGCATAAAAAAAAGATAAGAAACACAAGAAGTAGAGAATTTTGACCCTTGATCCAGTTCCACCATACAGCAAGATTACGATTAATTTTCCACTTCAACACAAAATCCTAATCTACCTCCTTATGCCTTGATTCCACTAATGTCTAGAAATCTATCATTCTATGTTTTAGTTTAAATATAACGTCACTTTGTAGCAGACGCGGAGTTGTCCGTTAAAGAACGAGGCAGACACAAAGTTTGTCCGAAAATACTGTCCTTTATTGCTACGCTAATTCGCCTCATTCACCAACCCCTTGCGGGCGCGATTAACCCCTTAAATACTCCCCAGGGGCACCCGTGACCACACCGTGACCCCTACCTCTCGTCACCGGGACACGTGACCTCCCCAAGAGCTGAACGTTATGTATAGTGTGTGTCCCACCACCCAGTGCCGCCACTTTATCCCCTCCCAGAACCGGAGGCACAAAAACAGATGGGCAGCCGAACGAGGTGGCCGGACCTCGTACGTACGTCCCCACGCAAAGGTTTATTTTCTGGTAAGTACGAACTAGGCGGGACCCTCGATGGTGGACGCCCTCGACAGCGAGGCTGGGCCACCTGGACTGGCTCGCTCAGGTCCAAATGAGCCGGCTTCAAATGAGCCACCGACACGGTCTCCCCCCAACCCCCCATGTCCAATTCAAAAGTCGTGGGCTGTAGCACCCAAGAAGGACCTCCGTAAGGGCGCTGTAAGGGCGACCTGTGGGCGTCGCAGCGGAGGAAGACATACTGACAGTCCGCAAGAGCCGGCGGCACGTCAGATGGAGCGACACCATGCCGAGACGTTGGGACAGGAGACAGGGCGCCGACCCTCTCCCGCAGTCGGACCAACATGGATGACGGCGACTCCTGGGGGCCGCCAGCGGTTGGGATAAACTCCCCGGGCACGGTTAGTGGAACGCCGTAATCCAACTCGGCCGATAAAGTCTGCAAGTCCTCCTTTGGGGCAGTGTGGATCCCCAGCAGGACCCACGGCAACTCGTCCACCCAACCGGGATCGGTGAGGCGAGCCTTCAAAGCGTCCTTAAGCCGGTGGTGGAAACGTTCCACCAATCCATTCGACTGGGGGTAATATGCCGTCGAGTGGTGGAGCTGAGACCCCAACAGGAGAGCCATTGCTGACCACAGCCAGAGACACGGGTCAGACGAGATGTCCAGCGGTACCCCCAAAACGAGCAACCCAATAGGTCACCAGGGCAGGCAAGCAGGATAGGGTGGAGGTGTCGACAAGCGGGATGGCCTCCGGCCACCGGGTGAAACGGTCCACCACCGTAAGCAAGTGTGAAATTCCGCAGGACGGAGGCAGCTGCCACACGATATCCACGTGGACGTGGTCGAAATGTTGGCGAGGCACTGCATTCTTGATCTGTTGCCCGGACATGCCACTGAACCTTCGATGTTTGACAGGGAATGCACGTCCGGGCCCAACGACAAACCTGCTTCCGCAATCCGTGCCGTACGAATCTTGCAGCCACCGACGCCACCATCGCCCAGATGGATGGGTGGGCCAAACCATGAATGGCGTCGAAAACCCGCCGCCGCCAGGCCGCCGGAACAATAGGCTGTGGCTGCCCCGTAGAGACGTCACACAGGACGGTGATGCCAGTGGAACCTAAAGGCACGTCCTCGAGCACCAGTCCTGTGATGGCAGTTCGGTACGCCCTCATCTCCTCGTCCGCTAGCTGCGCCGCCGTCAAAGCGGAGTAATCGATTCCCGGGGACACCTCAAGAACAGCCATAACAGTCGGGCGGGACAAGGCTTCCGCGACCAGGTTATTGTTCCCGGCGATGTGGCGGATGTCCGTCGTGTACTCGGAGATAGCGGTGAGGTGGCGGTGAGGCGGCGCTGCTGTCGAGCGGCCACCTTGGCGAAGGCGAAAGTGAGGGGCTTATTGTCAGTAAACGCAATGAAGTCCCGACCCTCCAGGAAATAACGGAAATGCCTCACCGCCAGGTATAGAGCGAGCAGTTCCCGGTCGAACATGCTGTGTTTATGCTCCGCCGGGTTGAGTTGGCGGCTAAAAAAAGCGAGAGGTCGCCAGTGACCGTCTACAAACTGTTCCAATACACCACCAACTGCAGATTCCGAGGCATCCATAGTTAGTGCTGTAGGGGCTTCGACCCGCGGATGTACCAGCATCGTCGCCCGAGCCAATGCCTCTTTTGCCCCCTCGACGGCCGCCACGGCGATGTCGGCCCACTGCACGTCCAGCCGCTTGCCCTACAACAGTTGAAATAGAGGCTGCAGTATTCTCGCCGCCGCCGGCACAAATCGGTGGTAGAATTGTAATCCCGATGAATTCCTGCAGGCCCCGCACTGTGGATGGCCGTGGAAAGCTGGCAAATGGCATCCACCCTGCCTGGTAGAGGCACCGCACTGTGCTGCGTCACACGATGGCCCAAGAAGTCGATGGCCCATAACGGCTATCGTTACCCCCCCCCCATCACTTTGAGGTCACCAAATGTAGCGGACGGGGAGTTGTCCGTTATAGAACGGACACTGCAACTGCAACTGCAACTGCAACTTTATTTATATAGCACATTTCATACACGAGGCAGACTCAAAGTGCTTCACTTAAAAACATGTCATACAATAAAATGAAATAATAAAATGAAATAAAATAGAAGAATTAAAATAAAATAAAAGCAAAGTTAAAAATGCATTATAGAAAAGTGCAAAAGTTAAAAGTGCAATGTCGTTAAGATTTTGCTGAAAGCTAAAGTAAACATAAAAGTTTTCAGTCTTGTTTTAAAAGTGGTGAAAGTAGGGGCAAGTCTTAAATCTTCAGGTAGTTTATTCCAGCTATTTGTTGCATAGTAACTAAATCCTGCTTTCCCATGTTTTGTATTTACTCTGGGAATCACTAACAGATTGGTCTCAGAAGATCTTAGAAGGCTTATATAGTGGAAGCATGTCAGTGATATACTTTGGCCCTAAACCATGTAGTGATTTATAGGTGAGCAGCAGGATTTTGAAATCAATTCTCTGACTTACAGGGAGCCAGTGTAAGGATTTAAGAATTGGTGTAATGTGTTCAAATTTTTTGGTCTTTGTTAGAACTCTAGCAACAGCGTTCTGAACAAGCTGTAGCTACCTGACAGTTTTTTTCGGAAGACCTGCAAGGAGACCGTTACAATAATCTAGCCTACTAGTAATAAAGGCATGTACAAGTTTTTCTAAGTCTTGAGCTGACATGAGTCCTCTTAGTCTTGCTACGTTTTTGAGGTGATAGCGCTACATAGATTTGAGTGTCATCGGCATAGCAGTGGTGGTCAATATTATTATTTCGCATGATTTGCCCTAGTGGGAGCATGTAGATGTTGAATAAAGAGGGCCCTAAGATCGAACCTTGCGGGACTCCACACGTCACGTTGGTTGGTTCTGATACAAAGTCGCCAATGGAAACAAAATAGTTCTTATCTTGTAGATATGACCTGACACATATCAAAGATGTGGTGCGGACCCCATACGTCCGTACGGGGCTGCCATTCACAGCAATCAACTAGTGCCCCCACTTACCGGTACGCATGTCCAACCTGGATGGGGGCACCACGCTGACCTCAGCCCCCATATCGGCCAAAAATCTTCGGCCCGAATGCCGCCGGTCCCAGGTGTAAAGGCGATGAATCTTGCCGACCGCTGCGGTGATTACCGGCGGCCGGCCCCAGTGTTTCCCGGAAATGCACAGGGCGGGGACATTGGCAGGCCATCGAGCCCCAACGCTGGTGGTAAAGGCATCACTACCCTTTAAGGGCTTCACATCTAAGGCCAGGCTCCAGATGCTCTGTGAACCCCCTGGTGGGCGTGGCTTTAGGCCTCTGCGCCTTCCTGGGGATTGTGGACACCTGATCCAGCGTGCCCACGTCCTGCCGCTAGGCCAGCCACAGCTCGTCGGAACGCTCTGCTAGAGCCCGTGGGTTTTCAAAACCAACCACTGCGAGGAGTGGGCGGATGTCGTCTGGAAGCTGTTGCAGGTAGGCATATTCAAACAGCATGCACTGGTGCTGGCCATCCATGAGCGAGAGCATCTCGCTCATTGGGGCCGATGGTTTCCGGTCACCGAGCCCACCAACGTTGTAAATGCGGGCCGCTCGCTCCATCCGAATGAGGCCGAAGGTACAGAGCAGCAGCGCCTTCAGGCCGCCATATTTATCGGCCGCCGGTGGATCCTGCAGGAAGGGAATTATTCGCCTGGCCGTTTCCTGGTCGTGCGCACTTACCACGTAATGGTAGCGGGTCTCATCGTTGGTTACCCCGCGAACGTAGAATTGTGACTCAGCCTGCTGGAACCATACCTGCGGCTGGGTGGTCCAGAAGGTCAGTAGCTTCAGGGTGAGTTGAGCCTGGCAGTCATCGACGGCGGCGGCGGAGGGTTGGGCGGGGCGCATTTTTTCTTCCAGAATATCTATTCTGGACGTCGGGATCATCAAATGTAGCGGACACGGAGTTGTCCATTAAACAGCGAGGCAGACCCAAAGTTTGTCCGAAAATACTGTCCTTTATTGCTACGCTAATTCTCCTCACTCACCAACCCCTTGCGCACGCGATTAACCCCTTAAATACTCTCCAGGGGCACCCGTGACCACACCGTGGCCACTACCTCGTCACCGGGACACATGACCCCCCAAGAGCTGAAGGTTATGTATAAAGCGTGGCCCACCACCCGGTGCTGCCACAACATTGCATTTTATATTTAAGTCGATTCTCTCTGCTGAAATAAGACAAGTGTAAATATTTTTTTTTGTCTTCCTGATGCATGAACTGTTTTAGTTACTGTTCTTTGCTTGGTGCATTGCAGTGTTCAGAAAACTGTGGAGGTGGTATTAAAATCCGTGATATACAGTGTATGGATACTCGAGACAAAAGACCGCTGCGACCTTTCCACTGCCAGTTACTAGGAGCCAAACCAACCACAAATCTTCACTGTAATCCAAAGCCCTGCAGTGAATGGAATATTTCTCCGTGGAGTAAGGTGACTGAGTCAGTTCCTCGATTCGGACCAAGTTATGGGAAAGGGGTTTTGAATTTGTTAAATTTAATGTAATTTGTCTTACATGCATTTTCCTCCAGTGTTCAAAAACGTGTGGCATTGGAATACAAGAACGGTCAGTTTACTGTGTGGAACACCAGCAGTGCAATCCTAAAGTAGAGCCTCAAGCCACCATACCCTGCAATAATCAACCGTGCACCGAGTGGGTGACTGGAACTTGGAGTGAGGTGGGTGAAACACTCAGATCTGGGACTTCAATTTCTGTTGAAAATTTAGGACAACATAATCAATTGCACATCGGAATTGAATTAAATATGAAATCTGTGCATCAGTTAAAATTGTGTTTAAACTACACACAATATTTCCACCTTTATTTGGAATATTAAAGCTTCGTGGTCTTGCAGAATCAGGATAAAATTATATTAAAAATAATGTCAATAGGCGTGATACACACTTAAAGCAATTCAAGATATATGATAGAGATCTGAAGAAGGGTTTCTCCAGCTTTTTGTGTCTATCTTCGAGATATATGAGATATTATTTGGCCCATCCTCTCTGCATATTTCAATTTCTAACATAATGTCACATGTAAGGAAGTTATTGGCATTATGGTGCTCCTGAATTAACAACCTCAACTCTGTGTAAAGGGCCTGTCCCACTTACGCGACCTTTCAGCAAACTGTCTGCGATCTTCAAGCTCGGGGGCACTCGCCTGAAAAACGGCGAGCTGGAACACACACAGACACACACAAACACATCGCAAAGGCAGGGGCCAGGGAAAGCGGGGGAGCGCTGTCTGAAATTCACACGGTGCAAAGCCAAGGTGATACCCGCGATGAACAGGAAGGTTATAGACGGCTAAAACAGTGTACGGTAAGGCCTTTAAAAGAATGGGGTGGGGGAGGGGACAAGGGGAGAGAAGGGGAGAGAAAGGGGGAGAAGGGTGGAGAAGAGGGCGGGCACATTTTAATAAGCCAGAAATACGCAGCTGTGAAGTTTAGCGGGCATTTAACATTACCGGTCGGTTTTCCTTGGTTCTGAAAACTCGTGCTTATGTTTTTACTGTACCTCGGTACACACAACAATAAACTAAACTGAACTGAACTGAGATCACATACAAAGCAGGCGGATAAGGACAGCAGATTTTCATTCACTGAAAGTAGACAAAAATGCTGGAGAAACTCAGCGGGTGAGGCAGCATCTATGGAGCGAAGGAATAGGTGATGTTTCAGGTCGAGATCCTTCTTCAGACTGATGGGGGGGGTGGGGGTGTGAAGAAGAAAGGAAGAGGTGGAGACAGTGGGCTGTGGAAGGGGAGGGGAAGGAGGGAGAAAGCAAGGACTACCTGAAATTGGAGAAGTCAATGTTCATACCGCTTAGGTGTAAACTGCCCAAGCGAAATATGAGGTGCTGTTCCTCCAATTTACGGTAGGCCTCACTCTGGCAATGGAGGAGGCCCAGGGCAGAAAGGTCGGATTCGGAATGGGAGGGGGTTGAAGTGCTGGGCCACTGGGAGATCACGTTGGTTAATGCAAACTGTGCGGAGGTGTTGGTTGGGCGAAGCGATCGCCAAGCCTGGGCGTGGTCTCACCGTCGCAGAGCAGTTGACACCTAGAGCAGCGGATGCAATAGATGAGGTTGCAGGAGGTGCAGGTGAACCTCTGCCTCACCTTGAAAGACTGCTTGGGTCCTTGGATGGAGTCAAGGGGGGAGATAAAGCGACTAGTGTAGCATTTCCTGCAGTTGCAATGGAAAGTACCAGGTGAGGGGCTGGTTTGGGTGTGAAGGGACGAATTGACCAGGGAGTTACGGAGGGAGCGGTCTCTGCGGAAAGCCGAAAAGGGAGGAGATGGGAAGATGTGGCCAGTGGTGGGATCCCGTTGGAGGTGACGAGAAACAGAAGTTCCCGGAACAGAGGAACCATGGGGATTTGTCATAAAATGACAAGACTCTTTCGCAGTCCTAATGGTTACCCTTGCTATCCTGATTTGGATTCCTATATGGTAGATTCAAAGAACATTTGAAGGGTGAACATTTTAATGCTTGGAAAGTTGTTTTGAGGATTTTTTGGATATGAAATTATTGTTTTAATGAAGTAAAAATAACATGCTCAGGCTGCAACTGTGGAGAGAGATGCAAACTCATTTAAATTTGATCAACTCTCTTCAAAAAAACTTGTCTGTATCATCCAATACCTTGTACTTGGTTAAACTTACTTCGCAATGTAATTAACCTGAATTTGTCTTCGTTATTTTATTTTCCTCTTTTTCTCTTTCCTTACTTCTCTTTATTTAAAAACGTATCCATCATTAACATTTCCCATCTCTGCTAAGAAGACATTGAGCAGAAACAGTAACTTGCATTTTCATTGCTGAGTTCTTCCAACAGTTTCCTGCTCCAGATTTCAGCAACTGCCGTCTCTTGTGTCACCAGTTCCTGTTTTTCTTACTTGTTAAGAGTGTACTCCTTTCACTCATTTACATGAATGAAGAGAGTTCTTTTTGGTATTATTTATATTAATAGATCTTTGCTTCACACTGTAGTGTTCTGCATCCTGCGGAGGAGGTTCTCAGCACCGGATGGTGAAATGCATGAACATGGACAGTAATAAAACAGAGGAAGACAGCAGATTTTGTGAGCTTGAGCCAAGCCCTAGTGTGGCACAGTTGTGCAATCTTCAAAAGTGCCCTAACAGCAAGGGTAAGCAAATGTTTCAATCAGTGCAAGAAATAATGTCTGTTGAGTGTTTTGTGTTGTGGCTGGTGGAAAATCAAAATTGTGAAGAAAGTTTATCAAAAGAAAGACACAAAATGTTGGAGTGACTCAGCATCTCTGGAGAACATGGATCGGCGATGTTTCCGCTCGGGAGTCTTCTTCATACCGATCGCCTTACAAAGTAATCGTAAACCTATGCAAGGATTAGTGAAAAATACAAACACATGAAGCAACGTGCTCTTAAAATTTTAGTTGACGATTGAATTGCTGTGGCAGGCTACATATGGCTGACAAGCTATGGGTGAGGAATCTGTGAAGCTCCATTGTTTGATATGTGACGAGCAAATAGCCTCAATGATGCAATGATGAAAGGAACTTATCCCACTTTTCAACATTCATTGGTTGTGTCAGCAAACGTCATTAAATCATGCTCAGCTGAACGTTACCGAATCTACTTCACCATTCAATCATGGCTGATTTATCTTTTCCTCGCAACCCCCCATTCTCCTGCCTTCTCCTTGTAACCTTTGACACACTTACTAATCAGGAACCTGTCAATCTCCACTTTAAAAATGCCCAAAGACAGGCTCCACAACCATCTATGGCAATGAATTCCACAGATTCACCACCCTTTGACTAAATAAATTCCTCCTCATCTCTTTTCTAATACTTTTGTTCTTATACTTAGGTCATACCATTTTTGCCTATTCTGTAACCTTTGGCCATTGGTCAAATATATAAGTTAGTGTTACAGTAAAAAAATCACATTTTTTGGTAATGTATAATGACTGCACTGTATTAAATGCCTATGTGTTATTCTTGTACCTATGAGATTCTGCAAAATATTATTACGTTTTGAATTGTTTTAGCCATATTGGTATTGTCCAGGTCAATCAAATGGTGGTCTGCATTCTTATCACAACTTTAGTTAGAAGTCATGGAGAAAGTAACAACCATGGCTTGTTCTCTAGTCAATGTTCATTGATGTTTTGCTTGTGATTTCTGCTGCTTAACCAGGAAATAAATTTGAAAGGACATTGGGGAAAAAAAAAATCAAAGAAAGATAAAAAACAGGGACTAATTAGTGAAATGAAAGACTCTACTGTGATGGGGATTATATATTTCTGGAACGGAAATAAAAGCTGGCCCTGATGTCTGTTGCTTTGATCGACTGGATCAGACTCTACTTTTGACAATGGTTTGAAAGAGAACTGACAATGAGGTGCTGCTTGCGGGTCAGTCCACTCATAAACTATGTGTCAAAGCAAAATGCCATGGAGGTCAAATCCCAGTGAATGCTGCCTGGATGTCCTTAGCTGAGGTGCTAGATGCCTGGCCCCTCAGCATTTAGCAAACCTTGTAAAACAAGATGGGCTGTTGATGTGAATGAAGTAGTTAAGGTGCAGGTTAGTGATTTATTTCACATCTGATAGTTTAATCAATATTTAAGTTATGATTACTAATCAATATTAATGTTTTCATTAGTTTACATCAGATAAAAGTGTTTTATTTAACTTTTATTTTTTTTAAATAACTTTTAATTTGATTAATTATGTGCACACATTTTGACTGTTTTTAAATGTCTCTGACTGAAAAGGTCTTTGACAAAATGACTCGTCAAGAGCAGTTCAGGGAAGTGGGGCTTCAGGATCCACCAACTACTCTGACTTACAGAGTGATCACAGACGGCCCAAATGCAGGGGATGATTCCAGGTGTAAAACCTCATGGCAATCTCAGGAATGTGAGATGTGAACCAGCTCAAGCGTGATATGACCCAGAATACACTGAAGGAAGTCGACCTTAAGTCCAGTTTTAACCAGCAACTTCAGAATTGAACATGATATTGGCTAATTAAACATGATATTTAATAATTAACTGTGAGAGTATGGAAGTATTGTACAAATGAGTTCTGATTGGAAAATATTTGTGGGTTTAGAGGTCTATAAAATGATGAGAAGAATGGATTGGGTGGACGCTTAGTAACTGTTTCACCCGGAGGGTTTTACTGTTTACATTTTTATAAGATTGCTTAAAGGTACCACAATAACCACCCACATAACATTACACCTCAAAATTACTTCATTATCATAGATCATACAGAATGGAAACAGGCCCTTCAGCCCAACTTGCCCACACCAACCAACATGTCCCATCCACAAGTCCCACCTGCCTGCGTTTGGCCCATATATCTCAAAACATGTCCTATCCATGTACCTGTCTAATTGTTTCTTAAAAGTTGCACTAGTCCCTGCCTCAACTACCTCCACTTGCAGTTTGTCCCATATACCCACCACCCTTTGTGTGAAAAAGTTACCCCTCAGATTCCTATTAAATCTTTCCCCCTTCATCTTCAACCTATGTCCTCTGGTCCTCGGTTGCCTTACTCTGGATAAGAGACTACGTCTACCCGATCCATTCCTGTCATCATTTTATACACCTCTATAAGATCACCCCTCATTATTCTGCGCTCCAAGGAATAGAGTTCCAGCCTGCTTAACCTTTCCCTACATCTCAGACCCCCGAGTCCTGGAAACATCCTCGCAAATCTTCTCTGTATCCTTTCCAACTTGATAACATTGTTCCTATAACATGGTGCTCAGAATTGAATACAATACACTAAATGCAGTCTCACCAATGTGTTATATAACAGCAACATGACCTCCCAACTTCTATACTCAATGACTGATAAAGGCCAATGTGCCAAAAGCCTTTTTGACCACTGTATCTACCTGTGATGCCACCTTCAAAGAAAAGTGTAGTAAAGTCAAGAATAATAAAATATTTTGGAATAACCTGAAAGGTACTTGATAAATTATTTAACTCTGTAATTCTGCATTAATGTACAAAACTGTTTTATCTAATGTCAGGCCCAGTCTCAAAGTATAGAATACAATTGTAGACACAAAGAGCTGCAGTAACTCAGCAGGTTAGACAGCATCCCTGAAGAACATGAATAGGTGACTTTTCAGCTGAAGTAAGGTCCTGACGCAAAATGTTCTCCAGAGATGCTGCCTGACCCGCTGAGTGACTCCGGGTAATGGGAAAGAGCAGACAGGAGTGAAGTGAGTTTTATGTGACTGGATGAATGCAGCCATAGAACATACATCAGTAAAGCACAGGAACAGGCCCTTTGGCCCTCAATGTCAGTGCCAAACTTAATGAAGGGTTTAGGGAGCTATGGAGCAAATAATGGAAAATAGGGCGAGCCCAGAAAGCCAATGTGATTGCCATGGACAAGGTGGGCTGAAGGGCCCGTTTCCTAGTTCTATGAATCTAAGGCCATGGTGATCAAGGAGCAGCATTGTGTCCTTTCCAAGGGAAAGGAAAACAAGATCAGACAATATTACTGGCATTTGATTTGTGTGACAGCACCCAGCACTGTGGCCTTGGCATCCAGTGAAACATCTAGCTGCAACAAACTTACATTAATTATGCCTTCATTATTACCTCATTTTTATCAATCCATTCTTAGCTTTGTCACACCAACAAGAGGAACAGATGGTGAAGGGTGGTTGTTAATCGTTGAAGGAAGGACAAGATGTAGTTGTGTCGTTTTCAATCATGATATCGAGCAGAAGATGATATGCGAGGTTGAAGGCCAAAACCAAAGTCTCCATGAGGTCATTCTGTATTACTCTCTCCAACATTTGCTGCCTCATGCAAAGTATCAGTGTTTAAACTTGCAGTTAAGAGGAATTAAGTAGCTTAAGTCAAGATGTAGCTCTGGGTGATTAACAAAGCAAAACGGAACTGGAGGAGTATGGTGTGGATGAGATTGATGGCTGGTTGATTAGCTAAGACGTTTCACACGAAATGAAACAGAAAAGTGCTTTTTAATCTGCCGTGCTGGATATCCTTCAATCACAGAACATGCAGACTGATGAATTAATTTTCAAAGGGAAGTTTTGCTGCCAGTCATTTTTTAAATTAGAGCAATCATTCCTGCACCGAATTTTTAAAGAAATTCAATAAAACTTTACAAATCAGCAAAAGTAACAATATGCATAGAATTGAATAAACTGTTGAAATTAATTATCACTCCAGTCTATTGTCCTACAGTGCCCTCCATAATATTTGGGACAAAGACTCATCATTTATTTATTTGCCTCTGTACTCCACAATTTGAGATTTGTAATATAAAAAAAAATCACATGTGGTTAAAGTGACATTGTTAGATTTTATTAAAGGGTATTTATATACATTTTTGGTTTCACCATGTAGAAATTACAGCTGTGTTTATACATAGTCCCTTCAGGGCACCATAATATTTGGGATACGTGGCTTCACAGGTGTTTGTAATTGCTCAGGTGTGTTTAAATGACTCAATGCAGGTTTAAGAGAGCTCTCAGCACCTAGTCTTTCCCCCACTTTCCATCATCTTTGAAAACTTTTATTGCTGTTTATCAACATGAAGAACAAAGTAGTGCCAATGAATGTCAAATAAGCCATTATGAGACTGAGAAACAAGAATAAAACTGTTAGAGACATCAGCCAAACCTTAGGCTTACCAAAATCAACTGTTTCAAACATCATTAAGAAGAAAGAGAGCAAAAATAGGATGGTCAGGTTACAGTTTGCCAAGAAGTACTTAAAAGAGCAACCACAGTTCTGGAAACAAGTATTGTGGACAGATGAGATGAAGATTAACTTATATCAGAGTGATGGCAAGAGCAAAGTATGGAGGAAAGAAGGAACTGCCCAAGATCCAAAGCATACCACCTCATCTGTGAAACACGGTGGTGGAGGTGTTATGGCCTGGGCATGTATGGCTGCTGAAGGTACTGGCTCACTCAACTTCATTGATGATACAACTGCTGATGGTAGTAGCATAATTAATTCTGTATAGACACATCCTATCAGCTCAAGTTCAAACAAATGCCTCAAAACTCATTGGCAGGCAGTTAATTCTACAGCAAGACAATGATCCCAAACATACTGCTAAAGCAACAAAGGTTTTTCAAAGCTAGAAACTGGTCAATTCTTGAGTGGCCAAGTCAATCACCCGATCTGAACCCAATTGAGCATGCCTTTTATAGCAATGTTACAACATTTTGAGATTTAAAAAATAAAGTCTGCAATGTATCTCATCAGATAAAGCATAAATAGAAGTTTAATTTGACACCTAATTCACTTTCATATCTTCAGTATTAAAAAGGTTATGGCCATTTTCATACTCGGAAATTAGCATCTTGTTCCCTATTGCTTTTCCATTGACTTAACTCAAAAGCTGTGATTGTCAAAAGACTGCCAAAAGCCCATAACTTTCTTAAAAATTAAGAGAACTGAATGAAATTTTCAGTTATTATAGATTGAAGCATTCTGAAACAAATATGAAACAATCTTACTTGGATGACCTGAAATTAAAGCAAATAATTAGTTAGTTACCTAATTGTAGCTAATTACAAAATTCAATTACTAGATCTAAACATCTATCAATTTCTTAAGAAAAGGTTAACATTTTTAAATAGCCTAAGTGTCCAAATAACATTCACACAATAATTCACAATATAACATGATTTTTAAATCTCATTGTCATGAACTTATAGGCCAAATGGAAGGAATTTAGTGTTTAATTCCCGTAAATTATTGGCCATTTTAATCATCTTGCGAGTAGGATTTTGTGGAACGCGATCGTTTGGAACGTTGCGGTTGCGGTGAATTTAAACCCCACATCGGCAGGAAAAACACTGCCAGTTCGTATGGGTCCTAAGTCACCTTTTTTGCAACGTAAAATTTTGATTAAAGGCATCCTAAGAAGCACGTTTATATGTAAAATAAACGGCTTTCCTTTACCTGTCCCGTGCGTGAAATCCGTCCCCGTTGTCGGTGTTGACGGCTTTAGAAGCTAATTTTTAAATTACTCCTGCTATTAAAATATCCAGTGCAGTTTAAAAAAAACGTAATAAAACCGATGTCTGAGCGATTATTCTTAAGCAGCTAAACATCCTGACAAAAATAGATTTCAACAGGCTGGCAAAAATCGGCATTTTAAACCCGCCCCCCTCTCAAAGGCGCCAAAGTCGCGCACACATCAAGTGACAGAACTGCAGCGCCGCTGAAATAAGTTTTGTAACACACCTACCTTTTATGTGCTGAAGGGAAAACTGAAGTAGACTATTATCTGAATGGTAGCCGATTAGGAATAGGGGAGATGCAATGAGACCTGGGTGTCATGGTACACCAGTCATTGAAAGTAGGCATGCAGGTGCAGCAGGCAGTGAAGAAAGCGAATGGTATGTTAGCATTCATAGCAAAAGGATTTGAGTATAAGAGCAGGGAGGTTCTACTGCAGTTGTACAGGGTCTTGGTGAGACCACACCTGGAGTATTGCGTACAGTTTTGGTCTCCTAATCTGAGGAAAGACATTCTTGCCATAGAGGGAGTACAGAGAAGGTTCACCAGACTGATTCCTGGGATGGCAGGACTTTCATATGAAGAAAGACTGGATAGACTCGGCTTGTACTCGCTAGAATTTAGAAGATTGAAGGGGGATCTTATAGAAACTTACAAAATTCTTAAGGGGTTGGACAGGCTAGATGCAGGAAGATTATTCCCGATGTTGGGGAAGTCCAGAACAAGGGGTCACAGTTTAAGGATAAGGGGGAAGTCTTTTAGGACCGAGATGAGAAAATCATTTTTTACACAGAGAGTGGTGAATCTGTGGAATTCTCTGCCACAGAAGTTAGTTGAGGCCAGTTCATTGGCTATATTTAAGAGAGAGTTAGATGTGGTCCCTGTGGCTAAAGGGATCAGGGGGTATGGAGAGAAGGCAGGTACAGGATACTGAGTTCGATGATCAGCCATATTGAATGGCGGTGCAGGCTCGAAGGGCCGAATGGCCTACTCCTGCACCTATTTTCTATGTTTCTATGTTTCTATGAAGGGGACTAGCCCCCAAAACAAGCATAAGCTAAAGATGGCGGCAATACAGGCCTGGCAGAGAATCACCAGAGAAGACACCCAGCAACTGGTGATGTCCATGAATCGCAGAATTCAAGCAGTCATTGCATGCAAAGGATATGCAACAAAATACTAAACATGATTACTTTCATTTACATGACATTGCTGTGTCCCAAACATTATGGTGCCCTGAAATGAGGGGACTAGGTATAAACACTGCTGTAATTTCTACATGGTGAAACCAAAGTGTGTAAAATTATCCTTTAATAAAATCTGACAATGTGCACTTTAACCACATGTGATTTTTTCTATTACAAATTTCAAATTGTGGAATACAGTGGAAAATAAATAAATGATGGGTCTTTGTCCCAAACATTATGGAGGGCACTGTATATCATGAACAGTTAATTAGCACAAATATATAATTAATAGCATATAGTTAATTAGCACATCTCAATATAAATTGCAGGCTATTAAAAACAGTTAATTCACAGAGTACAAAAGAAAACACACTTAGATGCTGTAAATTTTCAATGCACCACTCAATATGCTAAGTTTTTTATCAGCTCAATGTTCTTGGATTATGCATTACAGACTAAAAGATTGATGATTTTTTCAGTGTGTTATATCTTTAAGGAAAAGCAAAATTTGCAAATGCCAGAAATCTGAAATGAAAACTAAACATAATAGAAGGTAGACAAAAATGCTGGAGAAACTCAGTGGGCGAGGCAGCATCCATGGAGCGAAGGAAATAGGCAATGTTTCGGGTTGAAACCCTTCTTCAGACTGAAGAAGGGTTTCGACCCGAAACGTTGCCTATTTCCTTCGCTCCATAGATGCTGCCTCACCCGCTGAGTTTCTCCAGCATTTTAGTCTACCTTCGATTTTCCAGCATCTGCAGTTCCTTCTTAAACATTAAACATAATAGGTTGTTTCACAATCAGTACTCAGCAGGTTGGGCAGCATCTTTGGGCTGGAAACTGTTAATGGTTGAGATTGATGACCTATTCTGCTGAGCAGCTCCCGTTTTTAGATTTCCATTATGCGCATCTTTTATCTTTTAGATTTTCTGTTTTTACATGAATGCGTCAATTGAGTTTTGTGGGCTTTAATATATGTTTTAAATACTTTGATCTGGCTTTGGCCTGTGTCAGCTGAAAGGCTTTGGCCTGTGTTAGCTGAAACCTACTCGATTCTTGCTGGAAAAGGAAATTTTGCTGCCTGCGGCAATCTTTTTTCTTCAGACCGGAGAAGTAATCTTCTTAACTGCCCCATTGATTCGGAAGGTTGACTGTTCAAGTAACTTGGCACCGTTTGTAAGGTGGGTAAAGTGTATTAACACCCAGAATGAAATTCACTTTGGCTCTCTTCTCAAATTATGTTCCTCTAATATTGTTGCATCTCCCTTAAAATTATGCAATTTAGTAGGTATATGTGCTGCCTTTGTCTGCCATAATTGGCACCTGTGAGTTTAGACATACAGCGTGGACCAGAGATCCCCGCACATTAAAGGGCCTGTCCCACTTAGCGATTTTTTTCGGCGACTGCCGGCATCATTGACTGACGTATCAGGTCACCGAAAAATTCACGGCGTGATGCAGTGTGATGACCTATGACATGCGGTGTTTTTTTCAAGTGTCGCAACATTTTTTTTGTCGCTGCTGGATTTTGAAATGTTCAAAATCTTTTGGCAACACTGATATGACGCCGGCAGTCGCCAAAAAAATCGCCAAGTGGGACAGGCCCTTAACACTATCCTACACACACTAGGGACAATGTTTACATTTACCAAGCCAATTTACCTACATGCCTGTACGTCTTTGAAGTGTGGGAGGAAACCAAAGATGTTGGGAAAAAATCCGCGCAGGTCACGGTGAGAACGTACAAACTCCGTACAGACAGTGGTCGTAGTCAGGATCGAACCCGGGTCTCCGGCGCTGCTGTGAGGCAGCAACTCAACCGCTGTGCCGCCTGTGAAGAGACTTGGTTTTTTTTAACAAAGAAAAAGTAGGACTGACTTGATGAGAGAGGGCTGGTGATCGAAGAACTAATTGAATGCAAATGTAAAAATTAACAGGATTGGAAGTTCCATTTGTGTAAGAAGTGTGCTGGTTCACACTGAAGATAGGCACAAAATGCTGGAGTAAATTCCATCCCTTTGGAACTTCCATTCCTCTTCAAAAACAAACTAAAGATTTGTGAGGCACCTGAAGGGAGAGCACCAGCAGAAACTCTGTGAATTCAGTCAAATATAGAGAGATAGCTGTAAAGTGAGATGGGGGAGTATAAAGGAGATTCTGGAGCCAATTTCTTTACCCAGAGAATACTCGGTGTCTGGAATATGCTTACACAGGTGGTAGAAACAAATACAAAAGCATGTTTAATTGGCATTTAGACATTTGAACAAGTAGGGAATTGAGGGATATAGAACGTGTGCAGGCAGATGGGATTAATTTAATTTGGCATCATGGCTGGCATTAACATGTGGGCTCTACTGCTCTGTGTGTCATGTTCGTAAACAGCAGATGGCAGATGGAGAATGCCCAGGAGACTCACTGAAAGCCATGAATTGCGTGCATTCTTCAGTGGTGTCAAGGCCGTCTCTCGCACAAAATCCCAAGGCCCCCTCCATCTGTGAGCCTGGAATGGAGGTGAACTCATCCGGGGGCTGAGAGGCAGTCAATGTCCTCATTTGTGACTGTCCACTTAATGCCAGCATCACTGACTCCATCCCCTTAGAGAGATTGCTGGATAGACAGGAAAAATTCAGGGAAGTGTTAAACAACTCTTTACGAAAGTGCAACACTCCCACTCACACTTGGGAATCCCAATAACATGAGCATTAATCAAAAGTCTCAGATTGTGACATGAATTGTCACTGAATTAAATAAAAATTGAATAAAAATCAACAACGGTTAGCGTAATATTTGGGTTAATGTTTAAAAAAAAGTCCTGATGGGAAAGGACATTTTCTGCCTTTGCCTATCTTTTTTTCTGAACCCAGAACAGTAAGGTTCTTAACAGTCCTCTGAAATTCAAGTTCAGGTTCAAGTTTATTATCATATGCGCAAGTAAAGATCAGGTACAGTACAATTAAAAATCTTGCCGCATCACAAATGCACGAGCTCTTGAACTCAGTCATACTAATACAAAAACAAATTATACATAAATAGTAAGATTAAACGAGAACTTACCAGTTTGTAGTTTGATCTTTATTTTATGAGGAGTTACGTTGGTGATTACGTGAAGAAGACCCGTCAGGGCGCATGCGCGTCAATCTTCAAAGCAGCGGAATGAAATCACAGACAACACAATAATTGAAGTAACATATTAAGATGAGCAACATGAGAACTACCATATGACCTTTTTTATGAGAGAGGGTTGGGTGTGGCGGGCACGTAATCACTAACGCAACTCCTCATAAAATAAAGATCAAACTTCAAACTGGTAAGTTCTCGTTTAATCTTACTATTTTACTTCGGAGTCACGTGAGTGACTACGTGAAGATTTCAAAGCTCTGTGATTTTATGCCGCAGATCCAAATCCCGGCCTCACTGCATTGATTGACTTTCGATGAGAAACAATCAGTAATGCGTTAAACATGAAATGGTAATATCATGCAATAACAATTGATTTGAATAATCAAAACAAACAGTAACCCGTCTATCCCAGAGGAACTAAACAGGACTTAATACTGAATTTGCAAACAGCCTCTCTCCGATCGCCGATCGGCCAATGGTAAAAACAATAAAAAATTTAAAAAATTCATTTGACCACCCGGCACCTATAAAATATGGCCGCTGTAAACATCCATCGTCCTAGCCGACGACATTGCTGCTGCTCTAGTGGAAAATGGATATATACACTTCAGTGTTAATAGCTGCCTTAATCAACATTTGCTTTAACCACCTTGAGATAGTCTGCACTGGCACTCTCCTGTGTGGCTTCATGTAACTGATAAACAATGCTGTTTCCACATTCCTTAAGATCTTTATAGCTTTAATATAATGAAAATAAATGTGCCATTACACATAAACATGGATCATTAGGTTTTGCTGAAACACAATTTTAACAAACCTGTGACACCTGGCCTGCTCTGCTTAAGCAGTACGCAATTATATAACATAACATTCTCTTCAGCAACTTCCATCCTGTCTAGAAGTTTTTTCAAAATCTGCACTTGCTATGCTGAACCAATGCCAAGAGCATAACCCCTTTCATGATTAGTTTGGCAAATTCAGAGACATGCCAGGAATCTACTGTCGAAACATCTTGCGGACCTCACTTACATCCCAGATCGCCATATACCTGGGTTTAGGAGGTTTAGAGTTGAAATTACTTTCATCAATCCAGCTATGATATGATGAAACTCAATAGGATCTTTCCTGACCCCATCCAACCCACAGGATGACAAAGCACTTAAAGCTGTATTAATGGTGCTATAACTGAGCCCCTCATCATCATAGAGGGTCAACGGGAACTCTAAATTATCCACAATACCTGTAGTATTATAGTCAATATTATTTTGTACACAATATTGCTCCCATTTTTTTACATAAGTAATATACCCCTTTTGAGTACTCTTTCTCCAGGCTACAGTGAGCATGTCCACCATAAACCCAGACAGTCCTTGCTCCAGGTATGGCCTTCTTAAAAACCTGCAAATTAACAAGTCAATACAATCACATAACAGATGACTTTCCTGTGTTAGCGGATGCTCCAGTCAATTCCTACGCTTGGGAACCACCAAAAAGAGGTTGGATCCCTAACTGTAACATCAAAGGGAAACCATGCTTGATTCGGCCAATTAGGTATTACAAGCACCCCAAAAGTGGCATCCTGCTTGATTTCTTGCAGACTCCGACCTATTAGGCAAAATGGTAGGGGGGAAAATAACAAAAAAACAACAACAAAAAAACACCTCAATGTCAAAGTATTAATTGCAACTGCCACCTGGTCTGGTTCTCATGAAACCTATTTAGGCATCTGATGGTTGACCTTGATGCAAAACAAATCGATATCTGGCATTCATATACAAGTACTATATTATTGAACACCTCCTTGTTGAACATGCAATCTATGTTGTCATGGAATGTTCGTGACTTGGCGTCTGCTACTATGTAGAATCTACCTGGTAGATAAATAGCTGAAATATCTTTTCCAATGCACCAGGCCCACTTTCATTTACATGACATTGCTGTGTCCTAAACAATATGGTGCCCTGAAATGGGGGGGGCGGGGAGGGAGCGACTATGTATGATTATCTTACTGTTTTTACTACTACAATAAAGAAACTATTAATCAAGAGACTGTGTTTGGAAGATTTATCTTTCGACGGCATTGAATGTCTCGTGGAGAGCTCGTGAGTGCGTATCGATTACCTTCTGATCCCCTGTCTTCAATTAGAGTGACTAAAGGAAAGAATCCTTGAAATGATATATCGGCAGTTCATTCTACAGCAAGACAATGATCCCAAACATACTGCTAAAGCAACAAAGGAGTTTTTCAAAGCTAAAATATTGTCAGTTCTTGAGTGGCCAAGTCAATCACCCGATCTGAACCCAAGTGAGCATGTCTTTTATATGCTGAAGAGAAAACTGAAGGGGACTAGCCCCGAAAACAAGCATAAGCTAAAGATGGCTGCAATACAGGCCTGGCAGAGCATCACCAGAGAAGACACCTGCAACTGGTGATGTCCATGAATCGCAGACTTCAAACAGTCATTGCATGCAAAGGATATGCACAAAATGATTACTTTCATTTACATGACATTGCTGTGTCCTAAACAATATGGTGCCCTGAAATGGGGGGGGCGGGGAGGGAGCGACTATGTATAAACACAGCAGTGATTTCTACCTGGTGGAACCAAAATGTATAAAAATGGCTTTTATTAAAATCTGACAATGTGCACTTTAACCACATGTGATTTTTTCTATTACAAATCTCAAATTGTGGAGTACAGAGGCAAATAAATAAAGGATGGGTCTTTGTCCCACACATTATAGAGGCACTGTAGATACATAGAAAATAGGTGACATTCAGCCCTTCGAGCCAGCACCGCCATTCAATGTGCTCATGGCTAGTCATCCACAATTCGTGCCCCATTCCTGCCTTCTCCCCATATCCCTTGATTCCGCTAGCCCCAAGAGCTCTATTTAACTCTCTTTTGAATTCATCCAGTGAGTCGGCCTCCACTGCCTTCTGAGGCAGAGAATTTCATACACTCACAACTCTCTGGGTGAAAATGTTTTCCTCATCTCTGTTCTAAATGGCCTACCTCTTGTTTTTAAACTGTGGCCCTTGGTTCTATACTCCCCCAACATCGGGAACATGTTTCCTGCATCTAGCGTGCCCAATCCCTTAATAATTTTATATGTTCCAATAAGATCCCCTCTCATCCTTCTAAATTCCAGTGCGTACAAGCCCAGTGATACCATTCTTTCATCATATGACTGTCCCGCCATCCCGGGAATTAACCTTGTAAACCTACGCGGCACTCCCTCAATAGCAAGAATGTCCTTCCTCAAATTAGGGGACCAAAACTGCACATAATATTCCAGGTGTGGTCTCACTAGGGCCCTATACAACTGCAGAAGGACCGCTTTGCTCCTATACTCAAACCCTCTCATTATGAAGGCCAACGTGCCATTCGCTTTCTTCACTTCCTGCTGTACCTGCATGCTTACTTTCACTGACTGATGAACAAGGATACTCAGGTCTCGTTGTACTTCCCCTTTTGCTAATCTGACACCATTCAGATAATAATCTGCCTTCTTGTTCTTGCCACCAAAGTGGATAACCTTACATTTATCCACATTATACTGCACCTGCCATGTATCTACTCACTCAACCAATCTATCCAAGTCACCCTGCATCCTCATAGCATCCGCTTCACAATTCACACTGCCACCCAACTTTGTGTCACCTGCAAATGTGCTCATGTTACTTTTAATTCCTTCATCTAAATCATTAATATATATTGTGAATAACTGTGGCACCCTACTAGTCACTACCTGCCATTCTGAAAGGGAACCGTTAATTCCTACTCGGTTTAATGTCTGTCAGCCAATTTTCTATCTGTCAATACCCTACCCCCAATACGATGTGCTCTAATTTTGCCCACTAATCTCCTGTGTGGGAGATGCTTTCTGAAAGTCCAGATACACTACATCCACTTTATCTCCCTTATCTATTTACAAAAAATTCCAGAAGATTAGTCAAGCAAGATTTCCTCTTGGTAAATTCCTGCTAACTTGGACCGATCCTGTTACTGCTATCCAAATGTGCCGCTATTATATCTTTAATAATTGACTCCAGCATCTTCCCCACCATCGATGTCAGGCTAACTAGTCTGTAATTCCCTGTTTTTTCTCTCCCTCCTTTCTAAGATTAGCTACCCTCCAATCCACAGGACCTGAACCAGAATCTATTGGAACATTGGAAAATGATAACCAATGCATTCACGATTTCTAGAGCCACCTCCTTGAGTACCCTGGGATGCAGACCATCAGTCCCTGGGAATTTATCAGCATTCAGTCCCATCAGTCTAACCAACACCATTTCCTGACTAATGTGAATTTCCTTCAGTTCCTCTGTCACCCGAGATCCTCTGTTCCCGAGTACATCTGGGAAATAGTTTGTGTCTTCCTTAGTGAAGACAGAACCAAAGTACCTATTCAACTCGTCTGCCATTTCTTCACCTGTTTCTGTCTTCCAGGAACCCACATTTGGCTTAACTAATCTTTTCCTTTCCACATACCTCAAAAAGCTTTTACTATCCTCCTTTATATTCTTGGCTGGCTTACCTTCGTACTTCATCTTTTGTCCCCATATTGCCTTTTTAGTTACCTTCCAAAATTGACTTGAGTGTGTTTGGGCTTTGCTTTCGAAGATAGGATGGTTCTGTGTGGTAAGGGGATTAGCATTGAACTGTGTAAGAGCACTTTGTAATCTATTTCTTGTACATGTATTGTGTGAACTCTTATATTTACAGACATACTTAAATTAGCATTCAAATGGAATTTAAGTGGATTGCTGAATTTCATTCGGTGTGCAGCACAGGCTGAGGGTTAAGGGGTAGTGCATTGCAGCCATTAGCACAGAGAACAGATCAAGACTCAACATATTTGATCTGACACAACAGTATAGATTTGACAAATGCAAAGTCATTTGAAATCTTCTTTAGAATTGCTGTATTATACCGGAAGTATTTTGAGATGTTCACTTTATGCAACCTAAATGCAGAACATCTTGTGTGTACAGTAAATAAGAGGGATCTCATCAGGAAGACTGTCTCCGTCCTGGGGGTGGTGTTGGATTCACTGGAGATTGTCTTGGAGGGGAGGATGATCCTCAAATTGCGGAGCATCTTGGACAATACAGCTCACCCCCTCCACACTGGTTGACACCGAAGAGCACCTTCAGCTCCAAGATGCAGCACAGAACGCCACAAGAGATCCTTTTCCCCCTGAGGCTACCAAACTGCGCTACTCCTCCCCCTTCTGTCGTGGGGAAGACTGCCTCCCTTTCCCCCTCCCCCTCCTCCTCCCCAATCTCTGTACATCCCAAACCTTGAATTTCCACATTAACTCTTTGCACTTCCAGTTAGTTAATTTCATTTCTCTTAATTCTGTACATCTACAGTCTCCACCACAGATCTCTTCTATGGTTCCTTATCAAATGCTCTGAGAATCCATATGAACCCCATCCCATGTTTCACTTTTATTTGTTACTAGACCAAGTGGGACCCATTGGGTCCCGTCCCCTCAACGCGCAGTTGTGGTGTGGGGGGAGGGGGTGGCCTGCGACGTCACACACAGACTAGCCAACCCCTCACACACACATTAACCTCCCCCCCCCACACACGCACACACACTAACCACCCCCCATTGATATTATATTAATATTATTCATTCACTCCTTTTACCCCATCCCCTACCCTATCCACTCATGTATAGCCCCCAACTCGCAGGCGCGGCTAGAGAGGGATGGGGTAGAGAGAGAGGGACACAGGGGCACAGAGAAGGGCACAGGTAGGGACACAGAGGCATAGAGAGGGGCGCAAAGAGAGACACAGGGGCACAGATGGGGACACAGAGGCACACAGAAAGGCACACAGAGAGGCACACAGAGAGGCACACAGAGAGGGGCACAGAGGCATAGAGCGAGACACAGAGAGTGAGGGGGGAGGAGAGGGGGCGAGAGGGAGCTTGAGGGGGCAGAGAGGGAGTGGGGGGGGAAGAGAGGGAGGGGGTTAGAGTTTGAGGGGTGGGGGGGTGCGTCGTCACAGGGGAGGGCTGGTTCCCGAATGCAACAATCCCTCACTCCCGGCTGCAAAACGCACCCGTCCCCTACGCGTTGCCCCCACGGGAGGCAGAGAGGGAGCGTGAGGGAGGCAGAGAGGGAGGTGGGTAGAATTTGAGGGGAGGTGGGAGGCGGGTCGTCAGAGGGGAGGGCTTGGTTCCCGAACCTCGCTCCCGGCTCCAGGCTGCAGGCTCTTCTCTATGATCTTTGGCAGGCAGGGCCCGAGAACGGGGGGAGTGGTCGGGGGGGGGGGGGGTGACGTCACTCGCAGCGCGAGAAAGAAGACAGCGCTCTATGATCTTTGGACAGCGGGGTTTTGAGGGACGGGAGCCGAGATGGACTCGAGACCTCTAATACAGGGCCCAACTTGCTCGTTCTTCACTCGCAGCGCGTGCCGCTGTCTTCAGCGATGATCTTCGGTGTTCAGTCGACGGGGTGACTTTTGAACAATGGGGGGAGGAGGGAGGGGTGGGAGGTGACGTCAGTCGCAGCACGAGCCAGGCGGGCAGATCCATTGTCACGTCGTCAGCGGAAAAAACATGCGTTTTGAATTCAAATTTTGATGGGATTTGTGAACATCTATATAATTAAAAGTCTAATCTTGATCACTTCCTGTTTTCGCTATATATTGATTTTAGAAAAAGCACTACCACTTACGGCTGTCAATCACGCCATGAAAGCCACGCCCTTTCCGGTGGGAGGGGGTGGCGACAATAAAACCCGGAAGTGTGGACGTGGCTCAGTCTCTGGAAGGGGGTGGGAGAAGACACGACTCTCAGTCTGAGCTGTGAATCAACTAAACACACTGAATGTCTACTGAACTGTGTGTGGATTTTAATGAATTGCTTGAAATGGTATGAAACTGCATTTAAATTTGGTGGCCTTGCACCCTGCTTGAAGTGGTATGAAACTGCATTTGAATTTGGTGGCCTTGCATTCTGCTTGAAGTGGTATGAAAATGCATTTGAATTTGGTGACCTTGCACCCTGCTTGAAATTGTATGAAACTGCACTTGAAATTGGTTCCCTTGCACCCTGCTTGAAATGGTATGAAACTGCATTTGAATTTGGTGGCCTAGCACCCTGCTTGAAATGGTATGAAACTGCATTTGAATTTGTTGGCCTTGCACCCTGCTTGAAATGGTATGAAACTGCATTTGAATTTGTTGGCCTTGCACCCTGCTTGAGATGGAATTTCAAGGAATATCCATGACTCAACTGCCAGCCCACCAGCCGTGGGTGAGTGAGCTGCCAGCACACCAGGCTTGAGTGAGTGAGCTGCCAGCCGAATAATCAGTTTGGCCCACAATGTCCATACTAGCCCTCAGGATACCATCCCCTTCAGCCCACAACACCCATATTAGCGCTCCAGAAAGCCCCCCCCTCCCCCACTGGCCACCAATATTGGAATGGGTGGAGAGGTGGAATATTAAGTTTGGGGACCAGCCCTCCCGTGTGAACATGGGACCCAACAGGTCACACTTAGCAACATAGAAATATAGATAATAGATGCACGAGTAGGCCATTCGGCCCTTTGAGCCTGCAATGCCATTCAATATGATCATGGCTGATCATCCAACTTAGTATCCTGTACCTGCCTTCTCTCCATACCCTCTGATCCCTTTAGCCACAAGGGCCACATCTAACTCCCTCTTAAATCTAGCCAATGAACTTGCCTCAACTACCTTCTGTGGCAGAGAATTCCACAGGTTCACCACTCTCTGTGTGAAAAATGTTTTTCTCATCTCGGTCCTAAAAGACTTCCTCCTTATCCTTAACTAACTACTAACTAACCCTTCCTCATTACTCAATACCCAGTCAAGAATAGCCTGCTCTCTCGTTGGTTCCTCTACATGTTGGTTTAGAAAACTAACCCGCATACATTCCAAGAAATCCTCTTCCTCAGCACCCCTGCCAATTTGATTCACCCAATCTATATGTAGATTGAAGTCACCCATTATAACGGTTTTACCTTTGTTGCACGCATTTCTAATTTCTTGGTTGATGCCATCCCCAACTCCACTACTACTGTTAGGTGGCCTGTACACAACTCCCACTAGCATTTTCTGCCCCTTAGTGTTTCGCAGCTCTACCCATATCAAATCCACATCCTCCAAGCTAATGTCCTTCCTTTCTATTGCGTTAATCTCCTCTCTAACCAGCAACGCTGCCCCACCTCCTTTTCCTTTCTGTCTATCCCTCCTGAATATTGAATATCCCTGGATATTCAGCTCCCAGCCTTGGTCACACTGGAGCCATGTCTCCGTGATCCCAACTATATCATATTCATTAATAACTATCGGCACATTCAACTCATCCACCTTATTACGAATGCTCCTTGCATTGAGGCACAAAGCCTTCAGGCTTGTTTTTACAACACTCTTACCCCCCTTATACAATAATGTTGAAAAGTGTCCCTTTTTGATTTTTGCCCTGGATTTGTCTGCCTGCCACTTTTACTTTTCCCCTTGCTACCTATTGCTTCTACCCTCATTTTACACCCCTCTGTCTCTCTGCTCACACATTTAAGAAACCCACCACCTCTTATTCTCTGTTTATTATCTTTTTCTTCTTTCTCCCCTACATGTTGGGTCTGAGTGCTTCCCTTCTCTGCCTCCTGCCTCACACACTGTCTACTAGCTTTCTCTATTTGAGTCCCTCCCCCCAACCGTTCTAGTTTAAAGTCTCCCCAGTAGCCTTTGCAAATCTCCCCGCCAAGATATTGGTCCCCCTCGTGTTCAAGTGCAACCCGTCCTTTTTGTACAGGTCACACCTTCCACAAAAGAGGTCCCAATGATCCAGAAACTTGAATCCCTGCCCACTGCACCAGTCCCTCAGCCACGCATTTATCCTCCACCTCGCTCCATTCGTACTCTCACTGTCGCGTGGCACAGGCAGTAATCCTGAGATTGTTACCTTTGCAGTCCTTTTCCTTAACTCTCCTCCTAACTCCCTAAATTCTCCTTTCAGGACCTCTTCTCTTTTTCTACCTATGTCATTGGTACCTATATGTACCACGACCTCAGGCTCCTCTCCCTCCCATTTCAGGATATCTTGGACATGTTCAGACACATCCCAGACCCTGGCACCAGGGAGGCAAACTACCATCCGGGTCTCCTGACTGCGTTCACAGAATCGCCTATCTGACCCCCTAACTATAGAGTCCCCTATTACTATTGCCCTCCTCTTCTTTTCCCTACCCTTCTGAGCAACAGGGCCGGTCTCTGTACCGGAGGCCCGGCCGCTGTCGCTACCCCCAGGTAGGCTGTCCCCCTCAACAGTACTCAAACAGGAGTACTTATTGCCAAGGTGTACAGCCACCGGGGTACTCTCTAGTCCCTGCCTCTGCCCCTTGCCCTTCCTAACCATGACCCAACTTCTCTGCCTCCCGTGGTCTTGGAGTGACCACCTCTCTATAACTCCTCTCTATGACCTCCTCACTCGCCCTGACCAGACAGAGGTCATCGAGCTGCTGCTCCAGGTTCCTAATATGGTCCCTTAGGAGCCCCATCTCGACGCACCTGGCGCAGATGTGGACGCCTGGAAAGCTATCAGCCTCCATGACTTCCCACATCTGACATCCAGAACAGTAAACTGCCCTGGCCCTCATTCTCCCCCCTTACCCAGGATACAATACAAAGTGCTGGAAGAAATCAGCAGGGATCTGACTCCCAATCAGCTGCTTCCTCTAGTCCGCTTCCACCAATCAGCGGCTTCCTCAAGCCCACTTATTTTGAAATGTGAATGGAACGTTGCAGAGTGGATACTCCTCCCACTGCAACCGCTCCTGGGCCTCTGTGGAATAAAGCCCCGCGATCGGTTTTTAAACATACCGCCCGGACGTTGCTCCTCGAGCACCAACCCTCCTGGGCCTCTGTGGAACAAAGCCTCGCGCTCCGTTTTTAAACTCAACGCCCGGACGCCGCTCCTCCCACTGCAACCGCTCCTGGGCCTCTGTGAAGCAAAGCCCCGCGTTACGTTTTTAACCTCTTCGCCCGGACGCCGCTCCTCCCACTGCAACCGCTCCTGGGCCTCTATCTAGTTTAGTCTAGTTTTTATTAATTACTCAAGAAATAAAGCAGGAAATTTTCATGTAAGCTGATGTTTGACTCCAGGGGGTAAATCTCTACCGGAATATGAAAAAATGTTCCAGTTAGCGTGTCGTTTCTTCGAATAGATGTGATCACACACAAACAAATACATACACACACACACATCCAAGATCAGAGTTTTATATTTATATAAAGATTTCTTCAAAGATTCCGATGTAGTTAGTCAAGGGCAGCCTGCCTTTCAGAAAGCTGTGATGATTTGGCTTGATTAATTCATGTTTCTCCAAATGATTGGAGGTTTCATCTGCTGCTGGTTATTTAGTGATGTGACTGCAATTTTAAATTGCCTACACTTTCATGAATGGCATGGTTGAATCCTTGGTAAACTCCATGAATTTGTGGCACTGCTTCAAACGTCAATCTTATTGAGAGTAAGGCAATAGGAATTTTTAAAAAACATTTGTTTTTAATTATTCAGAAAAATAAAATGAAAAGAGAAGCAAATTCGCAAAATATGCACTGATACTAATCTCAAAGTCTGTAGACAGCATCAAAGATAAAATGAACATATAACTTAAATAATTATATTAAAATAAATGCAGTTACTGACCTAGTTTGTTAAAGTACTGAATTAATTTTTGACTCATCATTCACGATAGTAATAAATCAAAATTCAGAATAAAATCTGCTTTTACAAAACAATGCATTTAACATGTTGACTAATTTGATTTGATTTGATTTTATTTCTTGTCATTTGAACCTCAAAGAGGCTCAAACGAAACTCCGTTTCCACAGCCATACAAACAAAACAATTCCTACACGACACAAAAACAATTCAATTTACAGAAAAACATCCATCACAGTGAATCTCCTCCTCACTGTGATGGAAGGCAAAGTCATTTCTCTCCCCTGCACCATTTTTCTCCCGATGTTGAAGCCCCAGGCGGGCAATGTTAAGTCCCACGGCCGTTGAGGCTGCACCGGGCGGTGTACAGCTTCGCTCCGGGCCCAAAGTCACAAGTTGGAGCCCCGGCGGGCGCTGGAATGTCCCGCGGCTTTAACATTAAAGCCGCGCCGGGCGATTTACGGCCCCGCTCCGGGTCGTTCCAACTCCGCGACACGAGCTGGAGAAGTTGCGTTGCGGGAGCTCCGGAAAGCGGTCTCCCACCCGGACCCGCGAGCTCCCGATGTCCCAGTCCACGGGTCTGCAGCTGCCGCTGGAGCTCCGGAGTCGGGCCGCAGCAGCGAGTCACCACCGCTCCCCGCGCTCCGAGGACGGCCAGCCCCACGATGGTAAGTCCGCAGCTCCACAGGCTCCGCGACTGGAGCTCCCAGGTTGTCCCAGTCGTAGGCCGCTCCACGGAGCTAGGCCCCAACGACAACGGAGACCCGTGCAGGGAAGAGATTTATTTAAAGTTTCCCCCTCTCCCCCCCCCCCCGCCCCCCACGTATACACAATTAAAACAGTACAAAAAAACCACAAACAACTACATTTAACTAGACAAAAATAAACAAAAGACAGACGGGCTGTTGGGGCCGCTGCAGTAATCCGCGCCGCCGCAATTATGTGCATAACTGAACCCAGAATGTGTTGTGATAAGGACACATTATAAATTCCATATAATTACACTGATGTTTAGTGAGAATGTTTCCCAAGTCTATTACATTTTATATAACCATATCTTTCGGGTATTTTCATTCTTAAGTTTATTCTTCAATCAGCATACTTTTCTTATCATTTCTGTTCACTACTAGAGTAAACATTTAAATCTAATTCTTAGAGATTTCTATGTGACCAAAGTAATCAAACCAAGCATCCTCAGACCTGGTGGGCAGCTAGGGAAGAGATGGTGGAGGCCTTTGCTTCATCTGTAGCCACAGGTGAATGTCCAGAGAACTGCCAGACGCCTCCCAAGAGGCTGCAGAGAAGCCCCACCGGTTGGAGGAGTCCTACGGGTCGGCGGAGCCTCGCAGCCGATGGAGCCTGTCTGGGTCGACAGAGACTGCCTGAAGTCTTCCTGCCGAGCATTAGCTGTGGACCAAAAACCCGGCCAGTCGCTTTTATCGAGGCGTCGCGATCTCGTTGCCACCCGAAAAGCCCCAAATGCTCGGTGGAGGGCCGAAGCCGCCCGGAACTAGTTCGGCTCCGTCGGAAGGCTGGACGGGAACGGAGGTGGTCTGAACACACATGGCAGGTGGCGGGGCCCCGTGGCCGGAGCCTGAGAGGACGGAGCCTGAGTCGACAGAGCCCGTGATTACACCGCCGGGAACAAAGGAGGACCCGGCGAAAGCGGACTGCCGTGAGGGAGGAGGAGGGGGGGGGGGGGAAGAGGACAAAGAAGGACCCGGTGCAGGATACTTTGTAACTTTGTCAGCACCCTTTATGTGGTGACTAGTTGCATGCCCTAGGTATGCAAGCAAAGAACTTTGCTGTGACTTGTCACATATAACAATAAAGTATTCATTCATTCATTCATGGAGGGTGGTTAAAGTTGTACCATTATTTAAGAAGGGCAGCAAGGAAAATCCAAGGACTCCAAGAGATAGTCAACATTGTTTTGTGTTTGGTAAATCATGAATCACAAACTTGATTGAGATTTTAGAAGAGACGACAAAAAGAGTTCACAAGGCCAGGTGGTAAACATTAGGGTTACATTGTCTTCAGGGACTATAGAAAAGGCTTTGACAAGGCTTGTAGAAAAATGTAGGCTGATCTGAAAGATTAGATCATATAGGATCCAGATTGAGCTGGCTAATTGAAAACAAAATTGGCTTGGTGGAAGGTGCCAGAGGATGATAGTGGAGAACTATAATTTGGATTGGTGGCCTGTGACCATGAAGCTCTTAGACTGAAAAGTATACATGGTAATGATAGATAAAACTAAGAAGCCATAACAGAATAACAAAGTGAGCAATTGTTAAGAGTAAGAGGACATGCCAGCATCTCCGTGAAAGACAGTGTAAAAGAGGTGATTGGTTCAGGAGTCTGATAGCAGTGGGGAAAAAACCTGTTCTTAAGTCTGGATGTCAAGCTTTCAAGCCCCTGGCATTTTCTCCCAGAAGGTAGAAGAGAGAAATGGTTGTGGTCAGGGAGACAGGAAATATTGGTGGTAGGACCAGCGTGAAGATAGACTGGAAGGAAGGAAATGACAAATCGTGATGGACTGGGCTGTGTTCACCACTCTCTCAGGTTTAGGTGGTCAAGACCAAAGCAGTGCTATACCTGGCTGAGATGCATCCCATCAGAATACCTCATATAGCATATCTGTAGAATTTACAGAGAATCCTCAAGGGCATGCTGAATCTTCTCTGATGCCTCATAAAGTAATTTCCTGATGTTCATGAACAAATCGTGCCGGACCTACCATATTAAAGTTATAGCCAGGTAAGCACACTTCCTCAGAAGACTAAGGAACTTCGGCATGTCTCCAACGATTCTTATCAACTTCTGCAGATGCACAGTAGAAAGCATCCTATCAGGATGCATCACATCATGGTTTGGCAAGAGTCATGCCCAAGACCCCAAGAAATTGCAGAGCTGTGGATATATCCCAGTCCATCACACAAACCAACCTCCCCATCATCGACTCCATCTACACTTTATGCTGCTACGAGAAAGCAGCCTATCATGAACCTTTTAAACCTTGTTCATTTACTATTTTCCCTCAGGAAAGACACAAAGGCTGGAAAGCACATAACAGCAGATTGAGGAATATCTTCTTCCCTGCTATTATCAGTCTACTGAGCAGTGCTCCTCTAAGCTGGGGTGTAGTCCCTGACCCGCAACTTAACTCATTGCAACCTCACATGCAACCTAACCTAACGCAACCAACCTAACTTAAAGATAGTGGAGTAAGGGGATATGGGGAGAAGGCAGGAATGGGGTACTGATTGTGGATGATCAGCCATGATCACATTGAATGGCGGTGCTGGCTCTAAGGCTGAATGGCCAACTCCTGCACCTATTGTCTATTGTGGTCCTCAGACTTTTTCTCTCTAATTGTATTGCTATAATGCTGTACATTCTGCACTTTGGTATGGTTTTCTTTCCACTACGTGTTGTACTTGTGAATAGCTTGATTATACTTATATATAACACAATGTGACTGTATAGCAATCAAACAAAGCTTTTCACTGTATCTCGGAGCACATGGCAATTACCAACCATTAAAATATCAACACCAATGTGCTTTCATGATCACCTTGAATATAGGTTCTTACATATTTCTATAGCTATAAGTTCTTTAACCTTCCACGACATCTCTGTTCCTCCAATTTTCCAAATTTACTTGATGAATCAATAGTGGCCAACTCTTCAGCTGGAATTCCAAGTTCTGGAATTCCATCCCTACCTCTCTTTCTTCCATGAAGTCACTCATTAAAGCTTAGTTCTTTCAGCAACCTCTTGGCTACCACTCCAAATTTCTTTAGACATAGTTAAGTCCTGTAAAGCTCCTCTTGCTATGTTAAAAGTGCTGGTTGTTCATACCAAGAAGCTGAATCATGTAGCATTATAATTTAATTTCAATAATAATTTAAAAAAATCAATAGTGGATAACTAAATTCTCCGGAGACTGCAATTTTTCTTCTTTATCTATTTTTCATGAATTTTTTGTCCAGACAATCATGGACCACTCATGCAAGAGTAGGCCACACCACTTCATTGTTACTTAATGTAAGTCCCACGTTGTTAAATTCTATACCAGGAATCTGTGATAGATGAGTTGAGTCCTTTAGTTTAGTTTAGCTTAGTTCAGAGATACAGTGCTGAAACAGGCCCTTTGGCCCACCGAGTCAGTGCCGACCAGCGATCGATCCCTGCACCTTAGCACTATCCTACACACACCAGGGACAATTTACAATTATACCATGCCAATTAATCTATAAACCTGTACGTCTTTGTTTTGTGGGAGGAAACCAGAGATCCCAAAGAAAACCCACACAGGTCACGGGGAGAACATACAAACTTCGTACAGACAGCACCCGTGGTCAGGATTGAAGCCGGGTCTCTGGTGCTGTAAGGCAGCAATTCTACCGCAGTGCCACCATGCCGCCCTACTTCACGTGCCATCCTCGTTCACTTAAATGCGCTACTGCTCTCCTTCTGACCCTCCTCTTCCCTCCACCTCTCAGTGCTACAATATAACTCTCAACAAATACCTCCACCAACCTACCCTTGCCTCCAACCTCTCACCACCAGACTTCCCCCATCAACATTAACCTCCATCCACTATCTGGCAAGCAAATCAGTGACCATAATTCTTGAATTGTGTAGTGACATGACTGAACTGTCAATTATACAGTAGACTATCAATGCAAGTTCCATGTATCTCCGGACATCTGTTTATAATCCTGCAGCATTTTTAAAATATAATAGTAAGATTAAATGAGAACTTACCAGTTTGAAGTTTGATCTTTATTTTATGAGGAGTTACGATGAGGGATTACGTGAAGAAGACCCCGGTCGTCCGCATGCGCGTCAATCTTCAAAGCAGCGGTGTGAAATCATATATAAAAGTAATTGAAGTAACATAGTAAGATTAGAGAAGACTAGAACTACCAGATGACCTTTATGAGGGTTGGGAGCGGAGGACTAATTTACCTCGGTGTAACGTGAGTGACTACGTGAAGATTTCAAAGCTCTGTGATTTCATGCCGTGAGAAACGAATCTACACAACCACAACTGTTTCATTGACAGATGAGGGAAACATTCATAATGCATACAGACATGACATAGATTTAAAACATGCTGATGCTGTCAAAAGAAGTAAAAATAATAGTAACACTTCTCATCCAGATGGAAACTGTAAATAGAACGTAAAATAGAGTTGACAAATACCCCTGGTCTAGCAATGGGTTGTTATAAAATGTTTAAGAAGGAACTGCAGATGCTGGAAAATCGAAGGTACACAAAAATGCTGGAGAAACTCAGCGGGTGCAGCAGCATCTATGGAGCGAAGGAGATAGGCAACGTTTCGGGCTGAAACCCTTCCTCAGACTAATGGGGGGTGGGAGGAGGCGGGGAGATGAAAGGAAAAAGGAGGAGGAGGAGCCCGGGGGCTGAGGGAGAGGTAGGAAGGGGAGGAGACAGCAAAGGTTAACTGAATTGTGAGAATTCAATGTTCATGCCCAGAGGATGCAGACTACCCAAGCGGAATATGAGGTGCTGTTCCTCCAATTTCCAGTGTTGCTCACTCTGGCCATGGAGGAGGCCCAGGACAGAGAGGTCGGATTCGGAATGGGAGGGGGAGTTGAAGTGCTGAGCCACCGGGAGTTCAGGTTGGTTAATGCGGACCGAGCGGAGGTGTTCGGCGAAACAATCACCAAGCCTACGCCGATATTGATCAGCTGACATCTAGAGCAGCGGTTGCAATAGATGAGGTTGGAGGAGGTGCAGGTGAACCTCTGTCGCGCCTGGAACGACTGCTTGGGTCCTTGAATGGAGTGGAGGGGGGAGGTAAAGCGACAAGCGTAGCATCTCTTGCGGTTGCAAGGGAAAGTGCCCGGGGAAGGGGTGGAGCGGGAGGGAAGGGAAGAATTGACAAGGGAGTTACGGAGGGAGCGGTCTTTGCGGAAGGCAGACAGGGGGGGAGATGGAAAGATGTGGTGAGTGGTGGGGTCACGTTGGAGGTGGCGAAACTGGCGGAGGACTATTTGTTGTATGTGCCGGCTGGTGGGGTGAAAGGCGAGGACCAGGGGGACTCTGCCCTTGTTGCGAGTGGGGGGATGGGGAGAGAGGGCAGTGTTGCGGGGTATGGAGGAGACCCTGATGCGAGCCTCATCTATAGTGGGGGAGGGGAACCCCCGTTACCTGAAGAATGAGGACATTTGTGATGCCCTGGTGTGGAACACCTCATCCTGGGAGCAGATGCGGCATAGACGGAGGAATTGGGAATAGGGGATGGAGTCCTTACAGGAAGCAGGGTGGGAAGAAGAGTAGTCAAGATAGCCGTGGGAGTCAGTAGGTTTATAGTGGATGTCGGTCAGAAGTCTATCACCTGCGATGGAGATAGTGAGGTCAAGGAATGGTAGGGTAGTGTCGGAAATGGTCCAGGTGTATTTGAGTGCCGGATGGAAGTTGGTGGTGAAGCGGATGAAGTCAGTCAGTCAGTTGTGTGTGGGTGCAGGAGGTGACGCCAAAGCAATCGTCGATGTAGCGGAGGTAAAGGTCGGGAATGGGCCCCGGTACGTATTGAACAAGGATTGTTTGACGTGCCTGACAAAGAGGCAGGCATAGCTGGGGCCCATGCGTGTGCCCATAGCTACGCCTTGTATTTGGAGGAAATGGGAGGAGTCAAACGAGAAGTTATTGAGGGTAAGGACCAACTCCACTAGGTGGAGGAGAGTATCAGTGGACGGGTATAGGTTGCTCCTCTGGTCGAGGAAGAACCGGAGGGCTTTGAGACCATCCTGGTGGGGGATGGAGGTGTAGAGTGACTGGACGTCCATGGTGAAGATGAGAGGATGGGGGCCTAGAGAATGGAATGCGCGGAGACGACAGAGAGTGTCTGAGGTGTCTTGAACATAGGTAGGGAGGGATTTAACCAAGGGGGATAGGATGGGTTCGGTGGGGCACGAACAGGCAGAGACAATGGGTCTACCGGGACAGACAGGTTTGCGGATTTTGGGGAGAAGGCAAAATCGGGCCGTGCGGGGCTGGGGAACGATGAGGTTGGAAGCTCGGGGGTGCATGGAGCCGGAGTTGATGAAGTCGGTGATGGTGCTAGAGATAGTGGCCTGGTGCTCGTCAGTGGGGCCATGGTCCAGGGATAAGTAGGAGGAGGTGTCCGAGAGTTGGCGCGTGGCCTCAGCTTTGTAGATATCGACACGCCAGTCTACCGTGGCACCTCCCTTGACGGCGGGTTTGATAACCCAGTCTGGGTTGTTGCGGAGTGAGTCGATGGCAGTACGTTCGGGGAGGGGGGGGGGAGAGATTGGAGTGAGACAGGGGAGTGGAGAAGTTGAGGCGGTTGATGTCGCGATGGCAGTTTTGGATGAAAAGTTCTAAAGCCGGAGGGCCATGAGGGGGGGTCCACGAGGAGGGGGTTCGTTGGAGACGGGAAAAGGGGTCATCAATGGGGGGCGAGGACTCCTTCCCATGGAAGAACGCTGTGAGGCGGAGGCGGCAGTAGAAGAGTTCCAAGTCGTGGTGGGCACGGAACTCATTGAGGTGGGGACGGAGGGGGACAAAGCTAAGACCTCTGCTGAGGACCGACCGTTCGGTGTCGGAGAGGGGGAGGTCGGGGGGGATGGTGAACATACGGCAGGGATGGGGGTTGGGGCCGGAGGAAGGCAGGTGAATGGACTGAGGACGAGGCGATGTGTGGTGTGGGGGTAGAGGGTGGTCAGGGGGTGGGGGGGTATGAGGGCTGTAGTGTGGGTAGGGAAGAGCAGGGGTCACATAGTTTGAGTTATAAAATGTTTGGAAATTCGTTCGTTTGACCATGCTGCAGCCGTTAGGATGTGGTCCAGCGGAAGGTAAATAACCCTTGCTGCTAATGTTGTAGCAGCCCAGGTGGAGTGAGATCTGGAAATCAATATCTACTCCTGCATAAATCGAACTCCGTTTATTACCTGGAAATGGTCTGAAGGGATACGTTCTTATAAAGTTTCTTGTAACTAACAAGCATTGCTAGTTCAGAGCCTTGAAGGCTCTTGGTGACCTTGACGTATTGTTGTATATGTGAGCCCTCACATAACCAAAGGTTCCTGGGTATGCCTTGAACTATTTTGAGACCTGACACCCCTTCTGCTCTGCTTACTTAAATTATAAACATAAAATATTATATATATTATTTACAGATGTAATCATCCTGTCCCGTCGCAATTATGTAGCGACTGAACCTGTTGCGCTAAAACCAGCGCCAGGAGGATAACTACCTTATGAGAGCCGGCCAAAGCTAAGGACGTAGCTGGAGCCCCATGGTGAAATAGTGTTAACACAATGTCAATACCCCATACTGCATTGTACTTGTCCTGGGAGAACGTGTGTTAAAGATATCCTTTACAAACTCGATATCCGGGGGTGAACCCGACAGAGTGTGTCCCGTTTGCTGCAGCAAATATGATGGGAAGTCACGTTGGCACAGTTAATGGCCCATAACTCAATTATTGTCAAAAGACCATTAAAATTCAACCCCAAAACGTCAGTAATCTGTACCGTTTTAAATGTAACATTAGCATTAAACAAAACGCTTCCCATCTCCTGAAAAAGAAATGTACTGCTTTTTTGGTGCTATCCCAGCACTCTGGAGTGAACACATACAAGGATAGGTTTGACAACCCAAGCCATAGGGACAGTCTATTCAGAATCTGCAGAACATAAATTGATTTTATCATGCAAAGGTTGATTTCCCGAGCCACAGGCTGAACCAGCAAAGTTTACGTTTAGAATAACCGTATAAGGTTGTATATTATTCCCGACAAAATCAGGAATCAAAGCTGCATATGCCATTCAGACAGTAGGAAAACCTAAAGCGGGATCTTGATGACTTTATTTGAAGACCCGATTGATGAGGCAAAATGGAGGAAGACATAAAAGACCATTCCTCCTCCTTGTAGCGAGAATGTATCTTTCGCCACTGTTATGCCACATATTTTTGCAACCTGTGAATAAGCATGAAAACCAACATATCGATATTCGGTGTTCCATTGAACCAGCATTTCATAAATATTGTGTGATCCAACACCCATTCTGTGTTGTCATTGATCTGTACTTGATGATACACCAGTGGCAAGTGAGATTAGGTAATCTATTACAGGATACTTTTACTTGATTGCACCCATGTGACTAACATATGCCACCATCATAGTGTATCAACCTGAAGTTGAGCATGCAGAATATGCATATTCGCTCAGTCACTCTTTAACCCATAGAATGCACGTAGGGTATATAGATAGTTGATACCAATAACTGAAGAATTGGTAACTCATGTAAATCTACTCCACCTCCAAATTAGAGATGATATTTGCAATTTCCCACGTTAGGGCCCTTAGCATCAGTTTGCAATATAACTGAAATTTTACTGACCAAACTACTGGAGCAATGCTGAATACTGTTTGTCCATCATTGTGACCCTAGTAGCCTCAGCTGGTAACAGCATAGGTGTGTTAACAACCTACATGGCACTTTAGAGTTTGCCATGTAGCATGATGTCAGCTCTCCCACTTGCACAGCTGAATCACATTGCCAATTGCCAATTAGTCTTAATAAATAGAAGGCTGCTTTATAACAACAAGGCTGTTACAGGTTTCTATTAACTCCAATCTGTTGCCCAGAGCAGAGTCATAGGCCAATAAATAGCTAAAGGTAAATCCCAATGACCAACAAGTCTATTATGTAAAACTTAATTATTATTATATATTTTTTACTGGATATTGGAACCCAATTTCTCAAATATAGTTTGAGAATGAAACAGTGGATTTTAGCAAAATACAGTGTTAAAATGTCACGCAGCAAAGACATAACAAGTGTTTTTGAACTCTGAGTAGTCCGCTTTGAATGCTTTATTGTCATCATACTGTTATTATTGCCTCATCATAGCAATTGCCTCCTCCAAATCTCTCCGATGATCCCTGTAAATGGGAACACCCTATGAAATCAGTTGTTAATCAGCTATCTTTCATAATGAACAGGCCACGCCTGCCATCATTTTGTGCCTGCCTTGAACGACAACTCTGGCCTGATTTCCGAGTCTGTCTTGCAAGACAATTCTGGCCATAATACTGAGCCTATCTGATAATTCTGACCTGTCTTAAAAGACAACTGGCCATAATTCTGAGCCTGTCTCGAAAGACAATTCTGGCCACAATTCTGAGCCTGCCTCGAAAGACAACTCTGCCCATATTTCCGAGCCTGTCTCGAATGCAATCCTGGCCAAAACACTGACCCTGCCTCAAAACACAATTCTGGCCCAATTCCATCCTGCTTGGAATGCTAGTGTTGTCCAGTTTTACATGGTTAGATGCCTCTAAGTAGATGACAATGTCTTAATCATTTGTGTATTGTACAACCAAGTGTAAATCTTACCAACTTGTAAGTGGTCCCTTAGTTGTAGAGTAGAACTGGTAGAGTGCGTGGAACCTCTGGCCAGCTTTCATGCTGCCACCAGCTTCAGTGAACTGCTTACTGCCGATGAAGACGTGGGGTGCGTTGTCACCGAAACTATGAAGCTTTGCTCATCATTGGCCTTGATTGGTCCAATAGCTTGTGCTTCGTCCTCCAGCTTTTGCCTGTTAAATGGGTCTTACCTGAATAGAAGATTCGGCGGCTGGCTCTAATGTCCCCCTCATAGCGGTGTTCACTGCATTGTGTTGGGATGGCAAACCTTGCTCCCAGGAATGGTACCTCTGACACGTGTCCTTTATCCCTTGGAGTATGCTCCACGGCTATACCCTCAAATTCGGCGTCAGATTTACACTGACCCGGCATACTCTCTTCCTCCATGAGGGAGACATTAAGCAGCCCTGTAACAAGGCGCTACTGGCGCGGCCTCTCCAATAGGCCGACGCTGGCATAGACTCGGTGTCAGACTAATACTGACATGCCTTGGGGTATGCTGCTCTGCAAAACCTCCAACCATAGGGTCAGAACAAAACTGCCCCGGTAAGCTCACCTCCTCCATGAGGGAGACATTATGCAGCCCTTCTACAGGTGCTGCTGCCATACATTAAGCAGCCTGTTTACAAGGTGCTGCTGGCGCGGCCTCTCCCATAGGCCAGCACTGCCATAGACTCAGCATCAACATTAAGCAGCCCTGTTACAAGGCGCTGCTGCCGTGGGCTCTCCCATGGGCCCGGCGCTGACACAGCCTCGGCATCCACATGAATCAGCCCTATCCAAGGCGCTGCTGGCGCGGGCTCTCCCATAGGCCCGTGCTGACACAACTTCTGCTAGTGTATCTAGATGGAGCATCCTCTCCATTAGGAGCTCCATCCTGGCCAACATCCAAATTTATATACATTACCGGCAGGGAACCCTCCCGGCACCAGGGCTGACCGTTCTGGTCGGTTTTACCCCATATCCTGGGGACCACTGCGGTCTGGGCTGCTGCTGGATTTCCCCTCCCCGGGAACCACAGCATCTGGAAGTCACTGACCATCTTATCAGTGACTGCAATCGCGAACCCGACATTCGGCAGCTACCCGCTTCCGCGGTCGGACCCGTGTTTCCCTACAGCCCATAGCTGGTTTCCCTCGTCGGCCTTAGCGAAGTATCGGACAGGAAACCTCTGTAACAAGAGGTTCCTGCAAAAAATCAAAAACAGGTAAGAAATACAAACTTACCTGAAGTTTAAACTTACCGCTGGCAGGAGCGACGTGCATGCGGACGACCGGGTTCTTCTTCACGTATTCGCTCACGTGACTCCGAAGTAAAATTCATATTGCCTTACAATTTCTTCTGAAACAAATTTGTCCTTCACACAGAACACTCTGAAGACTGGAAATGAATGCTGCACTTTTGACAAAATGCGTTACTTCCTTCATCAAATTTTACATGTAAGACTCGGGAGAAAATTTACTATTTAGTAACTGAATATAAAATATGTGAAACTGGCATCTAGTCACGAGGTGACAACAAACAAAATTTCCAATATAAGTAAAGCCAGAACAATTAACATAGAAGCACCCAACCTCTGCACTAAAACAAAGAGGCACATGCAATGTATGCTATTGACATTGCCGTTATTTGACTAATGGTGCTATTCAGGCTAATATCATTAGAACCAACATTTCATATATCTTGTTGCTGGTCTGTGAGACCATATTGTTAAGTTAAATCATTTATTTCTGTTTACTTATTAGAAATGAAGTACTGCTGAGTCAAAGTGGGATTAGTAAATTAACTGGACAATTATTAACTAATCAATCTGTGGGTCTTCATCTTGTTGGCCGCAAACAATTGAAAGCTTTGCCAACAAAGCAATCAAGCGAGTCAAAAGTGTTTAATTGTGATATGCACCAGGAATGGAACAATGGAAACCTTATTGCTGCAACTTCACAATCCCATTAATACAATTACACAAGTATATGAGTATATAAGTATATGAACAGTACTAAGTAAGCTGTCTATAATAGTGCAGAACCAGTGTGGTTCAAGAGCCTAATGGTTGCTGGGAAGAAGCTGTTCTTGAACGGAAGTCATGGTTCTCAGGCTCTGTGTCTTTTTCCCGAGGGTAGTGGTGAGATGAGAGAGTGGCCAGAGTGGTGTGGATCTTTGATTGTATCAGTTACTTCCTTGAGACAGCACTTCCTCTTGATCCCTTTGTTGGTGGGGAGGGCAATACCCGTGACACTAGCAATCTAACAATGTCCACCAGTTTCTGCAGCCTTCTTCATTCTTGGGCATTCCAGTTACCCTTGCAGGCCATGATGCAACCAGTCAGTATGCTCTCCACTGCACACATGTAGAAGATCGGTAGAGCACAAAATTAGCTCAGTTTCACTAAGTGCCATTTTCATTCTCAAGCTCCTAGTCCAAACGTTCACAGGAATGAATACGCCTGCACTACAGAGAAGACATTTGCTGTGGCTGCAAGCTACTTTACTTGTTACCCGGTACTTCAGCATTAATGGAACAGTGCTCTCCCTCATCAGCTCATGGTTTCATGTGGAATAAGCCACTCAAGCAATGAGGCTGCCTGTAGGAGCTGATGCTGGGTAAACTGGAGCGAGTGATACAACTTCTCTATGCAGAGATGCAGGACTCGGGTACACTAGATCAACAGTGGTCACTGGACAAACAGCTTGTTACCACAGAAAACCCTGTAGGTTGGCAAGAACAATGCAGCCATATACAGGGAGGGAGAGACAGGGGCTTCCATTGCATCGGTGTTGAGAAAGAGTGGATAATCAGAGTTGTGGATCTTTAATCCAGTGATAGACACAGCATGCTGGAGTAGCTCAGCATCTCTGGAGAAATGGAATAGGTGATGCTTTGTATCGAGACCCTTCTTTACACTGACAGTCAGGGGAGAGGAAAACTAGAGATACAAAAAGGTACAGAACAAATCACAGCCACATCACAGAGGATCATCTGCCATCTTCATCTGGTCTGGCCACCAATGGAGTTTTCCCTTAACCGTTCCCTAAATTCAGGGGCAGTGAAGCATTGAAAATCAATACTAGTGTTGCCAGTGTTATCCACATCTCATGGAGAAATGGGATCTTGAGCAAACAACAAAATACTGGAGGAACTCAGTGGATCAGGGAGCATCTGTGGAGGGAATGGACAGACAATGTTTTGAGTCAGGATATTTCTTCAGACTGATGGAGTGCCTCAGTACTTTCCATAGAACATAAACCAGAACAGTACAGCACAGGAACAGAAACACCTGTCTACAATGTCCTTGCTGAACATGATACCAACTAAACTAATCCTCTTTGCCTGCACGTGATCCATATATCTCTATCCCCTGCATATCCATGTACCTGTCCAAAAGCCTCCTAAATGCCACGGTCATGTTTGCCACAACCACCACCCTTGGCAGTGCACTACAGGCATCTACCACTCTCTTGGCAAAAAATCTTGCCCCGCACATCTCCCCCAAGTCTTGGCACTCCCACCCTAAAGCTGCATTCTCCAGTCGTCAACACCTCCACCCAGGGAAAAAGGTTCTAATGTAATGTAGGAAATGTGGCCACAAAATTCTAGAGTATGATAATGCCATGTAATCCATTTCAGTGATATACTGTAGAACATGGTACAGTACAGTGCAAGAACATGCCCTTTGGCCCACATACGATATGGGGAAAAAGGCAGGAACGGGGTACTGATTGTGGATGATCGAAGGGCCGAATGGCCTACTCCTGCACCTATTGTCTATTGTCTAATGTCTGGGTCAAAAATGATGCCAAGACCAACACATCTGCCTGCACATAATCCATATCCCTCCATTCCCTGCATATCCATATGCCTTTTATCCAAAAGTCTATTAAATGCCACTGTCGTATCTGCCTCAACCACCTCCCTGGCAGTGCGTTCCAGACACTTACCACTTACCAACTCTGTAAAAAAGTTGCCCCACACATCTCCTTCAAACTTTACCCCTCTCAGCTTAAAGTTATGCCCTCTAGTATTTGACCTTTCCATCCTGGGAAAAAGTTACTGACTGTCTCACCCATCTTTGCCTCTCATAACTTTATACACCTATCAGATTGACCCACGACCTCTGGCCTTCCGGAGGAAAAATCCAAGACTGTCTAACCGTTCCCTAGAGCTAATACCCCCTATTACAGGCATCATTCTGGGAAACCTCCTCTGCGTCCTTTTCAAAGCCTCTACAACCTTCCTGTAATGGGGCGACCGGAACTGCTCGCAATAGCGGAGTCAAGGGAAAGCGGAGTCCGGGGATATGGGGGGAAGGCAGGAACGGGGTACTGATTGTGGATGATCTGCCATGATCACATTGAATGGTGGTGCTGGCTCGATGGGCCAAATGGCCTACTCCTGCACCTATTGTCTATTCCAAATGCAATCTAACCAAAGTCCTATAAAGGACAAAATTGCTGGAGTAAGACACCCTCTTTCTTTCCATCTCTGGGCTTTGTCTAATCATCTGCCCATCTCCCCTGTATCAACCTATTACCTGCCAAACTTTGTCATGCCCCTCTGTTCTTCTATCTTTCTTACCCCCCCTCCCCCCATCCCACAATTAGTCTGATGAAGATATCAACCAGTAATGTCACCTATCTGTGTTCTCTGGAGATACTGCGCTAGTTCAGCACTGCATTGTATTTTTGTAAACCCAGCATCTGCGATTCATATAACCATATAACCATATAACCATAACAGCACGGAAACAGGCCATCTCGGCCCTTCAAGTCCGTGCCGAACATTTTTTTTTAAAATTAAAAATAAATACTTCCCCATAGTCCCATCTACCTGCACTCAGACCATAACCCTCCATTCCTTTCCCGTCCATATACCCATCCAATCTATTTTTAAAGGATAACATCGAACCTGCCTCCACCACTTCCACTGGAAGCTCATTCCACACAGCTACCACTCTCTGAGTAAAGAAGTTCCCCCTAATGTTCCCCCTAAACTTCTGTCCCTTAATTCTCAAGTCATGTCCCCTTGTTTGAATCTTCCCTACTCTCAATGGGAAAAGCTTATCCACGTCCACTCTGTCTATCCCGCTCATAATTTTCTCCTCTGTACTCTCTCTATTTTGTTGACATCCTTCCTATAATTAGGCGACCAAAATTGTACTCCATACTCCAGAATTGGCCTCACCAATGCCTTGTACAATTTTAACATTACATCCCAACTTCTATATTCAATGCTCTGATTTATAAAGGCCAGCACACCAAAAGCTTTCTTTACCACCCTATCTACATGAGATTCCACCTTCAGGGAACTATGCACAGTTATTCCTAGATCCCTCAGTTCAACTGCATTCCTCAATTCGCTACCATTTACCGTGTACGTCCTATTTTGATTTGTCCTGCCGAGAGGTAGCACCTCACATTTGTCAGCGTTAAACTCCATCTGCCATCTTTCAGCCCACTCTTCCAAATGGCCTAAATCTCTCTGTAGACTTTGAAAATCTACTTCATTATCCACAACACCACCTATCTTAGTATCATCTGCATACTTACTAATCCAATTTTCCACACCATCATCCAGATCATTGATGTACATGACAAACAACAGTGGACCCAACACAGACCCCTGAGGCACCCCACTAGTCACCGGCCTCCAACCTGACAAACAGCCATCCACCATTACTCTCTGGCATCTCCCATTCAGCCACTGTTGAATCCATCTTGCTACTCCACCATTAATACCCAACAATTGAATCTTCTTAACCAACCTTCCATGAGGAACCTTGTCAAAGGCCTTACTGAAGTCCATATAGACAACATCCACTGCTTTACCCTCATCAATTTCCCTAGTAACCTCTTCGAAAAATTCAAGAAGATTAGTCAAGCATGACCTTCCAGGCACAAATCCATGTTGACTGTTCCTAATCAGACCCTGCTTATCCAGATGCTTATATATATTATCTTTAAGTATCCTTTCCATTAATTTGCCCACCACTGACGTCAAACTAACAGGTCTATAATTGCTAGGTTTACTCTTCGAACCCTTTTTTAACAACGGAACAACATGCGCAGTACGCCAATCCTCCGGCACTATTCCCGTTTCTAATGACATTTGGAATATTTCTGTCATAGCCCCTGCTATTTCTACACTAACTTCCCTCAATGTCCTAGGGAATATCCTGTCAGGACCTGGAGACTTATCCGTTTTCATATTTTTCAAAAGTGTCCGCACCTCCTCTTCTTTGAATCTCACAGTTTCCATTGCTACTCTGCTTGTTTCCCTTACCTCACATAATTCCATATCCTTCTCCTTCGTGAATACCGAAGAAAAGAAATTGTTCAATATCTCCCCCATCTCTTTTGGCTCTGCAGATAGCTGTCCACTCTGACTCTCTAATGGACCAATTTTATTCCTTGTTATCCTTTTGCTATTAATATAGCTGTAGAAACCCTTTGGATTTACTTTCACCTTACTTGCCAAAGCAACCTCATATCTTCTTTTAGCTTTTCTAATTTCTTTCTTAATATTCTTTTTACATTCTTTATACTCCTCAAGCACCTCATTTACTCCATGCTGCCTATAAAGATTGTAGATCTCTCTCTTTTTCCGAACCGTGTCCAATTTCCCTTGAAAACCATGCCTCTTTCCATTTTTTACTATTTCCTTTCAACCGAACAGGGACATAAAGATTCTGTACTCTTAAAATTTCACCCTTAAATGTCCTCCATTTTTCTTCTACATCCTTCCCATAAAACAACATGTCCCAATTCACTCCTTTTAAATCCTTTCGCATCTCCTCAAAGTTAGCCTTTCTCCAAACAAAAATCTCAACCCTAGGTCCAGTTCTGACCCTCTCCATAATTATATTGAAACTAATGGTATTGTGATCACTGGACCCGAAGTGCTCCCCGACGCATACCTCCGCCACCTGCCCTGTCTCATTTCCTAACAGGAGGTCCAGCACTGCCCCTTCTCTAGTAGGTACCTCTATGTATTGCTGCAAAAAACTATCTTGCACACATTTTACAAACTCCAAACCATCCAGCCCTTTTACAGAATGTGTTTCCCAGTCTATGTGTGGAAAATTGAAATCTCCCACAATCACTACCTTGTGCTTACTACTAATATCTGCTATCTCCTTACATATTTGCTCTTCGAATTCTCGCTCCCCATTTGGCGGTCTATAATACACCCCTATAAGTGTTGCTACACCTTTCCCATTTCTCAGTTCCACCCAAATAGCCTCCCTAGACGAGCCCTCTAATCTATCCTGCCAAAGCACTGCTGTAATATCTTCCTTGACAAGCAATGCAATACCCCCACCTCTTGCCCCTCCAATTCTATCACCCCTGAAGCAACGAAATCCTGGAATATTTATTTGCCAATCACAGCCCTCCTGCAACCATGTTTCACTGATCGCCACAATATCATACTTCCATGTGTCAATCCAGGCTCTAAGCTCATCCACCTTTCTTACAATGCTCCTAGCATTAAAATATACACATTTAAGAAACCCACCACCACTTATTCTCTGTTTATTAATTTTTTCTTCTTTCTCCCCTACATTTTGGGTCCGAGTGCTTCCCTTCTCAGCCTCCTGCCTCCCACATTTTCCACAAGCTTTCTCTATTTGAGTCCCTCCCCCCAACCGTTCTAGTTTAAAGTCTCCCCAGTAGCCTTTCCAAATCTCCCCGCCAGGATATTGGTCCCCCTCGGGTTCAAGTGCAACCCGTCCTTTCTGTACAGGTCACACCTTCCCCAAAAGAGGTCCCAATGATCCAGAAATTTGAATCCCTGCCCGCTGCACCAGTTCCTCAGCCACGCATTTATCCTCCACCTCACTCCATTCCTACTCTCACCGTCGCGTGGCACAGGTAGTAATCCTGAGATTGTTACCTTTGTAGTCCTTCTCCTTAACTCTCCTCCCAACTCCCTAAATTCTCCTTTCAAGACCTCTTCTCTTTTTCTACCTATGTCATTGGTACCTATATGTACCACAACCTCAGGCTCCTCTCCCTCCGATTTCAGGATATCTTGGACGCGTTCAGACACATCCCTGACCCTGGCACCAGGGAGGCAAACTACCATCCGGGTCTCCTGACTGTGTCCACAGAATCGCCTATCCGACCCCCTAACCATAGAGTCCCCTATTACTATTGCCCTCCTCTTCTTTTCCCTACCCTTCTGAGCAATAGGGCTGGTCTCTGTGCCGGAGGCCCGGCCGCTGTTGCTACCCGCAGGAAGGCTGTCCCCCTCAACAGTACTCAAACAGGAGTACTTATTTTCAAGGTGTACAGCCACCGGGGTACTCACTAGTCCCTGCCTTTGCCCCTTGCCCTTCCGAACCATGACCCACTTGTCTGCCTCCCGTGGTCTTGGAGTGGCCACCTCCCTATGACTCTTTTCTATGACCTCCTCACTCTCCCTGATCAGACAGAGGTCATCGAGCTGCTGCTCCAGGTTCCTAACACGGTCCCTTAGGAACCCCATCTCTACGCACCTGATACAGATGTGAACGTCTGGAGGGGTATCAGACTCCATGACCTCCCACATCTGACATCCAGAGCAGTAAACTGCCCTGGCACTCATTCTCCCCCCCCCCCCCTTACCCTGGATACAATACAAACTGGTGGAGGAAATCAGCAGGGATCTGACTCCCAATCAGCTGCTTTCTCTTTGTCCTCTTCCACCAATCAGTGGCTTCCTCACTTATAGGAAACTTGAATGGAACGCAGATTCATTATTTCTACAAAGTCCTATAAAGCTGCAACATGACTTCCGGACTCTTACGCTCAATGCCCTGACCTATGAAAGCAAACATACCATACGCTTTAGCACTCTTTCTACTCTTTCCACATTCAGGGAGTTATGGACCTGGGCCCCAAGATCGCTCTGTAAATAAATGCTGTTAAGGGTCATGCAATTAATTGTATAATTTCCCTTTACATGTGACCACCTAAAGTTTGATTTAGTTTATTACTGTCATGTGTACAGTGAGAAGCTTTTTTGTTGCGTGCTATCAAATCAGTGAAAAGATTATATATGATTACAATCAAGCCATCCTCAATGTGCAGATGATACAGGATAAAGGGTCTGCTGTTGAAGTAAAGACCTAAAAGAGTGGAGAGATTGTAATGAATGATAGCAGATCCCCTTCTGGGTCATCTGGCTTTGGAGCTAGGGATGCAACACTTCAAACTACAACGTCTCACCTCAGATTAAACTCCATCTGCCATTTCTCCGCCTATTTCTGTAACTGATCTATATTCTGCCGTATACTCTGGGAGTTGTCCTCACAGTCAACGATCCCTGCAATCCACCTTATCTGATTCTGTCCCCTTTTCACCTTGTGCATTGTTACTTAATCTACCCATCTGCCATTCACCCTCCTCATCTGTACCCACCTATCATTTGCCTGGCTTTACCCCATTCCCACCTCTCTTTTTCAGCTTTCTCCCCCCTACTCCATCAGTCTGAAGACTTTTTTTTTAAATAACTATAGTTAGACATAGATTTTGGAAAAAGAGTGGCAATGATTCTTCCTGAACTATTTTGTAAAATAATGTGATTAATGCTATTGATTGGGGCTAGTATAGTAGAAATATTATTTCAGTAGCTTTATTGGGGCAACAATGGAAATGTGTTTATCAATTAATTTAAAAAAATAATTCATTGATCACAAGCTAGATATTTGATCCAGATCAGTGAAGTGAGTACAGAAGGTTTACTAAAAATCAAGCTACCTTACCAGGTTTATAATTATCTTTTGTACAAGATCAAAATCAATTTAATCCTCTTCAGTTGAGGCAAATTAATTCGATGATCCCATAAGAGACTAGAAAATTAGAAGTGATGGTGATTAAAACGTGCTTTTGAGTATAATAAAGGACACAGCTGGAGTAATTCATCCAGTAAGGCAGCTTTCTGTAGAACACGGATAGGTGACGCTTCCAGTCAGGCCCCATCTTCTGACCCATTCCTTATCTCCAGAGATGCTGCCTGTCCCAGCTGAGTTACTCTGACGTGTTGTGCCCATCTTCAGACTGATGGGGCTGGACACGAGATTTCTCACCTGGAAGGACTCCTGGGGTCCCTGGATGGATGTGAGTGAGGAGGTATAGGGATAGGTGTTACATCTTCTGCGGTTGCAGGGGATAAATATCTGGGGAGGGGGCAGTTTGGGTGGGAAGGGATGAGTGAACCAAAGAGTTATGGAGAGAGCAGAAGGGGTGGGGATGGGAAGATGTGACGTGGTGGGATCAGGTTGAAGGTGACGGAAATGTCGGAGGATGATGTGTTGGATACGATGGCTGGTGAGCTGTAAGGTGAGGACCAGGGGGACTCTATCTTTCGTCCATCTGGGATGAAGGGGAGCGAGAGCAGAACTATGGGACACAGAGGAGATGTGGGTGAGGGATCCACCTATGACAGCAGGAGGGAAACCATGCTTAATAAAGGAGGACATCTTGGATGTGTTAGAATGAAAAACCTCATCTTGGGAGAACCTCTCCCTCCTTCCCCTGTACTTTCCCCTGTGTCTACAGAAGATGTAACATGTGTCCCTATACCTCCTCTCTCAAATCCATCTCGGGACCCCAGCAGTCCTTCAACATGAGGCAGAGGTTTTATGTGCGCATCGGCGAGACCAATCGTACACCCGGTGACCAATTTGGAAAGGACTTGTACTTGGTCTGCCAAAGCCAAATAGATCTCCAGGTTGCCAACCACAAACTCCTCTTCGCATTCCCTCATTCCCACTATGCTTAACCTCCTACATTGCCAGAGTGAGGCCACATGCAAACTGGAGGAACAGCACTGCATATTCCGCTTGGGTAACTTACAGGCCAACAGCTTGAACATTGAATTTTCCACTTTTGGGTAACTCACCTAACCCCCCTCCCATTTTCACCCATCCCCTTTCCCCCCCTCTCTTCCCTGTGGCCCACTGACACTCACACCCATTTACCTTCATATCCTCTCCTTCCACCTAAATTCTTTCCTCTGCCTTCACAATTTGCAACTAAATTCTTATCTCACACCTGTCTTTTTATCTCTGGCCTTTATCCAACCGTCTTCCCATCAAAAATCCCGCCTCATTTGTATACACTTATCACTTGCCAGGATTTGTCCTGCCTCTCCTCTCTTCCAGCTTTCTTCACCTCCCAACCCCCTCCCTCCTTCCCCCCCAACCACAAATAATCTGTTCCTGACCCGAAGTGTCACCTATCCATGTTCTCCAGGGATGCTGCCTGACCCACTGAGCTACTCCATTAATTTGAGCCTTGTTTATGTAAAACCAGCATCTGCAGTTCTTTGTTCCTCCATGATTTTGAGTAACTTTTTTCAAGAAAGTTAATATTTGCAACAATTGATGTTGACGATGACAGAAATGTTACATAGAAAATAGCAGGAGGCCATTTGACCCTTCGAGCCAGCACCGCCATTCATTGTGATCATGGCTGACGTCCCTAATCAATAACCCGTGCCTGCCTTTTCCCCATATCCCTTGATTCCACTAGCCCCTAGAGCTCTATCTAACTCTCTCTTATATCCATCCAGTGATTTGGCCTCCACTGCCCTCTGTGGCAGGGAATTCCACAAATTCACAACTCTCTGGGTGAAAAAGTTTTTTCTCACCTCAGTCTTAAATGACCTCCCCTTTATTCTAAGACTGTGGCCCCTGGTTCTGGACTCGCCCAATATTGGGAACATTTTTCCAAATGTTGGAGGATGATGTTTTGGATGTGGTGGCTGGTGAGGTAAAAGATGAGGACCAGGAGAAGTCTGGCTTTGTTCCATCTAGGAGGAGAGGGGCAAATTGATGTTGATTTTCTTGGTACAGCGCTCAATTCCATGGGCTAACCAGATGGGTTAACCAGATTTACTGCTCATTTCTCTCAGATCTGCCGCTCTTTGATAACTTCAGATATTGTATTCTTAATTCATAAGTTCATAAGTTCTAGGAGCAGAATTAGGCCGTTTGGCCCATCAAGTCTACTCTGCCATTCAATCATAGCTGCTCTATCTTACCCTCTCAACCCCATTCTCCTGCCTTCTCCCAATAATCCCTGACACCCTCACTAATCAAGAATCTGTCAACCTTCGCCTTAAACCTATCCATTGACTTGGCCCCCGCAGCCTTCGGTGCCAATGAATTCCGCAGTTTCACCGCCCTTTGACTAAAGAAATCCCTCCACATCCCTTTTCTAAAGATACGTCCTTATATTCTGAGGCTATGGCCTCTGCTCCTAGACTCTCCCACTAGTGGAAAGATCCTCTCTACATTCACTCTATTTCACTATTCGATAAGTTTCTCTTTCATCCTTAGGAACTCCAGCAAGTATAGGCCCAGTGCCTTCAAACGCTCATCATATGTTAACCCAATCATTCCTGGGATCATTCTCGTAAAACTCCTCTGGACCCTCGCCAGCGGCAGCACATCCTTCCTCAGATACAGTTGGGGCCCACATTCAGCTAAAATTATTAAGTATTGCCTTGAGATGTGAAATGCTTGGATCGATCTATCTATCTATCTATCTATCTATCTATCTATCTATCTATCTATCTATCTATCTATCTATCTATCTATCTATCTATCTATCTATCTATCTATCTATCTATCTATCTATCTATCTATCTATCTATCTATCTATCTATCTATCTATCTATCTATCTATCTATCTATCTATCTTTAAAACTCTGTGTGTGTGTGTTTCTGCCTGTCATGTGGGTGCCAGCCTTCCTTTGATTCGTTGCTAAGCCAACACCACACGCAGAAACGCCGAGATTTTTTCCATTTCGGTAGAGATTTCACTTTTCATTCCAAGTATCCACTCCTGATTACATTTTGTCGTGTTTATGTACACATTTTTAATAAAATCCTTCTCCCCCCCCCCCCACCCCCTAAATTTCAAAATGTTTAAAAAAAAACAGCTCTCACCCATAGAATGTTGGTGAACGTTCCATCGTGTGATGTCACAATGCCCAATGCTCACAGATGTCCAATCGGAATGGATCCATTTACATATGCCTTTGCAGCAGCCCCAGCCCCAGCCCCTCCCCCCACCCCCGCAGCCTGTGTCGAAGCGCGTCATCACGTGTGTGGGAATAGAGAAAGAGGATTGGGGGTGATAGAGAATGGGGAACAGATGGACTGTCCCTACCCCTCCCCCTTCCACTCCCTCCCCACTATTTCCCCTCTCTCCCCCACCCCTCTCCCCCTCCCTCCACACTCTTCACCCTCCATCCCCTACCCCATCTCCATCCTCCCCTCCCTCCCCATCCCCCCACACCTCTCTCCCCCTCCCCATCCCTCTCTCCTCCCCCTCTCCTCACACTCTCCCTCTCCCCCCTCCTCCTCCCACCCCATCCCTCTCTCCCCCACCCCCTTCCCTCTCCCCTTCCCTCCCCCACCCCCTTCCCTCTCTCCCCCACCCCCTCCCCCCACCCCCTTCACTCTCTCCCCCTCCCCCCTCCCCACTCTTCCCCCTCCATCCACACTCTTCCCCCTCTACCCCCTACCCCTATCTCTGCTCTCTCTCTCTCTTTGATCTTTATCTTTTTCTCTGCCCTCTCTCTCTCTTCCACTCTGTCTGTGCACACTCTCTCTGCCCCCCCCTCTAGATGCACCTGAGAGGTGAGGGCTATTCATCAGTGGATAGGGTGGAGATGGGATAAAAGAAGCCAATTAATAAAATTAAAAGATATTATCAAGGGGTGTGATTAGTGTGTGTGTTTGTTGGTGCCAGATTCCCACCCCGCAACCGTGCTTTGGAGGAACAGACCCAACGGGTCTGCATTTGGTCTAGTCTATATTTAAAACCATGTGTGTGTGTGTGTTTCTGTGTGTATTTCTGCCTGTCTTGTGGCTGCCGGCCTTCCTTTGATTCGTTGCTACGCCAACACCACACGCAGAAACGCCGAGATTTTTTCCATTTCAGCAGTGATTTCACTATTCATTCCAAGTATCCACTCCTGATTACATTTCGTCGTGATTATATACACATTTTTAATAAAATCCTTCTCCACCCCACTCACTCATTTTGTCTCCTCCAAAAAAGGCCGCCATTTTTTTTCTTTCGCTAGCGATTTTCGCTCCGGGGTCTGAAGCACGTTCGGGGTCCAGACCCAACGGGTCTGCTCTTGGTCTAGTATAATATAAAAATGCATTCAAGACTCAGCCATCTATATTTTAGTTTGCATCATGTTACATTTACCAAATACCTTTGAGATAGCTGACAATCAGGTCACCTCACCTTTAAATTTCTTTGTAAACCTCTCTCAGTTTTAATATTCACTATTGGCATTGACTTTTTGATTTCTCTTCTCAAGAGCATCCTGGATTTTAATGATGTACATGAATAGCGCTGCGGTCTTCTGTTGCCTAGGTGCCAATTCGCTTTTCAAACCACCATGTCTTTTTGTGTTGATGATATAAAGATGCTGGCAAGTTGTGAAGGAAGAAATGAGCCCGCAAAGAGATATAAATAGGTTAATATTGTGAAGAAGAAGTTGTCAAGTGGTACATAACGTGAGAAAATGTGAGAGGAGGTAGTTAAGGCAGGTACTATAATGTCAATTAAAATACAATTAGACAGGTACATGGATAGGAAATATTTTGAGGACTATGAGCCAAATGAGAGCAAATGGGACTAGCTTAGTCAGCATCTTGATCAGCATAGATGAGTTGGACTGAAGGGCTTGTTTCCGTGCTGCATGACTATAAAATGTAGGATTATCTACTTTGGAAGGATGAATGAAAAAGGTAGTTATTTTTTTAAAGAGAGACATTAAAAGTTGTGATGCAAGACACAGGTTCCTAGTATGTGAAATACAGAAAGGTATAGCATTTAGTAAAACTTATTAAAGGCCACATCACCCCATTATTTCCCTGTGTCGTTCCTGTGAGCTACCTCAGGAAGATTTTTCATTCTACATAAATGCAGGTTGATGGTGTGGTTGTTAAAAATGATATCATCACAAAATAAAATCACCAGGGTGGTACGGTGGTGTAGCAGTTGAATTGCTGCCTTACAGCATCAGTGACCTGGGCTTGATTCTGACTACGGGTGTTTGTCTGTACAGAGTTTGTACGTTCTCCCCGTGACATGCATGGATTTTCTCCAAGATCTTCGGTTTCCTCCCACACTCCAAAGACGTACAGGTTTGTAGGTTAATTGGCTTGGTATAAATGTAAAATCTGTCCCTAGTGTGTGTGTAGGGTCGTGTACAGACAATGTGCGGGGGGGGGATTGCTGGTCAGTGCGGTCTCGGTGGGCCGAAGGGCCTGTTTCCGCAGTGTAGCCCTAAATTAAACTAAACCTACCAAGGGTTAAAATCAACCTTGTGGACCTCCGAAGATTACTAACGGAAGAGAAAAAGTAAGAGAAGAAAGGCAGATGAATCCAGGCTTACATGTGAGTTAAGATTTACTTTGATCAGAGCGCTCTGAAAAAGAAACTTGAAAACAGGTATTCAGATCAGAGAATGTTTCCCCACAGTGATGTTTGCCCTCTCTGATGGATTTAGATGCTGGTAGAAGGTCATGTAGATAATGTAATCTGCCCAGGATATGTAGGGATATGCTCTAACCAGAGAAAATAATTCCGGGTTCAGGAAAAGCTACTTCCCAACAACCATCAGGCTATTAAACATTACAAACATCTATTAAACTTTGAAATGCAAACTGTGTTGGTTGACTGGGCTTTAGTTTCGGTTTGCACTAATATTGTGTTTTTTCAATGTTTTTAATTTCTTTTTTTTGTTTGTTTATTATGTTATCTATTGAGTACCATGTTTACAGACCTGTTTGCTGCTACAAGAAATAATTTTAATTGGTCTTTTTAGACTTTAGTAACACAGCGTGGAAACAGGCCCTTCAGGCCTCTGAGTCCATGCCAACCAGCGATCACCCGGTACACTAAAACTATCCTACACACTTGGGATAATTTACAATTTTACCGAAGTTAATTAACCTACAAATGTGGGATGAAACTGGCGCACCTGGAGAAAACCCACACGGTTACAGGGAGAATGCATAAACTCTGTACAGATAGCACCCATAGTCAGGATCAAACCCAGGTCTGTCGCTGTAAGGCAGCAGCTCAACTGCTGCGCCATCGTGCCATTCAAATGTTTTGCTATATATGATAATTAAATACTCTTGACTCTCTCTTGATAGGTCTCCACTCCCTGATTTGCTTGTGAATATAAATGTTTGGCATAACCTGTTCTTAGGGACTTGAAAATTCCAATCATTATCTTCAGTTCTCATTGTGATTTATGGCTGGTTGGGGCTCACCATCCCACTGCCTTCTTGTTTTGTTAAACTTAGTGAATGGAGTGGTTCTTGTGAGCAGACATCAGCTTCAACGAATGTGGTAAATTTGCTTATGTTTGTTCCTTGATTTTGTCCCCCCAAAAAGTTTCTTAATGTTTACCTTTACTGTCCTCTTACTATCACTCATTCCCAATTACCTGCTGTCCTCACCTTTACAATAGCTACTAACATAGGTATTGCCATCATCTGGAAATGCCAGCTCAAAGCTACATAAAACATGGGAACCTCATAACCCTATCACTCAAAATTCAAGTGCTCATCCTTTAATTAATTACTTTGGTTAAATTAATCAGCGCAAAAAAGATAAAATATGCATAGTTTGGACAACTCACCACGTCTTGCACATCCTTCTATAGCTCCACATCTGCCTTCCACACTTTTTTAAATCAGTGCTTTTTCTTCGCCTTGCCCACTTTACACAAACATGTTTCCTGACCTAGGTAGGGTGCTTCATCCACCCACTCCAGGCTCAAACCTAATTAGTGGGGCCCAGAACAGTAAGAATCCTTGGAATTGATTCCGGCTGGAATTTGTCCATTTTCTTTCCGCTCAGCCCCAGAGCTCTAATTGCCATCAAATTACTTTAATATATGTCCGATATATTCTCATTTTGTCTCCCAGCCTTTCCATTTAATCTGTAGTTTTCCTCATCTCACAAAATAATTGACTGTTTTAAACTGATTTTTGATGTGTCAGTAGGAGAATATAGTGTTGTTTTATTGAGTTTAAGTCTCATGTTACGTTTCAGAATTGAACCAGTGGTGTATTGATAGATGTGGGTCAATAAGCAGCTCACAGCACCATAACAGTTCAAGTGGTGGCGCCATCCAGGGTGGCTGCCTCGCCTGCAGCTATCTGTCCTTTCATTATTTTTGATATTTTTACTCTGTTTTTAAAGTTTGTTTTTGGATGTCTTTTAGTCTTTTTTATGTGGGGTGAGGGTGAGGGAGGGGGAAACTGTCTTTCTTAGTCACTTCCTAGTCGAGGATACGACTATTCTCCGAGCCACATCTTCGCCCCCTCCTCGCGGCCTTCCATCTGATTTGGAGCGGCCTTTCCTGCCGGAGACCGGCCAGAACCTCAGCTTCAGCGCAGCACTGGATTCCATCACGGAGCGAGCAATGCCTTACCGGGAATCGCCGTGTTGGAGCTCCGGAGAGCTGGGACTGCCGACTTCGAACATCATGGAGCTGTTGCGTAGTTTCTAGCCATGGGCGGTGGGAGCTTCCAGCCGCTGGTGGTGCTGACTTTCCAGCTACTGGCAGCGCTGACTTTGACCTCGCGGCCGCTGAGAGTGTTCTTCCGTTCAAGGGCCTAAAACATCGGGCCACCGTGCGGCGACTGCGGAGTCCTCAATAGGCTCCGACCACGGGTGAACAGAGGAAGAGGACTGAACTTTGGTGCCTTCCCTCACAGTGGGAAACGTTGATTACGCTGTGGGGGGATGTTTTTTTATGTTTTATGTTAAACTCTAGAGTGTTGTGTTTATCTTATTTGTGTGCTGCATTGTGTGTGCTTAAGTAACTCAAATTTCACTGCACCAATTGGTGTATGTGACAATAAATGTCCTTTGTTCTTTGGAGAGAAGTCTGAATTTGATTTCAGCATGAATTATTATTGGATTTCTTGGTTTTACTCTAGATGTTGTAACATTTGCTCATGGAACCATGTTTTGCAAACATAAATGGTGTCTTCACTAATTGCAACATAGTCTTTACTTACCACATATCATTTAAACATGCCATGTAACATGAATGTTAATTCTGAATGAATTAATCCATTAATAACTATGGCCATTTAGGAAAACTCCACACATTATCATCATTTTGTTGGATATTTGAATGCCATCTGTGCACACAATCTATTTTTTGCTGACCTTTGCTTTATAATATACTAACATTTGCCAACAGGATAATAATCTCCATCCCCCTGCTGTTGACTGTACTTTCAAAAACGCAACTCAACCTACGGGATTCTGACTACGGGTGTTTGTCTGTACAGAGTTTGTACGTTCTCCCCGTGACCTGCATGGATTTTCTCCAAGATCTTCAGTTTCCTCCCACACTCCAAAGACGTACAGGTTTGTAGGTTAAATGGCTTGGTATAAATGTAAAATCTGTCCCTAGTGTGTGTGTAGGGTAGTGTACAGACAATGTGCGGGGGGATTGCTGGTCAGTGCGGTCTCGGTGGGCTGAAGGGCCTGTTTCCGCAGTGTATCCCTAAATTAAACTAAACCTACCAAGGGTTAAAATCAACCTTGTGGACCTCCGAAGATTACTAATGGAAGAAAAAAAGTAAAAGAAAGGCAGATGAATCCAGGCTTACATGTGAGTTAAGATTTACTTTGATCAGAGCGCTCTGAAAAAGAAACTTGAAAACAGGTATTCAGATCAGAAAATGTTTCCCCACAGTGATGTTTGCCCTCTCTGATGGAGTTAGATGCTGGTAGAAGGTCATGTAGATAATGTAATCTGCCCAGGATATGTAGGGATATGCTCTAACCAGAGAAAATAATTGCTTCAAGAAGGCACTGATAGTTGCAATGACTTTATTACATCAAAGCTGTCTATTAAGTAAGTTGTTTATAAAGTAGCATTACAACATCAAGGTGCCATCCAGAAATGCTTGGTAGTTGCCTGCAGGTCAGGCAGCATCAGCCCCTCACACCTCAAATCCTCTTTAAGGAAATAAGACATTCACTCCATCCATCAGGAAGAAGGTACAGGAGTCTGAAAACCGTGAACTCCGGGTTCAGGAAAAGCTACTTCCCAACAACCATCAGGCTATTAAACATTACAAACATCTATTAAACTTTGAAATGCAAACTGTGTTGGTTGACGGCTTTAGTTTCGTTTTGCACTAATATTGTGTTTTTTCAATGTTTTTAATTTCTTTTTTTTGTTTGTTTATTATGTTATCTATTGAGTACCATGTTTACAGACCTGTTTGCTGCTACATGAAATAATTTTAATTGGTCTTTTTAGACTTTAGTAACACAGCGTGGAAACAGGCCCTTCAGGCCTCTGAGTCCATGCCGACCAGCGATCACCCGGTACACTAAAACTATCCTACACACTTGGGATAATTTACAATTTACCGAAGTTAATTAACCTACAAATGTGGGACGAAACTGGCACACCTGGAGAAAACCCACACGGTTACAGGGAGAATGCATAAACTCTGTACAGATAGCACCCATAGTCAGGATCAAACCCAGGTCTGTCGCTGTAAGGCAGCAACTCAACTGCTGCGCCATCGTGCCATTCAAATGTTTTGCTATATTTGATAATTAAATACTCTTGACTCTCTCGTGATAGGTTTCCACTCCCTGATTCGCTTGCGAATATAAATGTTTGGCATAACCTGTTCTTAGGGACTTGAAAATTCCAATCATTATCTTCAGTTCTCATTGTGATTTATGGCTGGTTGGGGCTCACCAGCCCACTGCCTTCTTATTTTGTTAAACTTAATGAATGGAGTGGTTCTTGTGAGCAGACATCAGCTTCAACGAATGTGGTAAATTTGCTTATGTTTGTTCCTTGATTTTGTCCCCAAAAAAAGTTTCTTAATGTTTACCTTTACTGTCCTTTTACTATCACTCATTCCCAATTACCTGCTGTCCTCACCTTTACAATAACTGCTAACATAGGTATTGCCATCATCTGGAAATGCCAGCTCAAAGCTACATAAAACATGGGAACCTCATAACCCTATCACTCAAAATACAAGTGCTCATCCTTTAATTAATTATTTTGGTTAAATTAATCAGCGCAAAAAAGATAGAAATATGCATAGTTTGGACAACTCACCACGTCTTGCACATCCTTCTATAGCTCCACATCTGCCTTCCACACTTTTTGAAATCAGTGCTTTTTCTTCGCCTTGCCCACTTTACACAAACATGTTTCCTGACCTAGGTAGGGTGCTTCATCCACCCACTCCAGGCTCAAACCTAATTAGTGGGGCCCAGAACAGTAAGAATCCTTGGAATTGATTCCGGCTGGAATTTATGTCCATTTTCTTTCCGCTCAGCCCCAGAGCTCTAATTGCCATCAAATTACTTTAATATATGTCTGATATATTCTCATTTTGTCTCCCAGCCTTTCCATTCAATCTGTAGTTTTCCTGATCTCACAAAATAGTTGTCTGTTTTAAACTGATTTTGGATGTGTCAGTAGGAGAATATAGTGTTGTTTTATTGAGTTTAAGTCTCATGTTACGTGTCAGAATTGAACCAGTGGTGTATTGATAGATGTGGGTCAATAAGCAGCTCACAGCACCATAACAGTTCAAGTGGTGGCGCCATCCAGGGTGGCTGCCTCGCCTGCAGCTATCTGTCCTTTCATTCTTTTTGATATTTTTAGTCTGTTTTAAAGTTTGTTTTTGGAGGTCTTTTAGTCTTTTTTATGTGGGGTGAGGGTGAGGGAGGGGGAAACTGTTTTTCTTAGGCACTTCCTGGTCGAGGATACGACTATTCTCCGAGCCACATTTTCGCCCCCTCCTCGCGGCCTTCCATCTGATTTGGAGCGGCCTTTCCTGCCGGAGACCGGCCAGAACCTCAGCTTCAGCGCAGCACTGGATTCCATCACGGAGCGAGCGATGCCTTACCGGGAATCGCCGTGTTGGAGCTCCGGAGAGCTGGGACTGCCGACTTCGAACATCATGGAGCTGTTGCGTAGTTTCCAGCCACGGGCGGTGGGAGCTTCCAGCCGCTGGTGGCGCTGACTTTCCAGCTACTGGCAGCGCTGACTTTGACCTCGCGGCCGCTGAGAGTGTTCTTCCGTTCAAGGGCCTAAAACATCGGGCCACCGTGCGGCGACTGCGGAGTCCTCAATAGGCTCCGACCACGGGTGAACAGAGGAAGAGGACTGAACTTTGGTGCCTTCCCTCACAGTGGGAAACGTTGATTACGCGGTGGGGGGATGTTTTTTTTATGTTTTATGTTAAACTCTAAAGTGTTGTGTTTATCTTATTTGTGTGCTGCATTGTGTGTGCTTAAGTAACTCAAATTTCACTGCACCAATTGGTGTATGTGACAATAAATGTCCTTTGTTCTTTGGAGAGAAGTCTGAATTTGATTTCAGCATGAATTATTATTGGATTTCTTGGTTTTACTCTAGATGTTGTAACATTTGCTCATGGAACCATGTTTTGCAAACATAAATGGTGTCTTCACTAATTGCAACATAGTCTTTACTTACCACATATCATTTAAACATGCCATGTAACATGAATGTTAATTCTGAATGAATTAATCCATTAATAACTATGGCCAATTAGGAAAACTCCACACATTATCATAATTTCGTTGGATATTTGAATGCCATCTGTGCACACAATCTATTTTTTGCTGACCTTTGCTTTATAATATACTAACATTTACCAACAGGATAATAATCTCCATCCCCCTGCTGTTGACTGTACTTTCAAAAACGCAACTCAACCTACGGGATTCTGACTACGGGTGTTTGTCTGTACAGAGTTTGTACGTTCTCCCCGTGACCTGCATGGATTTTCTCCAAGATCTTCGGTTTCCTCCCACACTCCAAAGACGTACAGGTTTGTAGGTTAATTGGCTTGGTATAAATGTAAAATCTGTCCCTAGTGTGTGTGTAGGGTAGTGTACAGACAATGTGCGGGGGGGGATTGCTGGTCAGTGCGGTCTCGGTGGGCTGAAGGGCCTGTTTCCGCAGTGTATCCCTAAATTAAACTAAACCTACCAAGGGTTAAAATCAACCTTGTGGACCTCCGAAGATTACTAATGGAAGAAAAAAAGTAAAAGAAAGGCAGATGAATCCAGCCTTACATGTGAGTTAAGATTTACTTTGATCAGAGCGCTCTGAAAAAGAAACTTGAAAACAGGTATTCAGATCAGAAAATGTTTCCCCACAGTGATGTTTGCCCTCTCTGATGGAGTTAGATGCTGGTAGAAGGTCATGTAGATAATGTAATCTGCCCAGGATATGTAGGGATATGCTCTAACCAGAGAAAATAATTGCTTCAAGAAGGCACTGATAGTTGCAATGACTTTATTACATCAAAGCTGTCTATTAAGTAAGTTGTTTATAAAGTAGCATTACAACATCAAGGTGCCATCCAGAAATGCTTGGTAGTTGCCTGCAGGTCAGGCAGCATCAGCCCCTCACACCTCAAATCCTCTTTAAGGAAATAAGACATTCACTCCATCCATCAGGAAGAAGGTACAGGAGTCTGAAAACCGTGAACTCCGGGTTCAGGAAAAGCTACTTCCCAACAACCATCGGGCTATTAAACATTACAAACATCTATTAAACTTTGAAATGCAAACTGTCTTGGTTGACTGGGCTTTAGTTTCGTTTTGCACTAATATTGTGTTTTTTCAATGTTTTTAATTTCTTTTTTTTGTTTGTTTATTATGTTATCTATTGAGTACCATGTTTACAGACTTGTTTGCTGCTACAAGAAATAATTTTAATTGGTCTTTTTAGACTTTAGTAACACAACGTGGAAACAGGCCCTTCAGGCCTCTGAGTCCATGCCGACCAGCGAACACCCGGTACACTAAAACTATCCTACACACTTGGGATAATTTACAATTTACCGAAGTTAATTAACCTACAAATGTGGGACGAAACTGGCGCACCTGGAGAAAACCCACAAGGTTACAGGGAGAATGCATAAACTCTGTACAGATAGCACCCATAGTCAGGATCAAACCCAGGTCTGTCGCTGTAAGGCAGCAGCTCAACTGCTGCGCCATCGTGCCATTCAAATGTTTTGCTATATATGATAATTAAATACTCTTGACTCTCTCTTGATAGGTCTCCACTCCCTGATTCGCTTGTGAATATAAATGTTTGGCATAACCTGTTCTTAGGGACTTGAAAATTCCAATCATTATCTTCAGTTCTCATTGTGATTTATGGCTGGTTGGGGCTCACCATCCCACTGCCTTCTTGTTTTGTTAAACTTAATGAATGGAGTGGTTCTTGTGAGCAGACATCAGCTTCAACGAATGTGGTAAATTTGCTTATGTTTGTTCCTTGATTTTGTCCCCAAAAAAAGTTTCTTAATGTTTACCTTTACTGTCCTCTTACTATCACTCATTCCCAATTACCTGCTGTCCTCACCTTTACAATAGCTGCTAACATAGGTATTGCCATCATCTGGAAATGCCAGCTCAAAGCTACATAAAACATGGGAACCTCATAACCCTATCACTCAAAATTCAAGTGCTCATCCTTTAATTAATTACTTTGGTTAAATTAATCAGCGCAAAAAAGATAAAAATATGCATAGTTTGGACAACTCACCACGTCTTGCACATCCTTCTATAGCTCCACATCTGCCTTCCACACTTTTTGAAATCAGTGCTTTTTCTTCGCCTTGCCCACTTTACACAAACATGTTTCCTGACCTAGGTAGGGTGCTTCATCCACCCACTCCAGGCTCAAACCTAATTAGTGGGGCCCAGAACAGTAAGAATCCTTGGAATTGATTCCGGCTGGAATTTATGTCGATTTTCTTTCCGCTCAGCCCCAGAGCTCTAATTGCCATCAAATTACTTTAATATATGTCCGATATATTCTCATTTTGTCTCCCAGCCTTTCCATTCAATCTGTAGTTTTCCTCATCTCACAAAATAATTGACTGTTTTAAACTGATTTTTGATGTGTCAGTAGGAGAATATAGTGTTGTTTTATTGAGTTTAAATCTCATGTTATGTGTCAGAATTGAACCAGTGGTGTATTGATAGATGTGGGTCAATAAGCAGCTCACAGCACCATAACAGTTCAAGTGGTGGCGCCATCCAGGGTGGCTGCCTCGCCTGCAGCTATCTGTCCTTTCATTCTTTTTGATATTTTTACTCTGTTTTAAAGTTTGTTTTTGGAGGTCTTTTAGTCTTTTTTATGTGGGGTGAGGGTGAGGGGGAGGGAGGGGGAATCTGTTTTTCTTAGTCACTTCCTGGTCGAGGATACGACTATTCTCCGAGCCACATCTTCGCCCCCTCCTCGTGGCCTTCCATCTGATTTGGAGCGGCCTTTCCTGCCGGAGACCGGCCAGAACCTCAGCTTCAGCGCAGCACTGGAGTCCATCACGATGCAAGCGATGCCTTACCGGGAATCGCCGTGTTGGAGCTCCGGAGAGCTGGGACTGCCGACTTCGAACATCATGGAGATGTTGCGTAGTTTCCATCCACAGGCGGTGGGAGCTTCCAGCCGCTGGAGGCGCTGACTTTCCAGCTACTGGCAGCGCTGACTTTGACCTCGCGGAGCCTGGGATCTCTCGCCAGTGTTGAATCTCCGCCTAGCTCGGCCAGTGGACTTCGGAAGCTGCGGTCTCCGGTAGGAAGTGGTCGATTCGGAGGCTCCGGGCCGCTGAGAGTGTTCTTCCGTTCAAGGGCCTAAAACATCGGGCCACCGTGCGGCGACTGCGGAGTCCTCAATAGGCTCTGACCACGGGTGAACAGAGGAAGAGGACTGAACTTTGGTGCCTTCCCTCACAGTGGGAAACGTTGATTACGCGGTGGGGGGATGTTTTTTTATGTTTTATGTTAAACTCTAAAGTGTTGTGTTTATCTTATTTGTGTGCTGCATTGTGTGTGCTTAAGTAACTCAAATTTCACTGCACCAATTGGTGTAAGTGACAATAAATGTCCTTTGTTCTTTGGAGAGAAGTCTGAATTTGATTTCAGCATGAATTATTATTGGATTTCTTGGTTTTACTCTAGATGTTGTAACATTTGCTCATGGAACCATGTTTTGCAAACATAAATGGTGTCTTCACTAATTGCAACATAGTCTTTACTTACCACATATCAATTAAACATGCCATGTAACATGAATGTTAATTCTGAATGAATTAATCCATTAATAACTATGGCCAATTAGGAAAACTCCACACATTATCATCATTTCGTTGGATATTTGAATGCCATCTGTGCACACAATCTATTTTTTGCTGACCTTTGCTTTATAATATACTAACATTTGCCAACAGGATAATAATCTCCATCCCCCTGCTGTTGACTGTACTTTGAAAAACGCAACTCAACCCACGTGTGGCCAAGTCTTTGTTGGACACAGATTTGAATAAACAGATTCATTGATTGGTAACAAATTTATCAATAGAAAAACATGTGTTCTTCAATCAGTGAAAGTGAATATTTCAAAAACCTTTAAGAAAAAAAGTCACACCTTTAAGTGTAACTGTCATTTGTTTTATTGCAACATGAGGGAGAATAGAAGCAAGGAAGTGCGGATGCTGGTTACAAAAAAGGACACAAAGTGCTGGAGTAATTCAGCAGGTCAGGCAGCATCGCGAGAGAAGGTGGAAAGGTGATGATTCGTGTCGTGGCCCTTCTGCATTCTGATTGTAGGGTGGGGGGTGGAAGAATTCTAGACGAGAGGAGGGGCAAGACAAAGCCTGGCAGGTAACAGGTTGATACAGGTGAGGAGGGTTTTTTGATAGGCAGATGCTCACGTTAATTTATGTCCCCATGTTACAGGAGAAATACGTACAAGCTGCTGCAATCTTTCCCCCGTCCTTCAATTGCAATCAGAAACACTTTATGGGGAAAATTATTGGTGAGAAAGTGAAATCCTCGGCTGCTTCCATGGACGTGGCTTTGTTGCAACATCATGGGATGGAAAGAGGTGGCCAAGGGGATTGATGTAGTTGGTTAAGAAGTAGGCAATGGTGGACCAAAGGTCCTGGTTCTCTACTGTATGTCTATAACTCCATGAGATACAAGGGTGGTATAGCACTGCAAATTTTGTAGTAAAGCATCAGCCACCACCTTATTTCCAATGTATCCTTTATAATTATATACTGTATGACTTAGAAGTGGACAGGTTGGTTAGTAAGTTTGCAGATGACAACAAGATTGCTGGGGTCATGGACTGTGATTGACTGATAATACTACATTTATCCAGAACCCAACCCTTGATTAATGTAACTGATGATTCTAGAGGAGATTGTAGTCAACAGTTATTCCATTGTATTCAAAAAGCAATAAACTGCTGGAAATGTGAAACAAAAATTGAAAATACTGGAAACACTCGGCAGGTCAGGCAGCAACTATGGTGAGAGAATCAAATGTGCCGAGTCAGTTTGATGACCTTTCTTGAGACCATCAGAAAAGTAAATTGTTGCTTGGTTTTCTTTGCATCAGAACTTTCAGCTCCTTGACTTTTATTGCTCCCTCGTGGTCATTGTCAACAATCGTACATGAAGAATACGGTCACACAAGGGCATTTTGTCCCCCCAATTATTGTTAAGAAAATGAATAACTCGATGTTTGAAATGTAACTTCAATAAGGAATGAGAAAACTATTGTTGATGAGAGAGGAGAAAACGAATCAGAATTTTTTACTTAGCAGGGCAGGAAACTGAACAATGTCAGATTTATGTGAGTCTTTATAGTTAGGCTTGCATGCGTGTATAAGGTTTGAGTTGTAATCTGGACTTTCATCATCAGTAAAACCAGGAATACAAAAGGAAATATTAATTCCACAAGAAGCTAGAAATTCCATAAAGGTAGAAATACACAACAGACCATCAGAAAAGTAAATTGTTGCTTGGTTTTCTATACATCAGAACTTTCAGCTCTTTGACTTTTATTGCTCCCTCATGCTCATTGGAGGGACTCACCCCCGCAGTACACTCTTGGCTCCAATTGTTGATTTCGCTGTAAATAGGGGCTAGAGCATCAGAATCCCTGGAGTAACAGAATGAATTAATGAATACTTCATTGTCACATGTGACAAATCACAGTGAAATTCTTTGCTTGCATACCCAAGGTAAGCAATAGTTGCCCCATAAAGAGCACCGACAAAGTATCCAATGTATATAAAGTATTCAAATCATTTCCCTGGCTGTTCCACTGCTTTTCTTTGAAGTGGAAGGAAACTGCAGTAAGTAAGATGTCCCCTTAACCTTCCTGTTGTAAGATTTAGCTGTGATTTGATTCTGCTATTTTGTTTGGCATGTCTATCTGACCATTTAGCTCTCTTTAAGGAAGTTCTTCTCAAGTGCAGTATTTTTTTTAGTTCTGGTTATATTGAGGTCACCTAGCATGTGTTTGTGTATAAAATCAAGTAATTTGCTTCAACAGTGTTCTCTACTCTCAGCAAAACTAACCTGCTCACAATTTGCTTAGTGGACCCATATCATTAACATAGGGGGAAAAAAAAAAGTATTCATTCTCATGAACCTCACCCATTATTTCCTCTTATAAACCTCACACATAAAATCCCCTCCACAACCTAGTTTGCTTTATCTCAAAAGCATCATGTTCCTTAAATGTTAACTGATTTGCCCTGCAGTGACTTACATCTATCCTATTATTAAATCATTGCGGTGTAAGTACCACATCCATCTGTCCTCCAGAATAGAGTTCATCATTTAGCCTGTAATAGGCCGGGGGAGAAACAACTTGAAATATCCTTGAGTTGAATGGTAAATGTGAGGCTAACAGAATAATTCAGAGACTGATCTTTTGAACTCCCCTGAAAGTGTTACACACCCGCTTGCCAATTATGGGATATCCCTCTTAAATGTGACAATCTACTTTGGATACCTCTGTTAGGCCACAAATAATTTGTTCAGCAATTCAAACGCTTTCATTTGTTACAATCCATTACATTCAAGAAGAATAAAATGTCAATGTAAGTGAATTTCAATTTAAAAAAAAACTGAGACAGGAGTGTGCGGAAACAATGCCAAATTATTAATGGGGGAGATGATTCAGGTAGAGGAAAAAAACAAACAAGTGCAGGAGTTTGCTATTCGGGCCTTTGAGCCATTCAATATGATCATTACCCCATTCCTGCTTTCCCCCCCCATATCCCTAAGGTACACAGTTCAGCTGACGCAGAAAAGGGCTGGCAATTATTTCTACTTGCAAGACAGGAATTTATTGATGCCGTTAAATTAGATGAACTGAAGAAAAATGTTCGAACTCTTTTCAAAAATTGTGCATTGTAATCAGGAGAGAACCTCCACCTATACAGATCTTTCATATCCTCAGGAGAGCCAAAAGCATTTTATCAGAAGATATCTTCCATCGTGGAATTCAGACTCCTTTTCAGACTCTCCAGCTGGTCCTCAGACTACTGGTACTCACAAACTCGCAGAGTGTGTGAAGATTAGAGAGGTTGCCCTGAAAGCAGTCTGAAGAAGGGTCTCAACATCACCTCTTCCATTTCTCTAGAGATGCTGCCTGACTCGCAGAGTAACTCCAGCATTTTAAACAAAAGCCAAACAGAAAATTAGTTTGGCCAAATATCCTTTATCTATACCATATATTTTTTATGATTGTACAACCGTAGTTACACCAGGATAGTATCTATACAAGGATTTTCCTGCTGAAACATAGGCAGAATTTCTACGGAGTTTCAGGGAGACCCTTCTTCAGACTGAGAGCGAGAGATATTGAAGGTAAATAGAACGAGTGAATTAAAGATATTGTTTACCTTCTATATTTCTCATTTCCTTTTCCCCTGACTCTCAGTCTGAAGAACGGTCTCAATAGACAATAGACAATAGGTGCAGGAGTAGGCCATTTGGCCCTTCGAGCCAGCACCGCCATTCAATGTGATCATGGCTGATCATCCCCAATCAGTCACCCGTTCCTGACTTCTCCCCATATCCCCTGACTCCGCTATTTTTAAGAGCCCTATCTAGCCCTCTCTTGAAAGCATCCAGAGAAACTGCCTCCACCGCTCTCTGAGGCAGAGAATTCCACACTCATCACTCTATGTGAGAAAAAGTGTTTCGTCGTCTCCGTTCTAAATAGAAACATAGAAACATAGAAAATAGGTGCAGGAGTAGGCCATTCGGCCCTTCGAGCCTGCACCACCATTCAATATGATCATGGCTGATCATCCAACTCAGTATCCCGTACCTGCCTTCTCTCCATAACCCCTGATCCCTTTAGCCACAAGGGCCACATCTAACTCCCTCTTAAATATAGCCAATGAACTGGCCTCAACTACATTCTGTGGCAGAGAATTCCACAGATTCACCACCCTCTGTGTGAAAAATGTTTTTCTCATCTCGGTCCTAAAAGAGTTCCCCCTTATCCTTAAACTGTGACCCCTTGTTCTGGACTTCCCCAACATCGGGAACATTCTTCCTGCATCTAGCCTGTCCAACCCATTAAGATTTTGTTTGTACATTTCTATAAGATCCCCCCTCAATCTTCTAAATTCTAGCGAGTACAAGCCGAGTCTATCCAGTCTTTCTTCATATGAAAGTCCTGACATCCCAGGAATCAGTCTGGTGAACCTTCCCTGTACTCCCTCTATGGGAAGAATGTCTTTCCTCAGATTAGGAGACCAAAACTGTATGCAATACTCCAGGTGTGGTCTCACCAAGACCCTGTACAACTGCAGTAGGACCTCCCTGCTCCTATACTCAAATCCTTTTGCTATGAATGCTAACATACCATTCGCTTTCTTCACTGTCTGCTGCACCTGCATGCCTACTTTCATTGACTGGTGTACCATGACACCCAGGTCTCGTTGCATCTCCCCTTTTCCTAATCGGCCACCATTCAGATAATAGTCTACTTTCCTGTTTTTGCCACCAAAGTGGATAACCTCACATTTATCCACATTATACTGCATCTGCCATGCATTTGCCCACTCACCCAGCCTATCCAAGTCATCTTGCAGCCTCCTAGCATCCTCCTCACAGCTAACACTGCCCCCCAGGTTCGTGTGAACCGCAAACTTGGAGATGTTGCATTCAATTCCCTCGTCCAAATCATTAATATATATTGTAAATAGCTGGGGTCCCAGCACTGAGCCTTACGGTACCCCACTAGTCACTGCCTGCCATTCTGAAAAGGACCCGTTTATTCCTACACTTTGCTTCCTGTCTGCCAGCCAGTTCTCTATCCACATCAATACTGAACCCCCAATACCGTGTGCTTTAAGTTTGTATAATAATCTCTTATGTGGGACCTTGTCGAAAGCCTTCTGAAAGTCCAGATATATCACATCCACTGGTTCTCCCTTATCCACTCTACTAGTTACATCCTCAAAAAATTCTAAAAGATTCATCAGACATTATTTACCTTTCATAAATCCATGCGGACATTGTCCAATGATTTCACCACCTTCCAAATGTGCTGCTATCACATCTTTAATAACTGACTCTAGCAGTTTCCCCACTACCGATGTTAGACTAACTGGTCTGTAATTCCCCGTTTTCTCTCTCCCTCTCTTTTTAAAAAGTGGGGTTACATTAGCTACCCTCCAATCCTCAGGAACTACTCCAGAATCTAAAGAATTTTGAAAAATTATCACTAATGCATCCACTATTTCTGGGGCTACTTCCTTAAGTACTCTGGGATGTATCGGCCTTAAAGGGACCACATCACCCCGATCCTGGCCTCTCTCCACTGGCTCCCTGTGCGGTTCCATATAAACTTCAAGATCCTCCTCCATGTCTATAAAGCCCTCAATGGGCTTGACCCACCTACATAAAAAGTCTTCTCACCCACCACTCCACCTCCAGGCCCCTCAGATCGGCCGACTTGGGGTTGCTGAATATCCCACGGTCTAGGCATTAGCTCAGGGGCGACCGCGCCTTTGCGGTTGCAGCCCCTAGACTGTGAAACAGCATCCCCTTTCCCATCAGAACTGCCCCTCCATCAACTCTTTTAAGTCAAGACTAAAGACTTATCTATACTCCCAAGCCTTTCCTGACATCCTCTGAGTGAGGGCTACATGTATATATGTATGTAGTTTGTTTTGTTTGTGCTATTCTTATAACAAATGTAAAGCACTTTGGCCAACGAGAGTTGTTTTTTTAAATGTGCTATATAAATAAATGTGACTTGACTTGACTTTAATCCATTTAATTTACCTAACACCACTTCCCGGCTAACCTGGATTTCACTCAGTTCCTCCATCTCATTTGACCCCCGGTCCCCTGCTATTTCCGGCAGATTATTTATGTCTTCCTTAGTGAAGTCAGAACCAAAGTAGTTATTCAATTGGTCTGCCATGTCCTTGTTCCCCATGATCAATTCACCTGTTTCTGACTGCAAGGGACCTACATTTGCTTTAACTAATCTTTTTCTCTTCACATCTCTATAAAAGCTTTTGCAGTCAGTTTTAAGTTCCCGGGCAGTTTTCTTTCATAATCTATTTTCCATTTCCTAATTAAGCCCTTTGTCCTCCTCTGCTGGACTCTGAATTTCTCCCAGTCCTCTGATAAGCTGCTTTTTCTATCTAAGTTGTATGCTTCATCTTTTGTTTTGATAGTATCCCTGATTTCCCTTGTTAACCACGGATGCACTACCTTCCCCGATTTATTCTTTTGCCAAACTGGGATGAACAATTGTTGTAGTTCATCCATGCGGTCTTTAAATGCCTTCCATTGCATACCCACCGTCAACCCTTTAAAATACAATTGCCAGTCTATCTTGGCCAATTCACATCTCATACCCTCAAAGTTACCTTTCTTTAAGTTCAGAACCCTTGTCTCGACCGTAAACGTCACCTACTCCTTCTCCCAGAGCTGCTGCCTGACCCCAGTATTTTGTGTCTACCTCCGGTGTAAACCAGCATCTGCAGATCCTTCCGATCAGATCCATCAGATACTTGATGCTTTGCATTATTCTCGTACAGTACACTATCTCCAGGACAAGCAAGGCAAATGACCTGAACAAGGAAATAATTAAAATGAGTCGAATGCAGGACCATGACCTGAAACATCAAATATTGCTTTGCCTGCACAGATGCTGCTTTACCCACTGAGTTTCTCCAGCAGTTTGTTATACAGAATGTATTCAGACCCCTTCACTTTTTCTACATTTTGTTACGTTACAGCCTTATTCTAAAATGGATTAAATTCATTTTTTTTATCAATCTACACACAATACCCCATAATAAAAAAAGCAAAAACAACTGTTTAGAAATTTTTGCAAAGTAATTAAAAAGAAATAACTGAAATATCACATTTGCATAAGTATTCAGACCCTTTACTCATTACTTTGTTGAGGCACCTTTGGCAGCGATTACAGCCTCAGGACTTCTTGGGTATGACGCTACAAACTTGGCACACCTGTATTTGGGTAATTTCTCCTATTCTTCTCTGCATATCCTCTCAAGCTCTGTCAGGTTGGATGGGGAGCATTGATGCACAGCTATTTTCAGGTCCCTCAAGAGATGTTCGATCGGGTTCAAGTCCGGGCTCTGGCTGGGCCACTCAAGGACATTCACAGACTTGTCACAAAGCCACTCCTGCATGGTCTTGACTGTGTGCTTAGGGTCGTTATCCTGTTGGAAGGTGAACCTCTGCCCCAGTCTGAGGTCCAGAACGCTCTGGAGCAGGTTTTTATCAAGGCTCTCTCTGTACTTTGCTCCGTTCATCTATTCTTCGATCCTGACTAGTCTCCCAGTTCCTGCCACTGAAAAACATCCCCATAGCGTGATGCTGCCACCATCATGCTTTACCATAGGTATAGTATTGGCCAGGTGATGAGCGGTGCCTGGTTTTCTTCAGACGTGGCATTCAGGCCAAAGAGTTCAATCTTGGTTTCATCAGATTGGAGAATCTTGTATAGGTGCCTTTTGGCAAACTCCAAGCGGGCTGTCGTGTGCCTATTACTGAGGAGTGGCTTCCGTCTGGTCACTCTACCATAAAGGCCTGATTTGTGGAGTGCTGCAGACATAGTTGTCCCTCTAGGAGGTTCACGCATTGTCACAGAGGAACTCTGGAGCTGTGTCAGAGTGACCATCGGGTTCTTGGTCACCTCCCTGACCAAGGCCCTTCTCTCCCGATTGCTCAGTTTGACCGGGTGGCCAGCTCTATGAAGAGTCCTGGTGGTTCCAAAGTTCTTCCATTTAAGAATGACAGAGGCCACTGTGCTCTTTGGGACCTGCAATGCTGCAGAAATTGTTTTATACCCTTCCCCAGATCTGTGTCTCAACACAATCCTGTCTCGGAGGTCTACAGACAATTCCTTCATCTTCATAGCTTGGTGTTTGCTCTGACATGCACTGTCAACTGTTGAACCTAATATAGACAGGTGTGTGCCTTTCCAAATCATGTACAATCAATTTAATTTACCACAGGTGGACTCCAATGAAGTTGTAGAAACATTTCAAAGATAATCAATGAAAACAGGATGCACCTAGGCTCAACTTTGAGTGTCACAGCAAAGGGTCTGAATACTTACGTAGAATGTGATATTTCATTTATTTCTTTTATTTTCTTTGCAAAAATTTCTAAACACCTGTTTTTGATTTTTTAAATTGTATCGTATTGTATTGTATTGTATCTTTATTGTCATTTCCTGAGTATTCGCATACCCAGAGGAAACAAAAAAACGTTCCTCAACCAGTGTCCATTTCAGTGTGCAGTAAAAAATAAATAGAAGTAAAAATACATATATCATGAACAAATTAACACTCTACTCTCTACTAAACATCAACAGGCGTTCCCATCGGCAGCGGCACGACAGTGGCTCTGCTGCAGTGTGTCCAGGTTGGTGGTTGGTGCACGATACTTTGGCAGGGGGCAAAGTCCGTTTATCAGTCTTATAACCTGCGGGAAGAAGCTGAGGAGCATCCTGCTGGTTTTGCACCTAATGCTCCGGTACCTCTTCCCAGATGGCAGGATGGAGAATATGTGATGCGATGGGTGGTAGGGGTCTTTGATGATGGAGATGACTCTGCTGATACATCTCTTCCTGTATATGTCCAGCAGGAAAGGGAGTGGAGCACCAATAATCCTGCTGGCGGTCTTCACAATCCTGTCTAGTTGGTGCTGTTCGTACGCCTTGCAGCTCCTGAACCAGGAAGTGATGCCGTAGGTTAATGTGCTCTCGATTGTCCCCCTATAAAAAGTTCGTAGGTGTGTAGTGGGGAGACCTGCTTTACGTAGTCTTCGGAGAGGGTGTAGTCGCTGCTAGGCTCTCTTGACCAGTGCTGTGGTGTTGGTCGTGGACGTCAGGTCATCTGACAGGTGGAGTCCTAGGAACTTCACGCTGTTGACCCTTTCCACATCAGTGGTATAGTGTGTAGATTGATGATTATAACAATGAATTTAATCCATTTTAGAATAAGGCTGCAACATAACACATAGTGGAAAAAGTGAAGGGGTCTGAATACTTTCTGAATGCACTGTATTTTTTTTTTTAAAGACACCAAAAATACAAACGCATATGCTTCAACTAATGGGGTCAGTATTAGATATGGATGCCAACATAATCAGCAAATGGTATTATATTGACTGTGCACCTGGTGTTCTATTCTTGACATCACACAATTTGAATTAGATCTTCTTGTGCTCAGAGAAAATGGGTAATTAGTAATGCAATGCAGAGCCTATTAACAATCTCTGATTGAGTCATATTTCAAAAGCTATCAGTAATTATATCCTCCACTCCACGATTTATTGTGCTGCCCATGTCCGACGAAGGAACTTAAGGGGATTTTCTTTTAGGAATTTTGTCATGAACCTCACTTTGATACCTGAATGGAGTGTGGACAACTGTGAATTCAATTCCATCATAATTTCATCTCATTTAAATGCATGTGAAATTAAAATTGGAGCCATCCAAATGGATTTGTTCAGCACTTGAAACTAAAGCTTTGGATTGAAAACAATCTTAAACCAACACCAGCTGTGCCAATAATACAAATAAATAGGATCTTAGTGTTCTGGTGTAAAAAGAGCTGTACTACCAGAGAGGTCACAAGGATCTTAGTATATACAGCCAAAGAGAAGCATAAAAATGCACGAGAAGCAATCAGCAAACACAAACCTAAGTACTGATTACTCTCATAATCACTGAGATGGAAGGAATATTACACATCTCAGCTGTTTTCCTGATATATTCTTGGAATTATTAAATCTACCAAAAGCACATCCCAAATACGTTATATTCAAGGCCTGGATTTATGACCAAGCGCCTTTGTTAGCAGAATTCAGATACGGTAGGTTCTGTGCTGATTTTAAAGTCAAGTGTGGTTTGAAAATACATGTAAACTCGGTGGCAAAAGTCAGAATGTAAACTCTGCTCTGAATGTGCAGTCGAGCAATGTAAATGAACATGTCATAGTCATAAAGTCATAGACTGATACAGTGTGGAAACAGGCCCCACCAATTCACCCACACCGCCAACAATGTCCCGGCTACACTAGTCCCAGTTGCCTGCGCTTGGTCCATATCCCTCCAAACCTGTCCTATCCATGTACCTGTCTAGTTGAGTACCAGCCTCAACTACCTCCTCTGGCAGTTTGTTCCATACGTCCACCACCCTTTGTGTGTAAAAGTTACCTCTCGGATTCCTATTAAATCTTTTCCCCTTCACCTTGAACCTACAGTATTTCCTCTGGTCCTTGATTCTCCTACTCTGGGCAAGAGATTCTGTGATTCAACCCGATCTATTCCTCTCATGATTTTGTATACCTCAATAAGATCTCCCCTCATCCTCCTGCGCTCCATGGAATATAGACCCAGCCTACAAAAACCTCTGCAAATAGATCACTTCCTCTAGTCCTGGTAACATCCTCATAAATCTTTTCTGAACCCTTTCAAGCTTGACAATATATTTCCTATAACATGGTGCCCAGAACTGAACACAATATTCTAGATGCGGCCTCACTAACGTCTTATACAACTGCAACATGACCTTCCAACTTCTATACTCAATACTCTGCCTGATGAAGGCCAAAGTGCCAAAAGCCTTTTTGACCACCTTATCTACCTGCGACTCGACCTTCAAGGAACCATTCACCTGTACTTCTAGATCCCTCTGCTCCACAACACTACCCAGAGGCCTACCATTTACTGCGTATGTCCTGCCCTTGTTCGAAGTTCCAAAATGCAACACCTCACACTTCTCTGTATTGAATTCCATCAACCATTCCTCCACCCACCTGGCCAATCGATCCAGATCCTGCTGCAATCATTCACAACCATCTTCACTATCTGCAAAACCACTAACTTTTGTATCATCAGCAAACTTGATAATCTAGTCCTGTATGTTCGCATCCAAATCATTGATGTAGATGACAAACAGTAATGGGCCCAGCACCGAACCCTGAGGCACACCACTAGTAACAGGCATCCAGTCTGAAAAGCAACTTTCCACCATAATCCTCTGCATCCTTCCATGGAGCCAATTTGCTATTCATTCAGCTATCTCTCCTTGGATCCCATGCGATCTAACCTTCCAGAGCAGCCTACCATGCAGAACCTTGTTGAATGCCTTGCTGAAGTCCATGTACACAACATCTACAGCTCTGCCCTCATCAAACTTTTTGGTCACGTCTTCAAAAAAATCAATCAGATTTGTGAGACACGAACTCCCACGTACCAAACCATGCTGACTCTCCCTAATCAGCCCTTGCCCATCCAAATGCCTGTACATTCTATCCCTCAGAATACTCTCCAGTAACTTACCAACTACAGATGTTAAGCTCACCAGCCTATAGTTCCTGCCCTTGTTCGACATCCCAAAATGCAACACCTCACACATTTCTGTATTAAATTCCATCAACCATTCCTCCACCCACCTGACCAATCGATCCAGATCCTGCTGCAATCTTTCACGACCATCTTCAGTATCTGCAAAACCACAAAGTGCCATCAACGTGGCAATTTAAAATATGAAGGTAAGAACAGTCACTATAAGAGTGGGGCTGGAGATCCCAGGGTAAGTGTATTTTCTATCTAAACTGTAATTAAAGCTAACCAGGACTATCTGCGTCTTCAGTTGACACATCTTGGGAGATAGCTGGACAGATTAATTGCCTCTGAATTAAAGCTGACAGTGCAGCAGAAGAAACAGCCCTGGCTCATCAGCTACAGTTGTCTTTCAACCAATGCAGGTTAGGAGTATACTGGACTTGTTTGTCCACGTGTGCATTAAAACGCACCTTCAGACACAGTTCATAGAAACTCACTATTTCATGACCAGAGACTGCTCTGGGAAAATCAGATATTCAACCTGCATAAAGGAAAGTGGATATTGGCTCTAACAAATTTGCTGCTAATGGTCATTTATGGAATCATCTGCATCCTGATCAAGCTGTTCTCTGGAGTTCACAGAAATTGTGGCCTTAACACTACAATTTACAACATTGACTCCACAAGGTCACGCAGTGATGGTTTTAAGGTGGCCTTTATTTATTATCGAAGGAAAGACACCACCAGTCCTCAAAATACTTAGCTGTTCACAGAGTCAATTTGCTTAACCGTTTGGGAAATACACTATATGCAGAAGAAGTATATGAGTAATTACAGATGGTACAGTGGGCCTCTGTGAGCAATTACCTGCTACTAATGGGACTATTTCATGGAGTTGCCTACTTGTTAAAGAAGACAATGATTTAAGTCATCCCACAAGCAGTACACTGAATTTAAACTCTGCTTATCTGAGCAGCCTTTAATGGAATAGTAATAATTGCACAAGTTATTTACTGCAACTCAGTTTTCAAAACCTGCACACTCTCATGCTGACTGGAGGGTATATTGTTGTTATATTATTATTTCAATTTAACATGGGTGACATTTTGGAAATGTGTTCCTTTTGATAACATAGAGAGCAAGTCCCTCAACAATGCACAGCTGGTGTCACCTAATAACATGTGTCAGACTTCGAGCTATGCAATTTCCTTTTCAGCTTATCTGAAGGAGTTGAGGACCGATTACTGTCTTGTTAATTTCTGGTAGATTTATATAAACATAAAACATCATTTGATAGAAAGTAACCCTAAGGACATTTGCTTAAATATCAATTTATGTGAATCTTGGCTTAAGAAATTGTTGCCGTTCATTTCAAATTATGAATAGTTTCGAGAGCAAAAAAGCAACAGGGAAATAAAAACAGCTCCAGATTTGTATTACAGCATCCCTGGAGAACATGAGTAGGTGGCGTTTCGGGTCTGGACTCTTCTTCAGATGTTTGCCTATCTATGTTCTCCAGGAATGCTGCCGAACCTGCTGAGTTATTCCACGTTTGTGTCTTTCCTTGGTGAACCAGCATCTGCAGTTCATCGTTTCCCCAGGTTTGTTGTGTATTTATTAGTATTTTCCTGTGAAGGAACTCTCAAAAGGACTGGCTGAGTTTTCTTGGGGTTTGCCTCATTATCCAACGTATGCAAAAAATCATGCAGATGACAGACAATTAATGTAATGGTAAACCGGTCCCTGCAAATAATCTATCCAACTTTATTGCCCTAACATGTGATAATCAATTGGTGCAAGGTTGGGGGAAATTCTGTATACCAACATCATGTTCCACCTTGGGTCATCTTGATACAAAATTGGCTTGAAGTTAGGAGATAGAGGGTGCTGGTAGAGGGCTATTTTCAAGGGTTATGGACCAGGCGCAAGCAAGTGGAACGAGCTTGATTAGACACCTTGGTTGGCATGGATATTGGGTCAAAGGCCCTGTTTCTTTGCTGTGCGGCTCTCTGACTGTGATTCTATTTTTGATCGTCTTTCACAGTTTACCTATCCTTGCAAGCCTTTATAGGCTGTTTCTTTGTTACACGCCACATTTCTCTTGTATTATCCATACACATTTTTTTTTAAGGCTAAAATGAAATGAAATAACAAGCAATTTTCTGCACACATTGCAAATGGAAAACTGCAAAATCTCAAACAGAAGCTGAATATACTGGGAACACATTACATGTCCAGCAGTATGTATGAAGAGAGCAATGAAGTTAACTTGACAGTTCAATGACCATCAGTCATTAATGGAAAAGACACATTTATATTAAGATGCAGAGAGGGGAGGGCGGAGAGAACAAAGGGAATACCTGTGTTGCAGAAAAATAGATGGTTAAGGTAACAATCACTTTAAATTTCAGATCCTTTCACAAGTGTTACACCTATTCTGTCCCCGCCCGCTTCTCAACTGCTGTAAATTGAAGTTCAAGACCACAGTGGCACAGCGGTAGAGCTGCTGCCTCACAGTGCCAGAGACCCGGGTACGATCCCGAGTATCGGTGTTGTCTGTGTGGAGTTTGTATGTTCTCCCTTTGACCGCGTAGGCTCTCTCCAGGTGCTCCAGTTTCCTCTCACATTCCAAGGACAAGCAAATTTGTAGGTTAATCTGCTTCTGTAAATTGCCCCAAGTGTGTAGGATGTGAAAGTGGGATAACATAGAACTAGTGTATGGGTGATCAATGGTCTCGGGGGGTGGGGGGGGGGGAGGGGGGCAGAGGGCCCGTTTCCACGCTGTATCTCTAAATAAACTACACTAAACCTAATGTACGTGAGGTAGCTGATAGATGTAAATTCTACCCCCTAATTCTGTAATCCTGTTTTTGTTTTCTAAGTGCTCTCTTATCACTTAATTAAAAGATTCCAGTCTTTTCCCGATTAGCAATGTCAGACTAATTGGTCTCAAGTTCATTTAGTTTCTCTCCTTCGTTTGTGAAACAAGGGGTTCCATTTGGTGGCCTTACAATCAAATAAATCTTTTCAATTTAATTTCCTCCAAAACCTTGGTATGCAGTTCTTGAAGTTCTGGGGCCTAATCAGGTTTCATCAGTTGAGTATAGGAGCAAAGAGGGCGCAGGGCCCTGGTGAGATCACACCTGGAGTATTGTGTGCAGTTTTGGTCTCCAAATTTGAGGAAGAACATTCTTGCTATTGAGGGAATGCAGCGTAGGTTCACGAGGTTAATTCCAGGAATGGTGGGACTATATTTTGAAAGAATGGAGCGACTGGGCTTGTATACACTGGAATTTAGAAGGGTGAGAGGGGATCTTATGGAAACATATAAGATTATTAAGGGATTGGACATGCTAGAGGCAGGAAACATGTTCCTGATGTTGGGGGAGTGCAGAACCAGGGGCCATAGTTTAAGAATAAGCGGTAGGCCATTTAGAACGGAGATGAGGAAAAACCTTTTCACCCAGAGAGTTGTGAATCTGTGGAATTCTCTGCCTCAGAAGGCAGTGGAGGCCGATTCTCTGGATGCTTTCAAGAGAGAGTTAGATAGAGCTCTTAAAGATAGTGGAGTCAAGGGATGTGAGGAGAAAGCAGGAACGGGGTACTGATTGTGGATGATCAGCCATGATCGGAATGGCGGTGCTGGGCTCGAAGGGCTGAATGGCCTACTCCTGCACCTATTGTCTATTCCCATTAATTTCTCAATAACTACTTTTCTGATGACAACAACTTTGTTTAAGCTTCTCATTCATTCAATACCTATAATGTCATAGAATTTTAGAAACCACCGATAAATGGGCCCTTTTGGTTATGATGGCTAACTATACTCATCTAATTTGCCTACATTAGACTCTTATTTCGTTATACCTTTCCTATCTATATACCTGTCCAAAAAACTGAACAAGATGGGTTGAAAGGCCTGTTTCTGTACTGTACAATTCTGACTCTAGCCCTCTACTATTTCTAAGAGGTTTTCCGCACAGAGGGACACAATATATTTATTTAATTTATCTGCGATTCCCTTATTCTATAATGTAGGTCTGAGTGTGCCCATGTGAACTTTAGCTATTAGTTACATTTTTACATATTGATCGAAGATCGACCCATATATTTTTTATGTTTATCATAGTATTATATTTTACCTTTTCTCATCAAGGTAGGCCTTTGCTAAGTTAAGACATCTCTCCAATCCTCAGACTTACTGGTTCTTACTTTGACAACATCACACTTTTTTTTAGAGACACAAAATGATGGAGTAACTCAGTGGGACAGGCAGCATCTCTGGATAGAATGAATGGGTAACGGTTCGGGTCGAGACCCTTCTTCAGACCTCGACCTGAAAAGTCACTCATTCCTTCTATCCAGTGAAGCTGCATGTCCCGCTGAGTTACTCCAGCATTTTATGTCTATCTTCGGTGTAAACCAGCACATGCAGTTCCTTCCTACACACTTTTTAAATTCTCTGATCTCATACTTCCTTTAATTTCTCTTAATGAATGTGTCTGAAGCACTTTCCTTGTTGGATTTTTTTAGTGCAAAGGGAGTCACGAGTGGCATGGTCAAAAGTGGCACCAAAACACTACAGCTATTTGTTTGTGCATGTCGGGTTGATTGCATTAGTCGAAACAGGGTGGACCACATGAAAGTTGCACCATCGAGGCTAACCCTGACCGTCCCATCCATGGTTGACTTGAACAATCTACCCAACATGCGCTTGAAGTCCCGCAAACCCTTCTGGTCTTCTGTTAAATCCCTGGAAGACTTTGACTCCAAGACTGAGTGGTGCAGAGCCTGGAAAGATGCCAACACCAACAACGGAGAATTCATCACAGACCCCACAGTATGACCTCCATCGCAATCAATGGCTAACCCTGAACAGAATCCGTACCCTCCAAGCAAGAACAGCCCATCACCTGCATAAGTGGGGGATGACAGACAGCCCTGCTTGCGACTGCGGACATCCAGACCAGACCATCTCACACATCGTGAATGACTGCCCACTGAGGCTTTTCCCTGGGGGCATCAAAGCCATCCACCCAGTAACTGATGCTGTCCTGGCCTGGATGTCTAGCCTTGATCTACAACTTTAGGCTGTGCACACCATACGCAAGAAAGAAAAGTGTAAAGGGAGTTACGAAACTTGTGAACTCTGTATTAGTTCTTTAAACATTGACAATTGCTGCTTTACTGTTATATCTTTTTGTTTCGTTTTTGCATCTGCCATAGCTAACTCGTGCCTCATATCTACTTACTTTCCTTTATTCAGGCAGAGATCAATATATTTTTATCAGAGGAATTCAGGGATAAGGGGTTAGGGCAGAGAGTGAACAATCACACACAGGTAAAAGCCCAATTGAAGTTTCAACTTCTTATGTTCCTTTATCTTTAGTCAGAAGTTCTGAGGCACAGTTGCTGCTCTGAGACGGCAACACCCCACGGATTGCCACTCAAATGCTAACTCAACCCAATCAACTTTCAGCATCTGGAGAAAGTAAACCCAGGGCCTTGGGCCGGGCCCTTCACGATCCAACACTATCCATATGCTGCTGTCATTCAAACATCAACATGTCAAGGCAAAATATAGCATCAAATTGTATTTCCCATAATGTTTTTGATCTTATTTTTAGGAAGTGCTCCAAAGGTTCCAGTGTTCACAGGGCTGAACTGAATAATAGACATGGATCGACTTTGTATTTATTACTGGTACAATGATTTGCAGTAAAGACTGAAACAAAGACCTAGTGCAAGAAATTGATTATGATCGACCATCACCCATGGTCTTAATAAATAGCTGGGTCAAGTGTCCAACTCCTGGTTTAATTCATATGTTTGTATCACAACAAACCAGAGATTGATACTGATGTCAAAACCATCACAGATTGTGGACATTTCAGGATTAGGTTTATTATTGTCATGTGTACCAAGGTACAGTGAAAAGTTTTATTTTGCATGCTACACAATCAGATCGGATAATATTAAAATTAAATACTATCACGTCAAACCCAAGTACAATAGGTAGAGCAACAAATATAGTTCTCAATGCAGAATATGGGGGAGAAGGGATATGGGGAGAAAGCAGGAACAGGGTAGTGATTTTGGATGATCAGCCATGATCATATTGAATGGTGGCGCTGGCTTGAAGGTCCGAATGGCCTACTCCTGCACCTATTTTCTATGTTTCTAATATAGTTCTCAGTGCAAATATAATTATCAGTGCAGAATATAGCTTTAAGTGGTGGATGATGTGAAGTGTTGATGCAAAACATTAAATAACACTGCCAATATTGTTTTCCAGAAAACATCTGTATTAAGGACAGAATGTCAGAAAAATTTTGCCTCACCTTGAAGAAATTGGGTCGATGCTCCATGGCGGCAATAAAATTTCAGTGCTGTCAAACCTGCCAGAAATTTAATGTCACGATAAGGAGAAAAGGATTTGCTCGTGGTTCCAGCCGAAGAACCAATTCGTGAAAGGCAGTTTGGATTTACATTTGGAGGATCTGGAAATTGACTTCTTTAAACAAGGTTTAGAATGATTCTGATACCATCGCCAAGATGCTGTTTAAATCTCTCAATTCTTGATTGACTAAAGAACTCAGTATATATGCAGTTCCCAGGTGCAGGGAAGCAGTCTGATTGCACATCAATTTACTTATTTTGTCAGCTCTTAATCATTGCAACCTCAATTAGTTCATTTCATAGAACTCTCTATTCTTTAGACTTAAATACTTATAAGAGACTTTTTGCCTTAATTTCAAAAATTCCAACTTAAGCAGAAGATTTTTATTTCCGGTTTCAATGGTTTTCCTTTTCAATCTTAAAACCAGAACACATGAAAATAAGTATTAATACTACTGTGTTTGATAAGAATACATTTTCCTGGGCATCCTTCATTTTCCCTAATATCCTTTCTTGTAATTACTCTCAACCATCTGATGCCGATGCCACATTGAAACATAGGGTCAACGTCTTTCTGACAGTAAATACCCATTACATAGTAAACATATATTATCCATTATCCTTTGTATTAGTATCAGGACATCTTGTAGCCATAACCTTTCTTCTGTAATCGCGTTTTTAACTGCGGTGCTTAATTAAAATGCATTTTAAATTGTGGTGAGCTGTCGCCGAATGCAAATCTGTAGTTTCAGTGGTCTGGTGTCAGATGTAAGTTCATTATTTGGTTAGTTTGCTGTTTTTGTTAATTAAGTCAATTATTAATCTTCAGAATCAAAGAAATTCCACACAGTGAAATGTAAAAGTAAATACAGAACATGGCTTGGTTCAAAAAGAGATATCTTTTCGTCAATGACAATTGGGAATAGATGAGAAGGATGTATTGTTAACAAAGATATGTCACATATCAAAGTGACTGAAATTGGCTACTCTTATCCTGACAGGATGAATGCTAGAATATCTCTGACATCTTGGGCTTTCTCATCACATTGGACAGGCTGCGATTTTTCACACAATAGCAAAATACTTAGAAATTCAAATGGAGCATCTCCTGTACAGCCTTTTTGATTAATTTTGAATGGCAGGTTTAGTTTTACCTAGCACACTATCATGTTCCCGAAAAAAACAACACAAAGCACTTCAGGGCAATTATTCTTTACCTCAATCTAGCAAGAAAAATAGTTTTACTATATTATTTGGAACCGCTCCTAAAGGTGAACGTGTATCTTAAAAGGAAACTAATTTGTAAAACAAAAAGTTTGTTCAGCCATATTCAGGTAGGAGGGTGTATTGCACATTTCTTTGCCCTATAAAATTTTATGTCCTATATATTTGTAAAGGAGAAAAAAAATCAAGAGAAGCAATTTAATTGTAATTTTGTGATGCACCTTGGAGCAGAGGGTGAATGATAGGTGGTGGATTGTGCTCTCCAGCTTGTGAGAGTTGATTAGCATCAGTCCTTCCAAAGATTCCTTCCAGTTTGTGGTTTCACAGCCATGTGCATCCATTTGGCCAGCAGGTCATTTAATATAGTCTGGAGTTGCTTGCACTGCAAAGTTTAGGTGGATGCATACAGTGTTAAACTTCTGTAGTTTGTAAAAGAACATTTTGGTATGCAGTAGTTATGTTTGTTGATTAACAAATAGTGTTTTATAGATTGTAGGAAAATATGTTGAGTAATAATGCGGGGTTGATTGGGACAGGGGAGTGGCAGGGTAATTAGACATAGCATGTTTGCAGGACCCCTTTGTGTTGGTGGAAGTAGATGAGCATCCCAAAATCCTGGGGCACTGCACGCTACTGTGCGTCACTGCCAACGCCACCACGCCTCACCACGTGCCATGCGCGCGTAATGCACGCCGTGTGCGCATCACGTGCGCGTCGTGACGCGTAAATGATGTTGCATGAATGACGCGCAAATGATGCCCAAGTGGGACAGGCCCTTAAGTGTTAAATCCATTCAGATTTCTTCTGGTCATATTGCTGGCAATCCATATGACAATGTGCACTGCTACTCTGACAGTTCCCACATCTTCTTCCTATTTCTGCTTCTGTTTCTCCTTCTTCATCTCCTCCTCATTAAAGTGACCGTGACATCTTTAGCACAGGTGCCCAGCCAAGTCTTTGGTTCTCGTGCTTTGTGAGACATTGCTTGGAGTCCTTGTGTAGAAACCAAGAACTGCAGATGCTGGTTTATATTAGATATCAAAGGGCCTGAAGAAGTATCCCGACCCGAAACATCACCTGTCCATTTTCTCCAGAGATGCTGACTGACCTGCTGAGTTACACCAGCACTTTATGTCTGTCTTGCTTGGAGTCCTCACCGCGTCATCTTTTACCAAGCAGCCAATAAATCTGTCTGGTTACCAGACTGAGTACATGAGGCTTTCTATAGAATAGTGAAGACTCAAGAGATTTTAGATGTTGTGATCTTGAACAACAAAAACAATCTGCTGGAGTAACTCGGCAGGTCAAGCAGCATCTGTGGGGGAAGGAAATGTGTAGGAAAGAACCGCAGATGCTGGTTTAAATTGAAGGTAGACACAAAATTCTGGAGTAACTCAGCGGGACAGGCAGCATCTCTGGTGAGAAGGAATGGGTGACGTTTTGGGTCGAGTCTGAAGAAGGGTCTCGACCCGAAACGTCATCCATTCTTTCTCTCCACTGAGTTGCTCCAGCATTTTGTGTCTGACTGTGGGAGAAATGATTTGTTGATGTTTTGGTTCGAAAGGACTGTGACTGGAGAGGCGAGATAACCAGTTTAAATAGGAGAGAAGGAGTGGCGAGACAGGAGACTGAGGTGTTTGGTGCACTGAGTTTGGTGCACTGAGGTGGAGTCAAACAGTTGGGAGATGGCAGGTGGATGAGAGGGGGAGGCAGTCAAAAAAGAAGGCAGATGGAATATTGTACCATGGAACATTAGCTGTTAGACCTGGGTTGAAATTGCACCAGTGTGGATGGGGAGTTTATATCCAACTATTTAAATAAATCTGCAATACCAAGCTGTTTTTTGTCATAAAAGGCCATCTGGACCCTGAAGGGTGAAACATGCTGTTAATGCCAAGTCTGGCTGCCAGCAATGTGGTTCACTTGTAATTATTGCCTGAAATCACCCAGCATAGCAGTTTTCAATGGGCAATAAATGCTGGTCTTAAAGGCAATAATGAATGTGTTTCTTTGAAGGGAGTGCCACAGAATCGGTGAATTGAGGCAGCTGCCATTTGTCTTCCCTATGCCTGATCTGCATGAATTTTAATGGAACATTCTCTGGGCTGATACCTCGGCTGCTGTCTGTGCAGCCACTGCCTCCCCTTATCTGTGAACCAGTCAGAGCTGCAAAGCCAAAAGCCCATGTTCTGAGTGGTCTTATAATCAGGGAAGTTGATACACACTTCCAAACAAGGCAACTTTTAAAGGTTTGATGCACTGTCTTTCAACTCCAGTTTACATGTCTGACAGCATCCCAGTGGGATCTTGAGACATCAATGTTGATGAATGTGATTATTTTCTTGGCCACCAGCACAGCATGCCTATCAGAACCAGCAGGAGGCTGCAACTATCTGTATGCAGCTGCCTAAAGCCCAAGTCTTGTCTAATGTTGGGATTGCAGGCTATGGCTCTGTTATGTGACTTTCACTGTCCCACCGTGGCAGGTTGATGCAGATAGTAGAGCTGCTACCTCACAGCCCTAGTGACCCTGACTCAATCATGTGGATTCAAGGAACTGCAGATGCTGGTTTACAAAATGAGACACAAACTGCTGGAGCAATTCAGCGGGTCAGACAGCATCGCTGGAAAACATTGGCAGGTGATGTTTCTGGTTGGGACCCTTCTTCAGACTTGGCTTGCAAAAAAGACACAATGTTCTGGAGTAACTCAGCTGGTCAGGCAGAGTTAGACACAAAATGCTTGAGTAACTCAGCGGGACAGGCAGCATCTCTGTAGAGAAGGAATGGGTGATGTTTCGGTTTGAGATCATTCAGACTTATATCAGGGGAGTGGGCAGGACAGGATATAATGCAGTTGGATACAGTAAGACTGGTGGGAGAACTGTGAAGGGGAGGGGATGGAGAGAGAGGGAAAGCAAGGGCAACTTGAAGTTAGAGAAGTCAATGTTCATACCGTTGGGCTGTAAACTACCCAAGCAAGATATGAGGTGCTGTTCCTCCAATTTGCACTGGGCCTCACTCTGACAAATGGAGGAGGCCCAGGACAGAAAGGTCAGATTGAGAATGGGAGGGGTTGAAGTGCTGAGCAACCGGGAGATCAGGTAAGTTAAGATGGACTGAGCGGAGGTGTTCAGCGAAACGATCACTGAGCCTGCGCTTGGTCTCGCCGATGCAGAGAAGTTGACAGCTGGAACAGCGGATACAGTAGATGAGGTTGGAGGAGGTGCAAGTGAACCTCTGCCTTACCTGGAAAGACTGTTTGGGTCCTTGGATGGAGTCAAGGTGGGAGGTAAAGGGACAGATGTTGCATCTGCTATGGTTGCAGGGGAAAGTACCTGGAGAGGGGGTGGTTTGGGTAGGAAGGTACGAGTTGACCAGGGAGTGTCGGAGTGAACGGTCTCTGGAAAGCAGAAAGGAGTGGAGATGGGAAGATGCGGCTAGTGGTGGGATCATGTTGGAGGTGGCGAAAATATTGGAGGATTATATGCTGTATGTGATGGGGTGGATGGTGAGGACAAGGGAGACTCTGTCCTTGTGATGAATGGGGGAGGGGAAGCAAGAGCAGAGCTGCGGGACATCGAGGAGACCCTCGTGAGAGCCTAATCTATAATGTGAGCGGGGAACCCCCATTATGTGGCATAGACGGAGGAATCGGGAGTAGGGGATAGAGTCTTTACAGGAAGCAGGGTGGGAAGAAGTATAGTCTAGATAGCTATGGGAGTCAGTAGATGTCGGCCAAATGTCTGTTTCCTTTGATGATGGTCAGGCAGAGTATCTGGAGAACATGGATAGGTGAGGTTTAGGGTTGGGACCCTTGCCAACCCGGAAAGGGAATCTGAAGAAGGGTTTCGACCTGAAACACGTCCTATCCATGTTCTCCAGAGATGCTGTCTGACCCACTGAGTTACTCCAGCATTTTGTGTCTGACTCAATCATGACCTCTAATGCTGTCTGTGTGGAGTTGTTAAGACCATATTGTTTTCTTTAAGGTGTTCCATCTTCTTCCCTCATCCCAAAGATGTGCAATGTTGAGAAGTTAATTGGCAACTGTGACTGTCGCTTAATATGTAATGAGTGATAGACTCTGGAGATGGGGAGGGATTTGATGGTAACATTGGATGAATAGGTATAGGGAAAATTATTGGCATAATGGAATTACCCAATTCTGTCATGGCGTCCATGCGCTGAAATGATCTTTTTCTGTGTCACATGGAAATGTGGTACAAACTACAGCAGCAGGTGGGGTCAGTAGCAGCCTCCTGCTATTCCTGAGGCTTCTGTGGTTATCCTCTGGATCAAGAAGCTCTATGACAATGTCTTTCTGTAGAACTATATTAACGATGTGTGCAGAGGTAAAATACAAACTTGCAGACATACTCGATGGGTTAGGCAGCAACTGTGGAGGTAGAGCGACGGTCGACACTCAAGGTGCATTAGAGTTTCGGTCTTGACCGAAAAATGGACCATCCATCTGCTGCTATAGATGCTGCCTGATCTGCTGAGTTCCTCAAGCAGTTTGTTCTTTATTCTTTGCTCTAGATTGCAGCATGTGGAGGCTCTTGTGTCTGCAGCTTCAAAGGTGGTGAGACTGAACGACAAAGCTGCCAGTTATGTAATCAAAACTTTCTCCAATGTTTAGTAAGCAAATAACTAATAAAACTCCCATTTACGGAATTTTTCTCTGAATTACTCATGGTAACAGCTACAGCTTTTATTGTCAGGTTTGGTTTTTCAGTCTATTAGTTCCTTTGGGAATTTGGGCAACCTGTGCATTTTCTGAAACATTCAGAAGAAGGAGTGTTAAACATGTTCAATCCGACAACTTGCCTCTTCCCAAGTGTATCTCGATTACCTCCTTTTGAGTTAAATTAGTGGAAATGTCTCAGGTTTCTGAGTGCAGGTGCTTTATGGGGATGTAACTATGCCAGCCATCCTCTGGATGCAAATCACAGACATTTTCAGTGTTTACAAATATTTTCTTACATGTACAGACAGATAGAATAGCATTAGATGTACAGCTTCTATTTCCATGCACAATCAGGTGGCGATTAGAAGCCTGGCTCATAATGATGACTAGGTCTCATTTATAGCACTATCAAAACAGAAACATCATCAGCCAGATCAACATCCTTTCTCTCTATCATCCAATGATTTTTTCTGGGAGAAAGATCCCATGATTTATGCACTTTACAATTGCTTTTCCCAGCTAAGACATGAAGAATATCAGTGTCCTGATTTCAAAATGCCTTTCAATATCGCAATATGAAACCATGAAACAAGCTATTGCTGCTACAAAAGGACATAAAGTGTTGGAATAAATCAGCGGGTCAGGCAGCATCCCTGGAGAACATGGATAGATGATGCTTCGAGTCAATACCCTTCTTCAACACGAAACGTCACCTATCCATATTCTCCAGGGAAGCTGCCTGACCTGCTGAGTTACTCCAACACATTGTGTCCTTTTGTATATTAACCAGCATCTGCAGTTCTTTGTTTCTTTTTTGTTGTAGAGTGGAGATCTATGAAGTTATATATTTTGTTTGACTATCATTGGGAAACAGGAAAACTTTTCCCTGAGATACTTAGTTACAAACTTTACCACAGAGTTGAAAAGCTCTTTGGTCTTCCACAAAATTCAACTATTGTTACTAAACCACCCTCAATACAATATCCTCCTCACTTCTGTCAACTCACACTGCACAAAACAATATGTTGGAGGAACTCAGCAGGCCAGGCAGCATCTGTGGAGGGAAATGGAGAGATGACATTCCGTGTCTGAACCCTCAATACAATACATCATCTGCATTTACGGAACAAACACTTTGTGCTTTTTTAAGTGGTACAGGCACCATTACAACAGATATGGCAGGGAAATGCAGTATAATATGAAAAATAACATTTAAACAAAGTTCTGTAAATGCCCAGCAAGTCAGGTGACATCAGTGGAGAGAGAAACAACGCACTAATATTTCATTTTAATGTCCCTTCATCAGAACATACAATATAATATTTTTATTAACATGCACTGACGCCCAGTGGCACAAAATCAATACTGCAGCAGTGTTCATACTTATTGAAAAATACCCCCTCAATGGTGTTCAATTGAAAAGTTAACCAACTGGGATGCAAGATTATATTTGGCTGAAATTTTTGAAATTATTCATTCTAATATGAAAAACAATTATGTTTTTTTTACCTTAATTGGTTGAAGATCACTGCACCGTTTTACATAGCTGCTCCTACTTTCTTAGTTTTGCTTGAGTTTTTGTGTTGTGAAGCAAGGGAATTAAAATGAGCCCTATCTGAGGCAGAGGTAAGAATACACTGATTACTTGCTGCAGCGGGGAAAACTGTTACTTTCTGCTCCTGATTGTTACCTGGAAAAGAAAGATGTTAAAGCCAACAGCTTTATGCTGTATTTCACTGTACCTTGGTACATGTGGCAATAACATATCATTGAATTGAATCATTGAGCTAAAATGAAAGGTGAAGATCTTGCTCTACCATATTCTATCAGGGGTTTTCAAGAGAACTGCAGCAAAAATTGGAGAAGAAAATCATATATCCGGAAATGATTTGCAAGCTTCTTATCTGTTCTATAAAGTGCACAAATATTCAGGGGTCCATTTTGAACTCTTCCACTCTATCAGTGAAAGCCTTGTCATAGAGTGATACAGCATGGAAACAGGCCCTTCGGCCCAAATTGCCCACACCAGCCATCATGTCCCAGCTACATTAGTCCTACCTGCCCGAGTTTGTTCCATATCCCCTCAACCCTGTCCTATTCATATACCTGTCTAACTGTTTCTGAAACGTTGGGATAGTCCCAACCTCAACTACCTCCTCTGGCAGTTCATTCCATACACCCACTACCCTTTGTGTGAAAACGTTACCCCTCAAATTCCTATTAAATCTTTTCCCCATTCACCTTAAACCTCTGGTCCTCGATTCACCTACTTGATAAATGATTCCTTGAATATCCATCACTGCGGATTGAAAGTCAGCAGTTGTCAGGTTGGGTCTCTGGGTTATGTGGTCGCTCTGACGTAGGTAGAGCATGGTGCTCTCTCAATAAACACTTGCCTTATCTTCCTTATGAGTGTGTTGCTGGTCAGCACATAAGCCTTCAGTATATTTTGTCTGCTGATCAAAATTAATGCTAAATCTTATTAAATAAAAGCCAAATTAAAAAAAAGAGACTTTTAAAGGTTATTTACTCGCATTTAACATCCAGATGTGAACACAATACTAGCTTATCAGTGATTTCCATAAGACCTTTGTTCAGCACTCATACTGTGGAAAAATTTAAAAAATGATGCAATAAAAATGTTTACGTGCACTGAGCAATGTTGTGAACAGGATTTAAGTGAAGAGGACCAAATATAAGCACTGTGAGTGCTGCAAATCTGTAATTAAAGCAGAACATGTAGGAAACTTTAATAGATCAGACTATGTTGTGGAAAGAGACGTAACTAACATTTCAGATTATTGTAGAAACAAGGACTGCAGATGCTGGTTTACAAAAAAAGACACAAAGTGCAAGAGTAGCTCAGCGGGAACATCTGTGGAAAACATGGGTATCCACATGTACTTTGTGTACATGTACTCCAGCACTTTGTGTCTATTTCAGATCATTGACCTTATCAAATGTTGCACATTGATCTCCTTGGCAAATTTTTATTGACACATTTTTTTCTGTGAAATCAAACTTCTAATGGAGAACTTCAGCTGCTGAGTGCTTTTTTAAAACAAAGAATGTTTTTTTATTCATTGTAACATATCTGAAAATGGACCTAATTGCACTCTGAATTTGGGAGAAAAACAGAAACTTCAAGAATAAAATGAATTAATTATGTTTCTAGTGTGGGATTCTGACTATAAAAGGTTTCAACTTGCATAGAGGTCACAAGTCTCTCCATTAGTTTTTGGGGCTGAATTAAATGTACCATGGAGAAAGCATGGTGCTATATCATTAAAGAATATTCATTTAAGTGCAATTTTTAAAAAAGTGTTGCAACGAACAATTAAAACTAAGAAGTATTGTGACCACATAGCTTTGATTTACAATTTTTTTTGATAAAAGAGAATAAGCATGAATTCAAAGTGCAAACAATCAATGGAATTAAAGGTTTTGTGGACAAATCTGTTTGCATTATGTTAGTGAAACATCATTAACACTGAATTTCATGCAATGCATAACGTATTCTTGTCATTGATTACATACTACATTAAGCAAACATTTATGTGCTGTGCAATAATCGTTCTTGTAATAATGTCAATGTTTTCAATTTTATAAATGCAAATTGATGAAATGAATGAATTTGTCAATTATTTCTATTAAAGTAGTCATTATATTCTTTAATGTAAACAAAATGTACAGTAGCATAGTACTGCTTGAAGGGTGTAATCTGAAGTGAAGACCAAAAATAATCCTGCCTTTGCGCATGTCAATAGGGGACGGCACAGTGGCGCAGCAGTAGAGATGCTACCTTACAGTTCCAGAGACCTGGGTTTGATCCAGACTACATGTGTTGTCTGTAAGAAGTTTGTATGTTCTTCCTGTGACCACGTGGGTTTCTCTGGGTGCTCCAGTTTTCTCCCATATTCCAAAGATGCACAGACTTGTGTGTTAATTGGCTTCGATAAAATTGTAAATTGTCCCCAGTAGGATAGTGCTAATGTACGGGGTGATCACTGGTCAGCATGGAATCGGGCCGAAGGGACTGTTTCCACGCTGTTTCTTGGAAGCTTAAAGTCTAATTGAGTCTCTGTCCAGAATCACTGCCTCCAATCACCTTCCCCCCTCACCCACATCAATCTGAAGAAGGGTCCCGACCCAAAATATCACCTATTCATGTTCTCCAGAGATGCTGCCTGGCCCACTGAGTTGCTCCATCACTTTGTGTCTTTTTTGGTAAACCAGCATCTGCAGTTTCTTGTTTCTACATCATGCTTGGATTTACGTTGTTTGGCTGTGAAACATCTTTCTCATTGGACATCTTCAGCAAGAGGCCAGTGGTCAGCAAAGTACTTGGCCTTCACTGACATAGTAGAGGGGTCCCCAAAAAATGCCCCACGGTGGCACAGCGGTAGTGTTGCTACCTTACAATGCCGGGTTCGATCCTGACAACATGTGCTGTCTGTACAGGGTTTGCACGTTCTCGCTGTGACCTGCGTGAGTTTTCTCCAGGTGCTCCGGTTTCCTCCTACACCATGTTATAGGCAAGATATTGTCAAGCTTGAAAGCATTCAGAAAAGATTTACGAGGATGTTGCCAGGACTAGAGGGTGTGAGCTATAAGGAGAGGCTGGGTCTCTATTCCATGGAGCGTTGGAGGATGAGGGGTGAGCTTATAGAAGATAACAAAATCATGAGAGGAATAGATCGGGGAGATGCACAGAGTCTTTTACCCAGAGTAGGGGAATCGAGGACCAGAGGACATAGGTTCAAGGTGAAGGGGAAAATATTTAATAGGAATCTTTTTATGGTATATGGAACAAGCTGCCAGAGGAGGTAGTTGAGACTGGGACTATCCCATCGATTAAGAAACAGTTGGACAGGTACATGGATCGGACAGGTTTGGAGGGTTATGGACCAAGCGCAGGCAAGTGAGACAAGGGTAGCTGGGACATTGTTGGCCGGTGTGGGCGAGTTGGGCCGAAGGGCCTGTTTCCACACTGTATTACTCTATGACTCTTTGACTTTGAAGACATGTAGGGTTGTAGGTTAATTGGCATGGTATACATGTAAATTGTCCCTAGTGTGCAGGATGGTGTTAATGCACGGGGATCACTGGTCGGCCTGGACTCGGTGGGCCGAAGGGCTTGTTTCCACGCTGTGTCTCTAAACTAAATTAAACTAGACTAAGCTAAACTAAACACAGGGAGAAAACTCAGAGTGGAATTTTGCCACTTGTAAAGTCTGTCATAATTATGGTTTTCAAATATCTCTGACATTTAGAGCATCAGAAACTATGAACATTGGAGTCAATAAAATAGTTAAAACTAGAAAAATAAACAAGAACACATAAAAGCTAGCAAATAAACACATTGAACGAAATAAAGATTTTTTTGTTGTGACAGAATCCATTCTCTTCTGAATCTACAATCTCCATTAAAATCAATGGTGTCCCAGGAATCCCATTATTACTGAGCATCAACAGTGAAAGTATGAATAAGCCAGCATCAAGGCAAACTGGCCTCATGCATCTGCAGTAAATAAGTCAAGGACTCTTGCATTTCACACGAGTCTGTGGCTTGTTTTGGATTCAAAGGATGAATAGCTTTACGGTGGCGCAGCGGTGGTTACAGCGCCAGAAACCGGGTTCGATCCCGACAATGGGTGCTGTCTGTACCGAGTTTGTACGAGTTTTCCCCAGGATCTCCGGATGCCTCCCACACTGCAAAAAAAATGCAGGTTTATTGGTAAAATTATAAATTGTCCTCAGCGTTGGGTAGGATAGTGTTAGTGTGTGGAGATCGCTGGTCGGCACGGACTCGGTGGGCCGAATGGCCTGTTTCCACACTGCATCTCTAAACTAAACTAAACAAAACTAAGCTTTGGGGTCTTCAGCACAACCCAATCCTGTAAATCTGTAGAGTGAAGCAACATTTTTTTTTTAAGATTAAGATATTCATCTGTTCCCCTGATGCTGCCCAACCTGCTTAATATTTACAGTATTTCTGTTTTTTTATATTTTCAAATCAGAACATGCTTCAAACACTTAGTTCATCAGAAACCCTCTGTGGAGAAATAAATAATTCATCTGAACTCATTCTATTCTTACACTCATTTTAACTGTTGTCTGACATTTATGATTGAAAAATAAACTGATCTCAAAATAAGAGTGGCTTTAGGTATATTATTGTCAAATGTGCTGAGGAAAAGTGAAAATCTTTGTTTTGCCTGCTATCCAACCAGATCAGATAATGCTATACATGAATACAATCAAGTTAAACTCAAGTACTATAGGTAGGGCAAAGAGGAAGATGCAGAAGACAGAACTTAGTTCTTAGCATTGTAGCACACCAGTTCCCTCGACAAAGTCCGCAGTGGGTTAGAGGTGAATCGAACAGTACCATAGAGAAGGACCGTTTAAAAGCCTGATTACAGAGGGGAAGAAGCTACTCCTATGTCTGGTGGTGCGCATTTCCAAGCTTCCACACCTTCTGCCACATTGGAGTAGGATGAAGAAGGAACTACAGGGGTGGGACAAGTCTTTGATGCTATTGCCTGCTTTTCCAAGGCAGCATGGTGTTGATGGAGTTAATGGTGGGGAGTCTGGTCTGCACCTCAGATTGACTGGGCTACATCCACAACTCACAGCCATTTTTTACATTGATGAGTATCTTTAAAATGTAACTAAGAAGCATTAATAAAATGTTATTACTATTGCATGAGCAACAGTTCCTGTCTCACGTCTAAATGTGTCATATTGCATTGATTGTGAGCTCCAGCACCTAATGTGATGAAAAGGGCTTTAACACTAAGATGCAGGAATAAATACTGATGGACCTGCTGGTGTATTTGGCCGAGATCTTCAAACCTGCGTGGACCAACTGGCTGGAGATTTTGCGGACATCTCAAACCACTCATAACAAAGCTCCAAGGTTCCCACCACTAATAGGCCATCAATAAGTGTAGGGTGACATGCCTCAATGATTAGTGGCATTAACATCTGTGGTGATGAAGTGCTTTGAGAGGTTGTTTATGTTGCATATCACCTCCTACCTCAGCAAGAACCTGGACCCACTACAATTTGCCTACCAATAGATTAATTATGGATGCAATCTTGCTGGTTCTCCACTCAGCACTGGACCATTTGAACAATAAAAACATAAACGTCAGGCTGTTCATCAACTGCAGTTCAGTGTTCAACACCATCATTCACTCCAAACTTGTTATTAAATTCAGAGGACTGGATCTTTACTTAGTTTAGTTTAGTTTAGAGATATAGCATGGAAACAGGCCCTTTGGCCCACCAAATCCATGTTGACCAACAATCAATCATAGACTAGATCTCTCCCACTCACTAGGAACAATTTAATACAGAGAATTGTGAGGTGTTGCATTTTGGGAAGTCTAACATGGACAGGACCTACACAGTGAATGGGAGGCTCTGGGGAGTGTTGTAGAGCAGAGGGATCTAGGAGTGCAGGTGCATGGTTCCTTGAAGCTGGAGTCGCAGGTAGATAGGGTTGTCGAAGAGGCGTTTGGCACATTGGCCTTCAAGGGTCAGAGTATTGACATTTTGCCAGCGGCACAACAGAAAATCTTCTAATATTGAATTTCTGAGCTCACCTGTATCAAAGAATCTGCAGAAATCAACGATGTAAGTAGCGAGCTGCTAACACATTTAAATGCATAAGTACTGTACCTGTAAACACCGCCTTAATGGAGTCCGGAATCGAGGCCGTCGGGCAGGATCTCCCAGCAGGAACGGAGCTGGAGGTGCTGATTGTAAGGGAATCCCCGATCTCAGGGGAATCCCCGACCTCGCAGAGCATCGCAAGTTCTGTACCTTTAAACATCGAGGAAGGCTTCATGGAGTACGGAAACGTGGCCGTCGGGCAGGACTACAAGTAAGACTGAAGCGCAGGGGACCGGCCCCCTCTCCCCACCATCCTACTGGCCAATGTACAGTCACTAGAAAACAAAGTGGAGCCCTTAAGGTCAAGGCTGCTTTACCAAAGGGAGCTGAGGGAATACTCTGTGTTCTGTTTCACAAAGACATGCCTCACCCCCAGCTCCCCAGACTCAGCAGTCCAGCCTGAAGGGTTCTCCATCCACCGTATAGACCTACGCAGGCATCTGGGAAAGGGAGAGGAGGGGGTGTCTGCCTCATGGTCAACTCTTTGTGGTGCTCAGACGTGGCAGTCCTATCTAACTCCTTCTCTCCACACCTCGAACATCTGGTGGTGAAGTGGCGTCCCTTCTACCTACCGAGGGAATTCTCCTCCATCATCCTGACCGCGGTCTACATCCCACCCCAGGCAGACGTCCGTCTGGCAGTGGAGGAGCTGCACGCCGTGGTCAACAAGCACCAGATGGCTTACCCCGAGGCATTTACCTCCGTAGCCAGGGACTTCAACAAAGCCAACCTTATGAAATCGCTCCCTAACTTCCACCAACATGTCTCCTGCAGCACCAGAGGATCAAACACCCTCGACCACTGCTACATCACCATCAAAGACGCCTATCGCTCTATCCCTCTACCTCACTTCAGTAAATCTGACCATCAGCGGTGCTGCTTCTTCCTGCATACAGGCAGCAACTGAAGAAAGCACCCCCAGAGGTGAGGTCTGTACAGAGCTGGTCTGGGGGGGGGGGGGTGGGGGCAGAGGAACAACTCCAGGACTGCTTGGAGTCTGTAGACTGGGCAATGTTCAGGGACTCGGCAACGGACCTGAATGAATACGCCACAGTCGTTACAGACTTCATAAGGATATGTGTGGAGGTCTACGTTTCAACAAAAACCTTCCAAGTGTTTCCTAACCAGAAGCCTTGGATGAACCATGAGATCCGCATTCTTCCGAAGACCAGATCCCGGGCATTCAGGTCTGGCAATGCAGAGATCTATAAGAAGTCCAGATACGACCTTGGTAAGGCCATCAAAAAGGCCAAAAGGCAACTGTGGCAGGGCTTGAATGCCATCACCTCCTACAAGGAGAAATCAGGAAGCGGCTCAAACGACAGCGAAGCATCAGTCCCTGACGAGCTCAATGCGTTCTACGCACGGTTCAATAGGGAGAACACTGATGTGCCTTCCCGAGCCCCTATTCGCCCTGACGGTGTTACAGTCATAGACACAGAGGCCGACGTCAGAAGATCCTTCAGGGGGGTGAATCCTCGGAAAGCACCTGGACCTGATGTTATACCCGGTCGAGTTCACAAGACCTGTGCAGACCAACTGGCTCGAGTTTTTGCAGACATTTTCAACCTCTCACTTCTGAGGTCTGAGGTTCCCACCTGCTTTGAGGGCATCAAAAATATCAGTGCCGAAGAAAAGTAAGGTGACGTGCCTCAATGACTATCGACCAGTGGCACTAACATCTGTGGTGATGAAGTGCTTTGGGAGGTTGGTTATGGTGCACATCAACTCCTACCTCGACAAGAAGCTCGACCCACTACAGTTCGCATACCGCCACAACAGGTCAACGGTAGATGCAATTTCACTGGCTCCCCACTCTGCACTGGACCACTTGGACAATAAAAACACCTATGTCAGGCTGTTGTTTACAGCTTGGTGTTTAATACCAACATCCCTTCCAAGCTGGTTACCAAGCTCACGGAACTGGGCCTCTGCGCATCCCTCTGCAATTGGATCCTCGACTTCCTCATCCACAGACCACAGTCTGTTCGAATTGGAAGAACCACTTCATCCTCAGTACAATTAGTACGGGAGCACCTCAAGGCTGTGTGCTCAGCCCCCTGCTTTACTCACTCTAAACCTATGACTGCGTAGCCGGTCATAGTGCAAACTCCATCATCAAGTTCGCCGATGACACCACTGTGGTTGGTCGAATCACAGATGGGGATGAGTCAGAGTATAGAAGTGAGATCGACCGACTGACCAAATGGTGCCAGCACAACAACCTGGCTCTCAACATCAGTAAGACCAAGGAACTGATTGTGGACTTTAGTAGGGGATGGATGAGGACCCACAATCCTGTTTTTATGGCGGAGAGGGTCAATAACTTCAAATTCCTGAGGGTGCATATATCAGAAGATCTTTCCTAGACCCAGCACACCGATGCAACTGTAAAGAAGGCACATCAGCGACTCTACTTCCTGAGAAGATTACGGAGATCGGCATGTTGAAGAGGATTCTCCTAAACTTCTACAGGTGCACAGTAGAGAGCATTCTGACTGGTTGCATCGTGGCCTGGTTCGGCAACTTGAACGTCCAGGAGCGAAAAAGACTACAAAAAGTTGTGACGACTGCCTAGTCCATCACCGGCTATGACCTCCCCACTGTCGAAGGGATCTATCGTAGTCGCTGCCTCAAAAAGGCAGCCAAAATCATCAAGGACCCACACCATCCTGGCCACAAACCTATCTCACCACTGCCATCAGGAAGAAGGTACAGGAGCCTGAAGACTGTAACGTCCAGGTTCAGGAACAGCTACTTCCCCACAGGCTATCAAACACAACAAATAAGCTATGAGCTCTGAACTGCAAAAGACTACATTATTACGTCATTTCCACTATATTTTTTATTTATTGAGCTTTTTCTTTTATTCCCGTTATATACAATGTTTACATATTCACATATTCTGTTGTGCTGCAGCAAGTAAGAATGTCATTGTCCCGTCCGGGACATATGGCAATAAAACACTCTTGACTTGACTCTTGAGAAATTGTGAGGTCATGTTGCAGTTCTATAAGACGTTGGTGAGGTCGCATTTAGTGTATTGTGTTCAGTTCTGGGCACCATGTTATGGAAAAGATGTTGTCAAGCTGGAAAGAGTACAGAGAAGATTTACATAGAAACATCGAAGATAGGTGCAGTAGGCCATTTGGCCCTTTGAGCCAGCACTGCCATACAATATGATCATGGCTGATCATCCACAATCAGTACCCCATCGTCTCCACCATCGTCCCGTTGATATAAACAGGAATGTGGGTCCACATCCTTCCCCTACTAAAGTCCACAATCAGTTCCTTGGTCTTACTGATGTCAGGTATCAGGTTTTTTCCACATATCCCTTGATTCCCTTCGCCCTAAGAGCTAAATTTAACCCTCTCTTAAAAACTTACAAGGATGTTGCCAGGATAGAGGGTCTGAGCTATAGGGAGAAGTTGAGTAGGCTGGGCTCTATTCCTTGGAGCACAGAAGGATGAGGGGTGATCTTATAGAAGTGTATAAAATCTTGAGAGGAATAGATCGGATAGATGCAGAGTCTCTTGCCCAGTATAGGGAAATCGAGGACCAGAGGACATAGGTTCAAGGTGAAGGGGAAAAGATTTAATAGGAATCTTTTGGGGTAACATTTTCACACAAAGGGTGATGGGTGTATGGAACAAGCTGCCAGAGGAGGTAGTTAAGGCAGGGACTATCCCAACATTTAAGAAACAGTTAGACAGGTACATAGATAGGACAGGTTTGGAGGGATATGGACCAAACACGGGCAGGTGGAACTAGGGTAGCTGGGACATGATGGCTGGTGTGGGCAATTTGGGCCGAAGGGCCTGTTTGCACACTATATCACTCTATGACTATGACTCTAATTTACAGAAGCCAATTCTGGACATCCGGTGGCGCTGTTGCTGGCTGCCTCCGCCTTCAGTCCGGTATCTTTTTGTTTTTTTTGTTATGTTTGAAGAACGTTTTTTGTGGGTTTTTTGTCTTTATGTGGGGGGGAAGACGGTACGGTAAGGGGGATACCGTCCTTCAGTCGCTTCCTGGAGAGGACGCGACTATTTTCGAGTCGCGTCCCCCCCCCCCCCCCCGCAGCCTACCTACTGGATTGGCGCGGCCTTTCCTGCCGGGACCGACCAGAGCTCCAGCAGCAGCGGCGCAGCGTTGGATACATCGCGGGGCAGGCGATGCCTTACCGGGGATCGCCGTTTGGAGCTCCGGAGTGCTGGGCCTGCTGCACCGACATCGCGGAGCTGTGGTTCGCGGAGCTCCCAACGCGGGCGGCGCTGACCAACATCGCGGAGTCCTGCGACTCCACGCGGCTCGGCCTGCGGACTCCGGTGGGAGGTGGCTGATCTGGAGGTCCGGGCCGCTGAGGATGTTCTCCGTCGGGGTTCCACCGTTCCTGGCGAGAGGGCCTGAGCATCGGGCCACCCGTGGCGGTGACTGCGGGTGCTCGGGAGGCCCCGACTACGGGTGAACATCTGGGAAGATCGGCGGGGAGGTTGGCTGGACTATGGTACCTTCCATAACTTTGGTGCCATCGTGGGGTTATGTTGTGTCGTGGACTTCTGTGTTTGTGCTTTTTTATTATTATTATTTTTTTTTAATGTATTTTATTTTATTTTTTTAATTGATTTATTATTTATTTTTATGATACATGACTGTAAGGAAAATCCATTTCGTTGTCTCTTATGAGATAATGACAATAAATTGAATACAATACAAAAAAAACTACAAACCTGCATGTCATTGGAGTGTAGGAGGAAACTGGAGCACCCAGAAAAAACCCATGCAGTCACTGGAAAAAGGTACACTCTGTATATAGTCATGATCAAACCTGGAACACTGGCGTTGTAAAAAGGCAACTCTAACACTGTGCTATTGTGCTTATCCCTATATAACTGAATCCTCAACTTCCTCATCGGCAGACCACAATTACTATGAATCAGTGACAATTGGCTATCATGGGTACTGACCTCTTTACCATTGAATAGATCTATACTGACCTCAAAAAGACAATCAGCATCATCAACGACCCACCACCCTAGCTATGTTCTCATTTCACTCCTCCCATCGGGGAGAAAGTCTAGAATTGGATGGATGGATTTAAGAGAGAGTTAGATAGAGCTCTAGGGGCTAGTGGAGTCAAGGGATATGGGGAGAAGGCAGGCACGGGTTATTGATAGGGGACGATCAGCCATGATCACAATGAATGGCGGTGCTGGCTCGAAGGGCCGAATGGCCTCCTCCTGCACCTATTTTCTATATTTCTATGTTTCTAATCCAAAGCATCATTATTTTTAAAGGTAAATTGTTAGAGAAGTTTTGAAGTTAGAAATACCCAACGTCTGAGTATCACAGTAATAAATGCTAAGTAAACTTGCATTCATTGCCAACCTTGCTCCCTTGATGTATTGGAAAACGTGTATCATGTAGTCAAAAGATATTTTTAACAAGATCCTGATTCATGGCCTGGATAATTTGATTACGGACAGCATCCATTTAAGAGACAGCAATTGCTTGTTACTGTTAGTTTTGACCACATAAATATTTATTGTTACTGGTACATTTCAAGCCAGTGCTTCAAGATAAGAAAGTCATGTCATCAGGTGAGGGCAGATTCATTTACCAAAGCAGCTTGGTTATCACTTTCCCAACTGAAATCTACCAGATAGCCCTCTTACCTACTGGCCAGGTTCACAAGTGAGCTGGTTGCCATTATCCCCCCGACAGACATGGCCATCAAATACATTTGTTTCATGTATTTTGTGTTTTTATGACTGTTGACTGTATGACTGTTGGCAGATCAATTTCCGTTCTGGGATAAATAAAGTTCTATGGTATTGTATTGTATCTTATCGTAAATGCTCCCGTCTCTCATTTAACTATTCACAACAGGATATGTGAGGTTTAACATAATACAATACAATATTATTGCCCCCACGTGGGGTTTTTTCATTGTTGGGGGGGATAGGGAGAGGTTTTATTTCCAGAACTTTCCTTGTGTGTGTGTGGGGCAGTGGGGGGGGGGGGAGGTGGGTGTGTGGTTGAGATGGGGGGGGTGAGGATTTTCACGTGGGAAGGATTGATTGGCGTTTTACAAAAAAATATTCCAGAACTTTCCTCCAACGCTGCCCCACCCACCCCCTCCCCCACCTGGGAAGGATTGATTGGCTCCAGGGAGCACCGATTCTGCCATCAGCGCCAAGTCCATTCATTGGCTCCGGTGAGCGCAGACGCCGCCCCCCCAACATTTTACAAAAAGAGATTCCAGACGCTGCAAAACTGGGTGAGTGGTGGATTATTGCTTTGGGGGAACGGGGCCCAATGGCTCCCAGTTAGGCTAGTATATTACTAAAACTCTCATCTTGTTTGTTTGTATGTGCTCATGCATGTGCATGATTTCTTGAAATGCTGCCAAAACAGTACAGGATAGTACTACAATATTTATCCCACCTTACTCACCATTGTCCTGTGATGTGCAGTACCAAGTTTCGTTCAGATTGATGACATATTTTACAAGTTATTGACATTTTAAAATGTACAAAATTACTTTTCAAACCACGTGCTCTGCCTGTCAGCCACCTTCGATGTCACGATGACATCACAATGGGATCCGGAATTTCATTTACTTTAAAAAATCGCAATTTTCATTGACATTGATTTTATTCTAAAAAAAAAAATCAGTTTTAATCAAATTCTTCCTTTTTCATTAACAGCTAACCTTGCGTTTAGGTTATTCTAAAGGAAAAATGCAATTTGCATTGAGAATTTCATTTTTTTTAAAACATCGCGATTTTCATTGTGGGAGGGTGTGATTGGGGGGAGGTGAGGAGTGGGGGAACAGGGGGATAGACGGAGAGGAGGGGGTAGGGATGTGAGACGGAGGGGAAAGTGGGGAGGTGAGGAGGGAGAGTGGGGGTGGGAGGATAGAGGGAGAGGAGGGGGTAATGGGGGAGGTAGGGAGTGGGGGATAAAGTGAGAGGAGGGCAATCAGGGAGGTGAGGAGGGATAGTGGGGGAGGGATAGGGTGGTGAGGAGTGGAGGAGTGGGGGGGATAGAGGGAGAGGAGGGGGTAAGGAGGGGAGAGAGGTTATGGAGGGAGAGAGGGAGTGACTGAAGGTAGGGGAAAGGAAATGGAGGGGGAGTTGAGAGGGGGTGGGGGAGGTAAGGAGGAGAGGGGAAATAAGAGGGAGGGTGAAGAGGAGGGGGAGGGAGGGGATGAGGAGGAATGCAGGAGGATAGGGTTAGAAAGAGGGATGGCAAGGTACTGGAGGAGGGGAGGGGAAAGAGAGAGCAGGGGAGGGAGTGAGGGGAGGAAGCAGAGGAGGGTTGGTTGAGGGTGGGGAGAGGGAGGAAAATGGTGGAGGGGAATAGGGGACTGAAGAGGGAGAGTGAGATGCGTTCACATTGATCTTATATTTTACAGTTTATTGCCATTTAGAACTTTTAAAACATTGCAGTCATTCTCCCACTTGCCAGCCGCGCCTGCACAGTTGGGGGAAGGTTGCTGTGACTCGCGTCACAACGGGGATGTCTGGCGTCACAACGGGTACCCGTCAACCGCGCCTGTGCAGTTGGGGGCTATGGGTCAGTGGTGGAATATTGCCTTGTGGGATGGGCCCAATGGGTCCGCACTTGGTCTAGTATCCCTCTAAACATTTCTTATTCGTGTACCTGTCCTGCAATACTACATGAAAATAGACACAAAAAGCTGGAATATCTCAGCGGGCTGGACACCCGGATTTAGTATGGGCTAGTTGGGCATAAGGGCCTGTTTCCATACTGTGTGACTCTATGACTCTGGGACTCTATGACATGATAACCGTTGAAGAACTCTTTGTGGCGGTCGAATCGCGGGGTGTTGGTGGCAGGAGCGGTCTGGAGGCGGGCGAGTTTCAGGTCCTTGGTGGAGTTAAGGTGGGACAGGAATCGTTGATTGAAGACGTGAATCTTCCGGAGGATGAAGTAGAGTTGGGGTCCGTTGCAGGTCTGGTTGAGTGAGGCCTGAAGTTTCGGGAGAGTCAAAGACAGAGGTCCAGGAACCGTTGGTGCGGGAGAAGCGTCATCCGGGCAGTGAGTATAATACTCGATCGCGGGGCTTGTTTCCACAGAGGCCCAGGAGCGGTTGCAGTGGGAGGAACCCAAATCTGTAACGTTCCACTCACATTTCACAGTTCAAAACAAGTGGGCTTGAGGAAGCCGCTGATTGGTGGAAGCGGACAAGAGGGAGCAGCTGATTGGGAGTCAGATCCCTGCTGATTTCTTCCAGCACTTTGTATTCTATTGTATTGTATTGCACTTTGTATTGTATCCAGGATAAGGGGGGAGAATGAGGGCCAGGGCAGTTTACTGTTCTGGATGTCAGATGTGGGAGGTCATGGAGTCTGATAGCCCTCCAGACGTCCACATCTGCGCCAGGTGCGTCGAGATGGGGATCCTAAGGGACCATATTAGGAACCTGGAGCAGCAGCTCGATGACCTCATTCTGGTCAGGGAGAGTGAGGAGGTCATAGAGAGGAGTTACAGGGATGTGGTCACTCCAAGACACAGTTAGGAGGGGCAAGGGGCAGAGGCAGGGACTAGAGAGTACCCCAGTGGCTGTACACCTTGGCAATAAGTACTCCTGTTTGAGTACTGTTGCTGGGGACAGGCTACCTGGGGGTAGCGACAGCGGCCGGGCCTCCGGTACAGAGACCGGCCCTGTTGCTCAGAGGGGTAAGGAAAAGAAGAGGAGGGCAGTAGTAATAGGGGACTCTATAGTTAGGGGATCAGACAGGCGATTCTGTGGACGCTGTCTGGAGATTCGGATGGTAGTTTGCCTCCCTGTTGCCAGGGTCTGGGATGTGTCTGAACGTGTCCAAGATATCCTGAAATGGGAGGGAGAGGAGCTTGAGGTTGTGGTACATATAGGTACCAATGACATAGGTAGAAAAAGGTAAGAGGTCCTGAAAGGAGAATTTAGGGAGTTAGGAAGAGAGTTAAGGAAAAGGACTGCAAAGGTAACAATCACAGGATTACTGCCTGTGCCACGCGACAGTGAGAGTAGGAATGGAGCGAGGTGGAGGATAAATGTGTGGCTGAAGGTCTGGTGCAGAGGGCAGGGATTCAAGTTTCTGGATCATTGGAACCTCTTTTGGGGAAGGTGTGACCTGTACAAAAAGGACGGGTTGCACTTGAACCCGAGGGGGACCAATATCCTGGTGGGGAGATTTGCAAAGGCTACTGGGGAGACTTTAAACTAGAACGGTTGGGGGGAGGGACTCAAATAGAGAAAGCTAGTAGACAGTGTGTGAGCAGGAGGCAGAGAAGGGAAGCACTCAGACCCAACATGTAGGGGGGGAAGTAGAAAAAGATAATAAACAGAGAATAAGAGGTGGTGAGTTTCTTAAATGTGTGAGCAGAGAGACAGAGGGGTGTAAAATGAGGGTAGAAGCAATAGGTAGCAAGGTGAAAAGTAAAAGTGGTAGGCAGACAAATCCAGGGCAAAAATCAAAAAGGGCCATTTTTCAACATAATTGTATAAGGGGTAAGAGTGTTGTAAAAACAAGCCTGCAGGCTTTGTGTCTCAATGCAAGGAGCATTCGTAATAAGGTGGATGAGTTGAATGTGCAGATAGCTATTAATGACTATGATATAGTTGGGATCACGGAGACATGGCTCCAGGGTGACCAAGGTTGGGAGCTGAACATCCAGGGATATTCAATATTCAGGAGGGATAGACAGAAAGGAAAAGGAGATGTGGTAGCGTTGCTGGTTAGAGAGGAGATTAACGCAATAGAAAGGAAGGACATTAGTTTGAAGGATGTGGAATCAATATGGGTAGAGCTGCGAAACACTAAGGGGCAGAAAACGCTAGTGGGAGTTGTGTACAGGCCACCTAACAGTAGTAGTGGAGTTGGGGATGGCATCAAACAGGAAATTAGAAATGCATGCAACAAAGGTAAAACAGTTATAATGGGTGACTCCAATCTACATATAGATTGGGTGAATCAAATTGGCAGGGGTGCTGAGGAAGAGGATTTCTTGGAATGTATGCGGGATAGTTTTCTAAACCAACATGTAGAGGAACCAATGAGAGAGCTGGCTATTCTAGTATGGGTATTGAGTAATGAGGAAGGGTTAGTTAACAGTCTTGTTGTGCATGGCCCCTTGTGCAAGATTGACCATAATATGGTTGAGCTCTTCATTAGGATGGAGAGTGACATAATTAATTCAGAAACAAGGGTTCTGAACTTAAAGAATTGGCCAAGATAGGCTGGCAATTGATTCTTAAAGGTTGACGGTGGATATGCAATGGAAGGCATTTAAAAGCTGCATGGATGAACTGCAACAATTGTTCATCCCAGTTTGGCAAAAGAATAAAGCAGGGAAGGTAGTGCATCCGTGGATAACACAGGAAATCAGGGATAGTATCAAAACAAAAGATGAAGCATACAAATTAGACAGAAAAAGCAGCCTACCAGAGGACTGGAAGAAATTCAGTCCAGCAGAGGAGGACAAAGGGCTTAATTAGGAAAGGGAAAATAGATTATGAAAGAAAACTGGCAGGGAACATAAAAACTGACTGCAAAAGCTTTTATAGATATGTGAAGAGAAAAAGATTAGTTAAAACAAATGTAGGTCCCTTGCAGTCAGAAACAGGTTAATTGATCATGGGGAACAAGGACATGGCAGACCAATTGAATAACTACTTTGGTTCTGTCTTCACTAAGGAAGACTTAATTAATCTGCCGGAAATAGCAGGGGACCGGGGGTCAAATGAGATGGAGGAACTGAGTGAAATCCAGAATAGCCGGGAAGTGGTGTTAGGTAAATTGAATGGATTGAAGGCCGATAAATCCCCAGGGCCAGATACGCTGCATCCCAGAGTACTTAAGGAAGTAGCCCCAGAAATAGTGGATGCATTAGTGATAATTTTTCAAAACACTTTAGATTCTGGAGTAGTTCCTGAGGATTGGAGGGTAGCAAATGTAACCCCACTTTTTTAAAAGGGAGGGAGAGAGAAAACGGGAATTACAGACCAGTTAGTCTAACATCGGTAGTGGGGAAACTGCTAGAGTCAATTATTAAAGATGGGATAGCAGCACATTTGGAAAGTGGTGAAATCATTGGACAAAGTCAGCATGGATTTATGAAAGGTAAATCATGTCTGACGAATCTTATAGAATTTTTTGAGGATGTAACTAGTAGAGTGGATAAGGGAGAGCCAGTGGATGTGTTATATCTGGACTTTCAGAAGGCTTTCTACAAGGTCCCACATAAGAGATTAGTATACAAACAAAGCACACGGTATTGGGGGTTCAGTATTGATGTGGATAGAGAACTGGCTGGCAGACAGGAAGCAAAGAGTAGGAGTTAACGGGTCCTTTTCAGAATGGCAGGCAGTGACTATTGGGGTACCGCAAGGCTCAGTGCTGGGACCCCAGCTATTTACAATATATATTAATGATTTGGACAAGGGAATTGAATGCAACATCTCCAAGTTTGCAGATGACACGAAGCTGGGGTGCATTGTTAGCTGTGAGGAGGGTGCTAGGAGGCTGCAAGATGACTTGGATAGGCTACACCAAAAGATTTTTGATTAGTAAGGGTATCAGGGATTATGGGGCTAAATAAGGAGAATGCAATTGAGAGGGAAAGTTATATCAGCCATAATTGAAGGGCAGAGTAGAATTGATGGACTGAATGGCCTTATTCTGCTCCTAGAACTTATAAGCGTATAAATAGAAGTGTATCTCACGATTTATTTTAAATAATTTACAATCCCCTTTTTTTAATTGTTAAGGACTCTTATATTAAACACTAACACAAGCAAATCATACAAATCTATTAACCCAGACGAGGAAGCCAATCAAAAAGTAACTTTGCCTGATTTATCAAGATTATCAGCAAATGCACCAAAGTTGTTAAAAACAATCATGTTTTTGTTCCTCAGCATTATATATGCAGTTTAAGTAAAATTCAAAGAAGAATCAGAAAATGTTCAGATCTGAAAAAAGTAAGAGTTATTGTTTCAGCTCAATAATGGAATTGACAAAAGGTGAAGAGCCAGAAATTTCCTTCATTTTCTATTTTTTATTTTCTATTATGATATACTATTTTGCTTTGCAAAGTAATATTAATGATTTGGACGAGGGAATTGAAAGCAACATCTCCAAGTTTGTGGATGACACGAAGCTGGGGGGCAGTGTTAGCTGTGAGGAGGATGCTAGGAGGCTGCAAGGTGACTTGGATAGGCTGGGTGAGTGGGCAAATGCATGGCAGATGCAGTATAATGTGGATAAATGTGAGGTTATCCACTTTGGTGGCAAAAACAGGAAAGTAGACTATTACCTGAATGGTGGCCGATTAGGAAAAGGGGAGATGCATCGAGACCTGGGTGTCATGGTACACCAGTCATTGAAAGTAGGCATGCAGGTGCAGCAGGCAGTGAAGAAGGCGAATGGTATGTTAGAATTCACAGCAAATTCACACTATCCTACACACTAGGGACAATTTACACTTATACCAAACCAATGAACCAACAAACCTGTACATCTTTGGAGTGTGGGAGGAAATTGAAGATCTCAGAGAAAACTCACATTGTAGGAGCCATTTATGCTTAAGTTAGTTACTGTTAGCATTTCAGTATCTTTTTCCTAGCTTGTGGGTGAGAGTATATACTTGGAAGGGGGTGTCTTCATTGAACTACATTGAGGCTAGCACAGACTCAAAGATTGGTTTTTTTAGATTGCCTCGAGGGATGGTGAGGACAACAGTTATTATCACATTCACGTTCATGTTCACGAGAAGCCACACGGAAGAAACAGTTAGTAAGAACGAAAAGTTATGAATTATTTCTTTGTTTTGTATTACTTCAATAAAAGACAAATTAATCAAGAAACAATGATTGTCTGGCTTACATAGAAAATCTGGTCCCTTGATCCATCCCTTATTGCTTACGAAGCGGTCTGCTGTTAGTCCTCTAGAGGCTAGTCCTCTAGAGATTTGAGTATAGGGGCAGGGAGGTTCTACTGCAGTTGTACAGGGTCTTGGTGAGACCACACCTGGAGTATTGCATACAGTTTTGGTCTCCTTATCTGAGGAAGGACATTCTTGCCATAGAGGGAGTACAGAGAAGGTTCACCAGACTGATTCCTGGGATGTCAGGACTTTCATATGAAGAAAGACTGGATAGACTCGGCTTGTACTCGCTAGAATTTAGAAGATTGAGGGGGGATCTTAAAGAAACTTACAAAATTCTTAAGGGGTTGGACAGGCTAGATGCAGGAAGATAGTTCCCGATGTTGGGGAAGTCCAGAACAAGGGGTCCCAGTTTAAGGATAAAGGGGAAATGTTTTAGGACTGAGATGAGAAAAACATTTTTTACACAGAGAGTGGTGAATCTCTGGAATTCTCTGCCACAGAATGTAGTTGAGGCCAGTTCATTGGCTATATTTAAGAGGGAGTTAGATGTGGCCCTTGTGGCTAAAGGGATCAGGGGGTATGGACAGAAAGCAGGTACAGCATACTGAGTTGGATGATCAGCCATGATCATATTGAAGGGCCGAATGGCCTACTCCTGCACCTATTTCCTATGTTTCTATGTTTCTATGTCCTGCTGGTGTCGGTGCAAAGCAGCTAGAGTTGATCTGAGTGCCCGGAAGGAGAGTTGCTGTGTGTGGCGGCAGATAGCCAGTCGGTATCGATAGTCCAGCTTGGGTCTGAACTGGGAGGTAGGGAACTGGAGTTGGAAGCCATGAGGTACAAAATGGAGGCGCAGGCAAGTCCTGAGAAAGCAAACGTGGCTGTGGTATCGGGTCTGGGTGAGGACGTGGTCGTAGAGTTGGAGGGAAGGGGAAATCACAGAAGGGGGGCAGTCAGAGAGGAGATTGTTAAACTGTCTTCGGAGGGAGGAGGAGAACTTCTTCAAGTAGGTGTGTATTTGGATGCTTGGAACAGACTTTAAATAAGGCTCAGACAGGGGAGTTATCTAACAGCTTCTTTATTCAGGACGCCACCTTGAGTTTCCCCGTGCACATGCGTACTTGCACAAGACATCACAAGACATCACATATACTAATTACATATGCTAATTATCACACATACCTAACACTTCTCCCCTTTAACTTGGAGGCAGGTAACACCATTTCTATTACATACACACCGTACTCCTCCCCCTTTAGTAATTCCACCGGCATATGCTTTTTTCCTACATATCATTGTTAATACAATGTTGCACAATGGTATTATTACTTAAACTAAATACATTACCCCTTGCTTTATGTGTATCATTTTCTGGTTCATGTATTTGATTGTTTTCCTCTTTGTAAGTGGGATTCTGACCCATGTCTGCAAGTGTTCGTTTTCTAGCAGCTTTTGTTTTCTATTCTCTGCTTATTTATCTGCTCTTATTTATCATGAGATTCTGCAATGCATAACCATTTGTCCATTGCTCAGTGAAGGAGGCTCCATGCATCGCAATCGGTCCTGCATACTTTTGTCTTGACCGACAAGCCTCTCTTCTTTAGACTTTTCTATTAGCAGGTTTCTACTCATTGTCACACATTTATTTAACCTTTCTTTGTGTCGTTTAAGCTTTTCTGTTGTTCATCTATTTGTCTTCTTAAGTCACCTTTCTGGTTCTTCATCAAGAAGTAGGATCTGTATTGTCTTTGTCAATACAACACTGGCTTTGATTTGTGCTCTGTTTAGTTTTCTTGCTTCATATGCAAGGAAGTGAGACGGCACTACATTTGTTGTATATTCAGTTTGAGGAAGTCTTTCTATATTGGTTAAGCCTTTTGTATCGTTTAAGCCTTTTCTGTTGTTCATCTATTTGTCTCTTAAGTCTTTCCGATACCAGCTCCTACTGAGTACTGACTGCACTTTTATAGTAGCTCTCTTTTGTTTACACACTGCCTAACCACCATACTCTTGTAGGCAGCCTGAATGGTAATAGTTGCATCCCTCATTGACTGATATTGCACAAACTGGAATGCCCTATTTTGCATGCTTTGTTCCATCTCTGGATCGAAATGGCTGCTTGCTTCACAGCTCTGTAGCATACCCTTAATCGGTACCACGGTATTCAGCTTGCAGAGTGACTACAGACGCCTTTTGCATCAAGAAATGCTTTCTTGTAATGGACATCCTTATGAATGACTTAATACGGCGTGCTGCCTTGATTTTCTCAACCAATACTCTGGCTTTGATCCCGCGGTATAAGGCCTGAATACAAACCACTGCTTTTCTCAAACTATTATAATGTCTCACTTGGACATCTCTTATCTGGCAAGCCGCATATTATTGCTGTACCGTAATGGCAGGTCAGCGTAGTTTCTTGCAATACTGACGCTGTTTCTGATAATCTGATAATAAGTCTGTACGACCTTGGCAGATTTGTACATGTACCGCAATTGCTTTCGAACAAGCATTCCTCGGTAGGCAGCCTGAAGCAGCAGAACGCTGTTGCGTACCTTCATGTAAGTTTTGCGATCACTTTCCATTTGAAGGTGTGCCCTATAATGGGTCTGTACTATTATGGCTGCCAATCTCATTGCCTTGTATTGACGGTATACTCTGTGCATTCTAAATGCTGCTTGTAATACCATTGCTGCCTTCTGTTTGTTCCAGATCTCTCTCCGTACCTTCATACCCCTGAATGCAGCTTGAATAGCTAGGGTTTCCTTTGGATGGCAATTTCCCTTTCCCTTTGACTTCTGTCACTTGCATTTTCCCTTTGTCCTTTTGCACATGACCTTTGTCCTTTTTTGCACTTGTCCTTTTGCACTTGACCTTTGTCCTTTTGCACTTGACCTTTGGCCTTTTACACTTGACCTTTGTCCTTTCACTTGACCGTGTCCTTTTGCAGTTGACTTTTGTCCTTTTGCACTTGACTTTTGTCCTTTTGCACTTGACCTTTGTCCTCTTTGCACTTGACCTTTGTCCCTTTGCACGACCTTTGTCCTTTTGCACTTGACCTTTGTCCTTTGAGGGACTACCTGCTCTCTTTAGTTCAGGCTCCTTGCCTCTGGATGCCCTTGGAGTTTTGGCGAGACATGAGCCATTAATGCCTTCTTACATTCCTCGTAAGTTTTATCCGTGGGCTTTGCTGGCCACAGTAACATACGTAAGGTGATACTCCTCTCTTCCTAAGCCTAATATGAACCATGCTCTCTTCTTCTCCTCTGCAGTGATATCATTGGAATGAACGAAGCCTCCAAGACTTCAGTCCATTTCTCAAAATTGCACCCAGAATCTAACTGGGCAACTTTCCTATCCTACCATTTGAATAGCCATGCTACCTGTTGCTATTCAGGTGCACTATTCGGGTGCTCCTGTACAGACAAAACACCGTACAGATAAGAAAACACATATCTCCTGTACAGACAAAACACCGACTTCTCCAGGATAAGAAACACAGTTCTATATTAATTAGCTTTAGAAAATATCACTGTCTATTACTTAATCTTATAATAATAGATTTATACTATTAACCAACATTTCCTGTTAATAGGCAACTAGAACATTTAAAACATATTCCTTCTATGCACACAGATTTACAATTCATAACAGTGACCAATACATTACATCCAAACAGTCCTGCTTTTACTGTGACAATGCATTACATTCACAGAGGGCTTTTATTGTGAAGGATTTCAATGCTCCAGCTTGTGGGCCTGTGGACTCTGGTGCATCCTCGACCTCTCGAGCTGTCCCCATCGGTACTTCTGCTGTTGGCCTCACCGGACCTCCACTGCAGCTTTAGCTGGCTCCCCCCCCCCCCCCGGGCTTCACTGTTACTTTTAAACCCTGTCTCAGATTCTCCGGAACTCCGCTGCTGCTGCTGGCTCAGCCATTGCTGTTGCCTCTGCTGGCTTACTGCCAAGTCGACTCCCACTGCTCCGCTGACTTGCCTGCTGTCTCCCTTGGACGCCCTGCGGAAGGTGAGTCGCTGCTAGTTTCTGCTGTCGGTCCCCACTGCTCCAAGCGTCAGGACTGTGCCCCGCCATCATGGGCTGGCTACGCACTGTGTCCCGCTTCTCTCGCGCGGCCTTCCTCTCTCATGGTTGGCTTTCTCCACTCTCGGCCGTCACCCGCGACCGGGCTTTCTCAGCTTTCTCCCCGACCGGGCTGATTCTGCTCCCGACCGGGCTGAAGTGCTTGTGCTGTATCCTGCTTCTCTTGTGCGGACCCACTCTTTGCTCAGGGCCGGACTTCCTTTCACATCTGGGCTTTCCCTGCTCTTGGCCGTCCCTTGCGACCGGGCTTTCTCGGCGTCTCGGCTTCTCTCGCGGGCCTATCCGCTTTTCTGCTCACGGTCGGGCTGACACTGCTCCCGACCGGGCTTTCTCTGCTTTCTGCCCCCACCGGGCAGACTGTTCCCGGCTGGGCTGAAGACTCAGCTTCTGTCGGTGGCTTCTCCGGACCTGTCCGTGGCCTACATGGTACGAGGCCCTCACCCTACGTCTGTGGCTGCTACTGGGGCTGGCTGTGGGCTGCACAGCCCTGGAAAATGTTCCAGGTAAGTGGACACTGTGCTCGGTGACCCTTACTGCCCTGCTTGTCTTACCCGACCTCTATCTCCGCTACATCGACGACTGCATTGGTGCTACCTGCTGCACCCGCACACAACTAACTGACTTCATCCATTTCACCACTAACATCCATCCGGCACTCAAATACACCTGGACCATTTCCGACACTTCCCTACCATTTCTTGACCTCACTATCTCCATCTCAGGAAATAGACTTCTGACTGACATCGACTATAAACCCACTGACTCCCATGGCTATCTAGACTACACTCCTTCCCACCCTGCTTCCTGTAAGGACTCCATCCCCTACTCCCAACTCCTCCGTCTAAGCCGCATCTGCTCCCAGGATGAGGTGTTCCACACCAGGGCAACGGAAATGTCCTCATTCTTCAGGGAACGGGGATTCCCCTCCCCCACTATAGATGAGGCTCTCACCAGGGTTTCTTCAGTACCCTGTAACACTGCTCTCTCTCCCCGCCCCCCACTCATAACAAGGGCAGAGTCCCCCGAGTCCTCACCTTCCACCCTACTAGCTGTCACATAGAACAAATAGTCCTCCGTCATTTTCGCCACCTCCAAAGTGACCCCACCACTTGCCACATCTTCCCTTCTCCTCCCCTGTCTGCTTTCCGCAAAGGCTGCTCCCTCCGTAACTCCCTGGTCAATTCTTCCCTTCCCACCCATACCACCCCCTCCCCGGGCACTTTCCCTTGCAGCTGCAAAAAATGCTACACTTGTCGCTTTACGTCCCCCCTCGACTCCATTCAAGGACCCAAGCAGTCGTTCCAGGTGCGACAGAGATTTACCTGCACCTCCTCCAACCTCATCTATTGCATCCGCTGCTCTAGATGTCAGCTGACCTACATCGGTAACCTTGGCGATTGTTTCGCCGAACACCTCCGCTCGGTCCGCAATAACCTACCTGATCTCCCGGTGGCTCAGCACATCAACTCCCCCTCCCATTCCAAATCCGACATTTCTTTCCTGGGCCTCCTCCATGGCCAAAGTGAGCACCACCGGAAATTGGAGGAGCAGCACCTCATATATCGCTTGGGCAGTTTATACCCCAGCGACATGAACATTGACTTCTCCAATTTTCGGTAGCCCTTATTGTCTCCTCCTCAGCTCTCCTTCAGCCCTCTGGCTCCTCCTCTTCCATTCTTCTTCCTGCCCCCCCCCCCCCACCCTACATCAGTTTGAAGAAGGGTTTCCATCTGAAACGTTGCCTATTTCCTTTGCTCCAGAGATGCTGCTGCACCCGCTGAGTTTCTCCAGCACTTTTGTCTACATTCATTCAACTGGAGTTGGTTTATTGGTTTGACATTAATGATAGAATGAGTTATATGCTGAGACATCGGGTTACACAATTGCCATGATGTATATTCCAGTTGCTGACGAAAGACCACAGAGCATTGTGTTTACACCCAATGATTTTTCTTACACCTTGCTCTATGGCAGAGCTTCATTGCACTCAGTGGGAAGACAGCACTTCATCTCCACAAAATAGACACTTCTGCATCTGTGAAGGTAGATTGATTTTTCTTTCCTATTGTTTATCTCCCCTATGATCTGTCTGACTACCCAAGGCTGATAGTTAGTTGCTTTAGACTTCCAGCAGCGTATATAGTATTATTTCCGACTGATCCGTGGTGAGGGGTTTTGATCTCTCATTCAGAATACATTCCCTTTCATTAAATGGTTTTAAAGTGGCGATTGACGGGTGTTTATTTTTATGTCCCATAATACATAAAACCACACGTAGTCTAGAGTCAATGTTGAGAATTTCCAGGGCTATTCTATCCAAATGCAACAAAGCTTTCTGGAACAACTGCTCTGCTCAACACTGCAAATAATTGCAGAGGTATGAAGATAACCCAGTCCACCTTGCCTTCCCGCTCCCTATCCCTCATTCCGATGGGCACACCCCTCCCTCATCAAAGAAGTTAACATAGTCAAGGACCATAGATAGGCACAAAAATCTGGGGTAACTCGGTGGGACAGGCAGCATCTCTGGAGAGCAGGAATGGGATCGAAGGGATCTTTCGCTCTCTGCCTCAAAAAGGCGGCCAACATCATCAAAGATCCACACCATCCTGGCCACACACTCATTTCACCATTGCCATCGGGAAGAAGGTACAGGAGCCTGAAAACTGTAATGTCCAGGTTCTGGATCAGCTTCTCCCCTACAGCCATCAGGCTATTAAACACGACAACAAATAAGCTCTGTGGTACAACAGACTATTATTATTGCACTATATTTGTTGATTTATTGAGTATGTGTGCATGTGTATATACACAAACTGAACATTTTTCTCCCGTTATGTACTATGTTTACATGTTATGTTGTGCTGCAGCAAGTAAGAATTTAATTGTCCACTCTGGTACATCTATATTACTAAAAGTCAAATCTTGACCACTTCCTGTTGTTCTTTTTCATGATTTAGAAAAAACGCTGCCACATTAGGCTGTGATTTTTGGCCATCTTACGCAGAGTCCCCCTCTGCTGCGCAGGACAAGAGATTTTTTCCCATCGATGAAAAATAAAAGAGTTATTAATGTTTTTAAAATGTTGACATTCTCTCTGCTGCCCCTGCTGGTGGGAGGGGGAGGGACTACAAAACCCGGAAGTGTTGTGCCTCAGTCTCTGCAAAATGGAGGTTGGTGGTGGTTGCTTTGAAATGCTGCACTGCAATTGGTTGTTGGTGGGTGTTTGTTTTGAAATGCTGCACTGCAAATGGTTGTTGGTGGGTAGTTGCTTTGAAATGCTGCACTGCAAATGGTTGTTGGTGGGTGGGTGCTTTGAAATGCTGCACTGCCAATGGTTGTTGGTGGGTGGTTGCTTTGAAATGCTGCACTGCAAATGGTTGTTGGTGGGTGGTTGCTTTAAAATGTTGCACTGCAAATGGTTGTTGGTGGGTGGTTGCTTTGAAATGCTGCACTGCAAATGGTTATTGCTGTAAACTTGACAACTTCCTGTTTGCACTGTATATTGATTTTAGATAAAAATTATACCACTTACGGCTGCGATTTTTGGCCATCTTACTCAGTCCCCCTCCGCTCATCATGTGCAGAGGATTCTTCCCATCAATGAAAAATAAAAGTGTTATTAGTGTTTAAACAAATGTTGAGAATCTCTCTCCTGTCAATCACACCATGAAGGCCACGCCCCATCTGGTGGAAGGCGGAGGGATTATAAAACCCGGAAGTGTTGGTGTGGCTCAGTCTCTGCAAGATGGGGGAGAGAGAGGTCATGACTCTGTCTGAGCTGTGAATCAACTGAACACACTGAATGTCTACTGAACTGTGAGTGTTGTGTTTTTATGTGGTGTTTTGTGTGGTTTTATGGTGGTTTCACCTGCTTGAAATGGTATGAAACTGCATTTGAAAGTGGAGGCCTTGCACCCTGCATGAAATGGTATGAAACTGCATTTGAATTTGGTGGCCTTGCACCCTGCATGAAATGGTATGAAACTTCACTTTAATTTGGTGGCCTTGCACCCTGCTTGAAATGGTATGAAACTGCACTAGCATTTGGTGGACTTGCACCCTGCTTGAAGTGTCATGAAACAGCACTTGAGTTTCGTGGCCCTGCACCCTGCTTGAAGTGGTCGGAAACTGCAATTGAATTTGGTGGCCTCGCACCCTGCTTGAAGTGGTAAGAAACTGCACTTGAATTTGGTGGCCTTGCACCCTGCTTGAAATGGTAGGAAACTGCATATGAATTTGGTGGCCTTGCACCCTGCTTGAAATGGAATTTCATTGGCTCATTGGGAAAAAAAACATAAGCAGTAGTTTTCAGAACCAAGGATAACCGACAACTCCAGTAGTAGACAATAGGTAATAGACAATATAGACAATATACAATAGGTGCAGGAGTAGGCCATTCGGCCCTTCGAGCCAGCACCGCCATTCAATATGCTCATGGCTGATCATCCCCAATCAGTATCCCGTTCCTGCCTTCTCCCCATATCCCCTGACTCCGCTATCTTTAAGGAAACTACACCTGCAGAAATTGTGTCCAGGTGCAGCTCCTGAAAGAATGTGTTGGGGAACTGGAGAAGCAGCTGGATGACCTCGGGGCCATCTGGGAAAACAAGAGTTTCCTGAAAAAGACGTACAGTGAGGTTGTCACACCAAAGATACAGGCAGAGGGAAGGTGGGTGACTGTGAGAAAGGGGAGTAACCGTGAAGTACAGGTGGCTGCAACTAATGAAAACAGGTACACCCTCTTGGGAGTTGTCGGGGCAGACGACGTTTCCTGACCGAGCAGCGGACAGGTCGGTGGCTCCAATCCTAGCGATGAGACTCGACTGGGGAGACCGATGTCGGGCAGAGCCAAAGTGGTGGGTGACTCCATTGTCCGAGGTGCGGACAGGAGATTCTGTGGCAGCAGGCGAGACTTGAGGAATGTCTGTTGCCTCCCTGGTGCCATGGTTCAAGATCTTGGACCGACTTCAGAACATCCTCGAGAGGGAAGGTGAGTAGCCGGATGTAGTTGTGCATGTGGGCACAAACGACGTCGGGAAGAAGAGGAAGGTGGTTCTGCAACGTGAGTTTAGAGAGTTAAGGGCCTGTCCCACTTAGGCAATTTTTTAGGCGAC
>CM075977.1:368547408-368577332 GCA_038087875.1 Malacoraja senta
CCCCTTCTTCCCTCCCCCCCTTCTTCCCCCCCTTCTTCCCCCCCTTCTTCCCCCCTTCTCCCCCCCCTTCTTCCCTCCCCCTTCTTCCCTCCCCCTTCTTCCCCCCCTTCTTCCCTCCCCCTTCTTCCCCCCTTCTTCCCCCCCCCATTCTCCCCCCCCCCCCGCCTCTCACCCCCTATTTTAAAGGACTTACGTGACCCTTCCCATACACTGTGCTTTCATCGTCTTAATTACAGCGCCAACCTTCCTGTTCATTGCGGTGTGTGTCTGTATCACATTGGCTTTCCACCGCGTGAATTTCACTCAGACAGCGCTCCCCCTGCTTCCTCTGTCCCCCGCCTGCATAACGGGCTGGTGAAGGAAGCGATGTGTGTGTGTGTGTGTTCCACTCTGACAGTCGCCGTTCCAGTCGCCGGATTTTCAGGCGACTGCCGGCAACCACCGTCGCCAGCATTCGCCTGAACAATTGCCTAAGTGGGACAGGCCCATCAGGTATCTCCCAGATGTACTAGTGGCCAGAGGACCTCGGATGACGGAGAGAGTGAAGGAAATTCACATAAGGCAGGAAATGGTGTTGGGTAGACTGATGGGACTGAAGGCTTATAAATCCCCTGGGTCTGATGGTCTGCATCCCAGGGTACATAAGGAAGTGGCTCTAGAAATTTGGACACATTGGTGATCATTTTCCAATGTTCTATAGATTCAGGATCAGTTCCTGTGGATTGGGGTGTAGCTAATGTTATCCCAATTTTTAAGAAAGGAGGGAGAGAGAAAACAGGAAATTATAGACCAGTTAGCCTCACATCGGTGGTGGGGAAGATGCTGGAGTCAATTATAAAAGATGAAATAGCGGCACATTGGATAGCAGTAACAGGATTGGTCTGAGTCAGTATGCATTTATGAAGGGGAAATCATGCTTGACTAACCTTCTGGAATATTTTGAAGATGTAACTTGGAAAATGGACAAGGGAGAGCCAGTGAATGTAGTGTACCTGGACTTTCAGAAAGCATTTGATAAGGTCCCACATAGGAGATTAGTGGGCAAAATTAGAGCACATGGTATTGGTGGTAACGTACTGACACGGATAGAAAATTGTTTGGCAGACAGGAAACAAAGAGTAAGGATTAATGGGTCCCTTTCAGAATGGCAGGCAGTGACTAATGGGGTACCGCAAGGCTCGGTGCTGGGACCGCAGCTATTTACAATATACATGAATGAATAAATGAATATGTTTATTGGCCAAGTATGTACACATACAAGGAATTTGCCTTGGTATTCCGCTCGCAAGTAACAACACAACAATAGACAATAGACAATAGGTGCAGGAGTAGGCCATTCGGCCCCTCGAGCCAGCACCCCATTCAGTGTGATCATGGCTGATCATCCCCAATCAGTACCCCGTTCCTGCCTTCTCCCCATATCCCCTGACTCTGCTATTTCTAAGAGCCCTATCTAGCTCTCTCTTGAAAGCATCCAGAGAACCTGCCTCCTCCCCCTCTGAGGCAAAGAATTCCACAGTCTCACAACTCTCTGTGAGAATAAGTGTTTCCTCGTCTCGGTACTAAATGGCTTACTCCTTATTCTTAAACTGTGGCCCCTGGTTCTGGACTCCCCCAACATCGGGAACATGTTTCCTGCCTCTAGCGTGTCCAAATCCTTAACAATCTTATATGTTTCAATGAGATCCGCTCTCATCCTTCTAAACTGCAGAGTAAACAAGCCTAGCCGCTCCATTCTCTCAGCATATGACAGTCCCGCCATCCCGGGAATTAACCTTGTAAACCTATGCTGCATTCCTTCAATAGCAAGAATGTCCTTCCTCAAATTAGGAGACCAAAACTGCACTCAATACTCCAGGTGTGGTCTCACTAGGGCCCTGTACAACTGCAGAAGGACATCTTTGCTCCTATACTCAACTCCTCTTGTTATAAATCCAAGGGCAAGCATGAGTTCTGGAACAGCAGCATTTTGATGGACTAACATTAACTGAAGGTGTTGGTTGGGTGTCATGCCGAGAGTGACCCTGAGTACTGAATCTGGTCATTTCACATTTATTTTTATACTGGAACCATGAATTAAAGTAGAATAAACATTTAAACATTCAGAATGAAGCTGCAGGGAGAATAATGTCAATGTGACAAGTCCATTTCCCTGGTACTGCTTCTTGACTGTTTTCCTGAGCAAAACCTATCTGTACATCTCAGCAACTGGAACTTTGCACTATTGCGATGAAAATGCAGTGAGATAGTGAAGGGTGGGTTTAGATTCTGTGCACATTGTGGAAAAGCATACGGACATACAAACAGAGTTAGCAAGAGTTGGCAATAAGTAAGTTAAAGATAACTTATCAAGATCGTATCCCCATATTATATTATAAAGACCCTGTAGTGAAATGTTTTGCACTCCATGTTCTAGGAACGAATCAAGATGTTAATTGGGGTATTACTGTACTTTCCACAGCATGCACTGCCATGCTGTGGTCATTCTCGGAAAATTCTCTGACACTTAAAACAGGCAGATGATCTCATTCAATTAACTTCCTCCCAGCGCTAACCACTTTCAATTACTTCTAGTAATTAAATGAGCACTTGACCTCTGCTACAATATTGGGCATTTTGCAATTGGCATTAGACATAAAGTGAGTGCCACTCCATCAAATTTTCAGATTTCCAGGTCAAACGTCATTAAGCACTGCAGCACATCAGTACATTTGTGACAACCTAAGAAATTTTAAAGCCTGATAATGCTAAACCCATACAAATATTTCAACCCCAGGAAATACAACATTGGCTAATGTGTGAAATTTTATATAAACTTTATTCCCCTGATACTAAAGCAATTTTTCAATTGCCATCCTCATTAATCTACAGTAAATGTTGCTTTGTCACGAAATGAACAACTAAGTAACATATTTCATCTTATAAAGCAGCTTTTAAAGCAAACGTTTCATTATATTCCTGGACAGGAATCAAAGAAACCCATCATCTGATTGAAGGTTGTTTCAAAGGAAGCACGACTTATTTCATGAGGAATTTCTGACACAAAGCAAATGTTTACAGTGACTCTATTGGCTGCATTTTTGTCTTAATGAGCAATGGTGCTGAAATAGTTCTTTGAATTATTGGTGCATTTGGAAAATCAATAGGAAAGGCATTGAGCAGATTAAGACAAAGGCTTGGGATTTTCTTTTGAACAGATCATCACATTCACGTTTACTGACAAAAACTTCAACACCACTAATACTTTTTTTATAAAATCGTCCTTAAAATGTGAGAAAATGCAGACCACGTCAGATGGAAGTGATCTGGTTTACCTGCCAGGAGGAGTCTTATCTCTTCTAGGTGTAATGTTTCGAACATATTTGAAATCCACATGTTTATAGTTGGTATTGGAGCCTTCTTCCAAAATGTTAGGATTAGCTTTTATCCAGTTATTAACCCATAATCTATTAGTTTCTTTTGAAACACATTTAGTTCTGGACCATCTTCCGTTGTTCCGAAGATAATCCATTCTGCTTTGGGTATCAGTTTTATTTTAAATAATTTTGTAAAGATTTCAAAAATTTCATTCCAAACTTTTTGAATTTTTGTACAGAAAACAAATGAGTGCGCTATAGTAGCTTCTTGGGATTTACATTTATCACAAATGGATGATACATTTGGGAAGATTTTATAGATTTTAGTTTTGGAATAATATAATCTATGTAAAATTTTAAATTGTATTAAAGTGTGTCTTACATTAATCGAACATTTATGCACATTTAATAAGTGTTCATTCCACCTTTCCTTTGAAATTTTAATAGCTAACTCTTGTTCCCAGTCTCTTCTGATACCCTCCGTAGATGGTATTTCTACATTTAAGATAATATTATACAAATATGATATTAAGTATGCTGATTCAGCTTTTATCTGCATTGCCTCATCCAATACATCTGCTGGGCTATTATAATGATCTTTTGTATATTTTTTCAAATAGTCGCATATTTGAAAATATTTAAAATATTGATTATTTCCGAGTTTATATTTTATTTGTAATTGTTGAAATGAAAGTAATTTTCCAGTTTCATACAGGTCACCGAACGTTTTAATTCCGAGTCTATCCCAATGTATAAAAGATTTATCTATAATAGAGGGATTAAACGAAGGGTTATTAACTATGGGAGATAATAGTGATAAATTTCTTAATTTTCAATTTTGTTTTATTTGTTTCCAAATTCGGATTGTACTATGGATAATTGGGTTCTTATTATAATTTATATTATTCAGTTTCATTGGTGAGAGGAGGATCGCTCCAATGTTTCCAGAGGAGCAATCCTCTTTCTCCATTACAATCCAGTCCACTTGCTGGGTGGAGTTATCCATCAGTTGAATCATATTTTTAATATTTACTGACCAATAATAATACATGAAATTAGGTAGTGCTAAACCCCCTAATACTTTAGGTTTATTCAAGTGAGTTTTTTGTATTCTATGTGATTTATAGTCCCATATAAAATTAGTGATATCTGAGTCCAGTTTTTAAAAAAACCTTCTTTGGTAAGTATATAGGAATCGATTGAAATAGGTATAAAATTTGTGGTAGAAAGATCATTTTTATTGCATTTATTCGGCCTATTAAAGACATCGGGAGCGTTTTCCAAAATTTAATTAGTGTGTTTAATTTATTAAGTAGTGGATCAAAATTTGCCTTAAACATACCTTGATATGTTCTAGTAATTTCAATTCCCAAGTATTTAAATTTTTCTGTAGCTATTTTAAAAGGGAATTTTAAAAGATGTGTTGAATCTTTCGGGTTTTATTGACATAATTTCACTCTTATTCCAATTTATTCTATATCCAGAAAAGGATCCAAAGTCTTCAATTAAATTTAATATATTTGGTATAGTGATTTGAGGTTTTGTAGTGTACAGTAATATATCATCAGCGTATAAAGATATTTTATTATATGAATCTTTAGTATTATATCCATGGATATCAGGGTGTATTCTAATTTTTTCTGCTAGCGGTTCAATAATAAGTGCAAACAACTGTGGTGATAATGAGCATCCTTGTCTATTTCCCCTTGATAGTTGGAATTTCGAGGATAATATATTATTAGTTAATATTCTAGCTGTAGGTTTATTATATAATAATTTTATCCATAGAGTAAAATTCTCTCCCAGTTGGAATTTTTGTAATACTTTATCCATATAATTCCATTCTACTTGGTCAAATGCTTTTTCAGCATCCAGCGAAATAATTGATAATTCTTGTTCTTCAGATTTGTATGAGTGCATTATGTTGAGTAAACGTCTCATATTGTTAGAAGAGTATCTCTTAGGGATAAACCCCGTCTGATCTGGGTTTATTAATTTACTAATATATTTACTTAATCTTCTAGCTAATATTTTTGCTAATATTTTTTGATCTGTGTTTAACAATGCTATAGCTCTATACGAACCCGGTTCTTCTAAATCTTTGTCTTTCTTAAGTATTAGTGTAATCGTTGATTCTGCTAATGTATCAGGTAGTATTTGTTTTTTAAAAGCATATTGGTACATTTTTTGTAAACTTGGTATTATTTTATCATAAAAGCTTTTATAAAATTCATTAGTAAATCCATCTGGACCTGGTGTTTTTCCATTCTTTAGTGAGTTTATTGTATCTTCTAATTCCTTAATTGAGATTTGTGCACCCAATTCCTCTTGTTCCTTCAACTCTAACTTTGGAAGATTACAGGTATCCAAAAACTTTGTGATTTTATTGGAATCAATTGTCGTTTTAGATGTATACAAATTCTCATAAAATTGCGCAAATCTATTATTAATATCCTTCGGTGTTGTTAATAATTCCCCTTTATCTGATTTAATCTTTGGGATAGTATGTTCCTTTTCTCGTTTTTTTAGCTGGCGATCCAAGAGTTTATGCGGTTTATCCCCAAATTCAAAGTGCTCTTGTTTTGTAATTTGAAAAAGTCTTATAAGTTTGGCTGATAATAGTTTATTTAATTTAAATTTCAAAATTATTATTTTATTATGTTTGTCTATTGATGGATCTTTAGCATTATCTATATCCATTTGTCTAATAAGTTCTTCTAACTGTCTTTGTTCATTCTTATTCTTTTTATTTTGAAAAGCTTGATATGAAATTATAATACCCCTAATGTATGCTTTAAAAGATTCCCATAATACAGTAGCCGATATATCTGGAGTATCATTTATTTGAAAAAAGGCATCCATTTGTTCTTTTAAATATATACTCGCTTGTGGATCTTTTAGGATTTGAGAATTAAATCTCCAAAACGATTTATTCTTAGACATTCCTTCCAGTTTTAAAAAGAAAGTTAGTGGAGAATGGTCTGAAATCGAATTTGTATGGTATGTTGGGTTAAATGTTTGAGGGATTAATTTTGTATCCAGCAGGAAGTAATCTATACGTGAGTATGTTTTGTGTACCATTGAATAAAACGAGTATTCCCTGCCAGTTGGATTAACAATTCTCCAAACATCTGCTATATTAGTATTGTTTATGTAGGTATTGAGAAGTTCCCCGGTTTTCGATTTCATATTCCCTCTCTGTTTTTGGCTTGATTTATCTAAATACGGATCTAAAACACAGTTAAAGTCTCCTCCTATAATAACATTTTGGTAGTTAGACTCTGCAATTATGTTCAAAATTTTATTTTAAAAGTGGGGGTTGTCAAAGTTAGGCGCATATATATTTACCAAGGTAAGTGGAGTATCATGAATTTCGCCATTAACTATTAAGTATCTCCCTTCGATGTCTGTTATGATATTCTTCGCTTTAAATGGTATACCTTTTCTTATAATAATTGGCGTACCTCTAGATTTCGAAGTAAATGAAGAATGGTATGTTTGACCTATCCATTTCGCCCTCAACCTAGCTTGATCCTGAGATTTTAAATGTGTTCCTTGTAAGAAAATAATATCAGAATTGTACAGTTTCAGCTGAGCTAATATCTTACCCCTTTTAATAGGTTCGTTAATACCTCTTATATTCCAACTACAGAATAAGATTCCTCCTAGGTTATTTTGTTTAGTATCTTGCATTTTGAATAATTATAGTACCTTTAAATCTTATGGTGCATCCATATCCCAGGTCTTTGGGTATTGGGGGAACTTTTGAATTTCTAAGTTTTGTTGGTATATCCATTTTACGTTCATCACTAAACACAAAACACAAACATGTGAGTTTATGTGGTAATAAAAAAAAAACTAAAAAAGTGAAAATACAGTGTCTAATATAATCGGCACTGTAGCGAGTGTCCCACCAGTAGGTGGGAAAAAACCTAGCTTCGACTTCCATTGTGATGTTAAACAAATAGCTCCGCTCTCTTAGTTAATCATAACAGATTAAAATATTAAAACGGGGCCTCACATTCAGATATATAATACCATTTTACCCTATATATTTCATTATAACATATCATGTATGTATCGCAATTTTAGCTACTAATTATTAAACAGATACTTTTGACTTCAATAATCAACTGTTGGTTGAAGGGGTTAACGATACGTGCCCCTGGACCTAAGCCAGGTGCTCGTTTCTCATCCCTTCCTCCCACTTATAGATAAGGTTTCAATTTATTACAAATTCATATTAGTATGTTAGTTCATTATTTTTTATTTTTATTCTTATTTTTGTTAGTATTCTAATCTAACATGAGTAAAAGTTATTAATAGGATAAATTCTTACAATTGGTTTTAATATTATAATCTAATAAACAAATAAATGCTTCTGGTATATACCATTCCCGTCTGTTCAGCTGTTTACTCATTTTGAACAGAAAGTGTCCTTGATTCCAAATTCCATAGATAACAGTCTAGCTATCCCCAGACAAAGCATTGCTTAGAATGGTTCAGATCTGCCAAACTCCCATTTAATTTCTATTTTTCAACGATAGTTTGGACATATTTGAACGCATCTTTGGGGTTTACAAATGACTTTTCAGAACCCTTAAAAGAGATACGCATTTTAGCTGGATAAAAAATTCCATATCTGATTCCTTCTTTCCCTCTTAAAAGATCCTTAACCTTCTCGAATTTGTTTCTTTTTTGCACAATTTCATACAGGTAGTCCCTGAATATCTTAATAATGTCTGCATTTATAGAATTATTACAAATATAGGGTGCAAAGGTACTTAAAAAAAAAAAACTGAGGTCAGGTAAAGGGTGATGATAGTTGGAAAGTTGGTATGTCCCATTTGCGTAATGCTCATAAAAACTATTTGTTTTTCTCTTTCTCCTCTTTCTCTTTCTCCTTCTTTTCTAGGGTCTATTTCTTAACTCTTTTTCTTTTGTTTTTAATTTTGTTCTTATAGGGTCTTCGTTCTGTCTTGTTGTCACACTTTCTACACTTTCACTTTTTCCTTCACTTTCTTCTTTCTTTCAATCTTATCCTTACCTTTTACTAGTGTAAAAAACAAACGGAGTACATTAATTGTAAGAAGATATAAGTGACGAGTACTAATGTATGTGGTTGTAATGTAATGTACTTCTAATAAATAATTAAAAAAAAATAAAATAAAATAAAAATTAAAAAAAAGTGAGAAAAAAAAACAGCCACGGTCATAGCCATTGTCCATCTCTACCTGCCCTTGAAAAATTATCCGAGAAACAAAAAAAAGACAGTGCTGAAGTTACTCTATTTTTCGTCTTTTTAAATTTTTTTAATGCGTGTTAAAAGTTTGTGTAAATGTTCTCCGGTTTCTTTTATGTGGGGTCGGGGTCGGGGTCAGGGGAAACTTTTTTTTCAGTTTCTTACCTTGCCGGAGATGCGATTGTTTTCCGGGTCGCATCTCCGGCCAAGCTGCGGCCTACCATCGATGGAGCTGGAGGTCTCCTCGGACTGACTTGAGCCCCACCGCGGGGCGTGGACTTAACATCGGAGCTGATCCGTTGCCTGGGATCGCCCCAACCGCGGCCTGTGGACTTACCATCAAGAGCTCGCAGTCTCAGGAGAGGCTAGTCGGGAGCTCCAACGACGCAGAGGCTCGACCAGCCCCGAGCTGACATCCCCCCGATGCAGGAGCTGATCACCCTGATGGGGAGGCACCCGACTGCGGGAAAGCATAGAAGGGAAGAGATTTGAACTGTTTTTCGGCTTCCATCACAGTGCGGAATGTGGAGGAGTCACTGTGGTGGATGTTTATGTTAAAATGTATTTTGTGTGTCCCATTCCTTTTTATTTGTGTGACTGACTTGGCAAATGAAATTCCTCATATGTTGCAAAACATACTTGACTAATAAAGTATTATTGTGATTGCCAGTGAGACAACAGCCTGAAAAAGGACTGACCCGAAATGTCACATCTCCAAGTCTTGCATAGATGCTGCCTGACCCGCTGTCACTCCGGCACGTGTTTTTTTCTTGAAATCATAGTATTCCTCTTGCTTTATGAAGTGCTACTTTGTGAACCACATTGGCTCTTTACATTGTACGGTACTATGAATTTATACATCAGTCACAAAATGATAGGATTGCTGGTGCAGTAATTCAAAACTCCATTGATACATCCAGGACCAAGCTGTTGCAATGGTCGGCACAGTCAGTAAAGATCCATAGCAAAATCAAGAATATACGCTGAACAATTATTAATGGATGAGTTACGTCATTTGGAGTTGCATTGCATAGGTATGTAACAAAACTTACCTTCAGCGGCGCTGCAGTTCTGTCACTGCCCGTGTGCGCGACTTTGGCGCCTTTGAGAGGGGGGCGGGTTTAAAATGCAGTATTTCTCCAGCCTATTCAAATCGATATTGAACAGGCTGTTTAGATGCTGAAGAAAAATCGCTTCGACATCGGTTTTATTAAATTTATTTTAAACCACTGGATAATTTAATTGCTGGAGTAAATTAAAAAGCATCTTCTAAAGCCGTCGACGCCGACAACGGGGACGGATTTCACGCACGGGACAGGTAAAAAAAAGCCGTTTATTTTACATATAAACTTGCTTCTTAGGATGCCTTTAATCAAAATTTTACGTTGCATAAAGGTGACTATGTAAATATACGAACCTGCAGTATTTTTCCTGCCAATATGGGGTTTAAATTCACCGCAACCACAACGTTCCAAATAATCGCGTTCCACAAAATCCCACTCGCAAGATAATTTAAATGGCCATTAATTTACGGGAATTAAACACTAAATTCCTTCCATTTGGCCAATAAATTCATGACAATGAGATTTAAAAATCATGTTATATTATGAATTCTTGTGTGAATGTTATTTGGACACTTAGGCTATTTAAAAATGTTAATCTGTTCTTAAGAAATTGATAGATGTTTAGATCTAGTAATTGAATTTTGTAATTAGCTACAATTAGGTAACTAACTAATTATATGCTTTAATTTCAGTTCATCCAAGTAAGATTGTTTCTTATTTGTTTCAGAATGCTTCAATCTATAATAACTGAAAATTTCATTCAGTTCTCTTAATTTTTAAGAACGTTATGGGCTTTTGACTGTCCATGATCACAGCTTTTGAGTTTAGTCAATGGAAAAGCAATAGGGAACAAGATGCTAATTTCCGAGTATGAAAATGGCCATAACTTTTTTAATACTGAAGATATGAAAGTGAATTAGGTGTCAAATTAAACTTCTTTTTATGCTTTATCTGATGGGATAAATTGCAGACTTGATTTTTTAAATCTCAAAATTTTGTAACATTGCTACATTGCACCTCTGCATTCTTCATTCAACGGACAAATTTGGAGGGCAATACTGTGTAAGAAAGGGGCAATAACAAGCCCATTTTCTTCTAAAGGAACTCAATAATTGAATAAATGTTATTAGCTAAGTATGTATACATACAAGGAATTTGCTTTGGTGCTTTGCTCGCATAAGAAACTAATTTGGGAGTTGATTGTTACAATTCAGTGTACAAAATTATTCTGTAAATGTACCCATGGTAGGTCACCAACCAGTAATAAAACAACATTAATCCTAAGGAATTAATAGAACTCATATCTGCCATAGTCATGCCCTTATATTTACACCAATCAATGCAGGCAATTGGTGCACATTCAGGCAGATATATGGACTCGGTCTTTGCCCATTAATTTGTGACCCTGGATGTTTGCATGGAGCCTCGAAACAGCCGCTCTGCGATGCAATTTGTCCAGAAGTCCAGATACGACCTTGGTAAGGCCATCAAAAAGGCCAAAAGGGACTTCTGCTCCAAGCTGGAGGATGAGACAGATGTTCGGCAGCTGTGGCGGTGCCTGAATGCAATCACCTCCTACAAGGCGAAATCAGGAGGTAGCTCGAATGTCGGCGTAGCATCACTCCCTGACGAACTCAATGCGTTTTACGCACGCTTTGATAGGGAGAACACTGATGTGCCTTCTCGAGCCCCCATTCGCTGTGATGGTATTTCAATCACAGTCACAGAGGCCGACGTCAGAAAATCGTTCAGAGGGGTGATCCCTCGAAAAGCGCCTGGACCTGATGGTATACCCGGTCGTGTTCTAAAAACCTGTGCGGACCAACTGGCTGGAGTTTTTACAGACATTTTCAACCTCTCACTTCTGAGGTTCCCACCTGCTTTAAAAGGGCATCAATTATACCGGTGCCCAAGAAGAGCAAGGTGATGTGCCTCAATGACTATCGACCAGTGGCACTAACGTCGGTGGTGATGTGGTTAGAGTGAGGCAGCATCTATGGAGCGAAGGAAGAGGTGACGTTTTTCGGGTCGAGACCCTTCTTGGTGAAACTTTTCTCATCTCAATCCTAAGTGCCCAAACCCATATTTTAAGACAAGCATTTATGGAGTTGTACTGCACAGAATATGCTGCCTGCCCACTGCCCTGGCTTCCTCCCCCCCAACCCCCACCCCCACATTCAGCCTGAAGAATGGACCCAATCAAAATATCACCTATCCGTGTTCTCCTGAGATGCTCTCTGACCCATTGAGTTACTCCAGCACTTTGAGTCCTTTACAGAAACATGTCCCTTGGTCCACCACATCCACATTGTGTCTGTAATAGAGTCATAGAGGCATAGAGTGCAACAGTGTGGAAACATGTTGGCCCAACTTGCCCACACTGGCCAACATGTCCCAGCTACACTAGTCCCATCTGCCCATATCCCTCCAAACCATATACTTGTCTAACTGTTTCTTAAATGTTGGGATATATCCCTGCCTCAACTACCTCCTCTGGCAGCTTGTTCCCAACACTCTTTGTGTGAAACAATTCCCATTTACAATGCAGTCAATCTACCCCACGACAGAAGGCGGAGAAGTTGTACAGTTTGAAGGAGGAATCTCCTGCGGCGTTCTGATCTGCATCTTGGTGGAACCAGTTTGTTGCTGAAGGTACTCCTCAGGTTGACCAGTGTGTCATGGAGGGGGTGAGCTGTATTGTCCAGGATGCTCCGCCGTTTGAGGAGCATCCTCCCCTCCAAGACCACCTCCCATGAATCCAACTCTGCCCCAGGACGGAGCCAGCATTCCTGATGAGCTTGTTGTTCCTATTGGCGTCCGCGACCTTCGCCCCGCTGCCCCAGCACACAGCAGCGAAGAAGATGGGACTGGCTACCACCGATTGGTAGAACATCTGCAGCATCTCACTGCAGATGTTGAAGGAGCAGAGCCTTCTCAAAAATTACAGCTAGCTCTGTCCCTCCTTGTACAGTGCCTCAGCATTCCTGAACCAGTCCAGTTTACTGTCGAGGTACACTCCAAGGTATTTGTACTCCTTGGTAAACTGCGCATCCACACCATTGATGGAGACAGGGGACAGGGGACAGGGGACAACAGACTGGTTCCCAGACTCCTTGATGAACAATAACAGAATCTGTTATAATACAAAGTGAATTTTACTTCGGAGTCACGTGAGTGACTACGTGAAGAAGACCCCGTCCAGCCGCACACGCGTCATTATCGATCAGACGCATAGCGTTCATGACCGTGTGTGGAGGAGCAGGAGCTCCTCCAGCGGTGAGTAAAAAGCAAAGTTAAAGTAAATATCGAACAAGGTAAGTGGTTTCGTTTTTACTTACAGGGTGCTTTTCTTCCCGCTCAGACGTGTTGGCAGAGGTCCACACAAACTCAGAATGGAGAAAGAGCGTAGGGGAAGGAGAGGCCAGGGACGCACCGCAGGTAAAACCCCCGATGCCAAGGGTAGCGGGCGTCAGGAAGAGGAGGCAGTGGCATCGAAACCATCAACTCCCGTTACGGTCAAATGTGCCGTTAAACCACCGGCGGCGGGGCGCAAGGCTGGACAAAAGTCGGCCCGACCTGTAGACTCGGAAGAGTTAGACCCGGAGGTATACCCTCCTGCAGCAGAAAACGTTATGGCTGCAAGGGTCGCCAGTTTAGAGCTCCTGATGGGGATTTACAAAGAACCCCCACAGGAGGAATCAGGTCGGTGTTGGCCAATGGAGGATACAGCACAGGTTGTGCCTTGGTTGGGACAGGCACAAGGGTGGCCTACAGGGGAGCCATCAAAAATGACTGTGCAAAGGTATTACAGTGGTTGGCCTACAGGAGAGCCAGTGCCAGAAATGCCTGAAAAAAGGCAGTATATGTGCTGGCCTACTGAAGAGCCAGTACCAGAAATATCTCAAAAAAGACAGTACAAACGTACTTATGTGCCAGCACCGAAAGTTCCTAAAGGGAAAATTATGAAGCGTTGGCCTAGAGTTGAGCCAGCGCCAGCAGCACCTGAAACAGGGCTGCCTATCCGTGGGCCTATAAGAGAGCCCGCGCAGGGGGAATCTGGCATAGACTTACCTGAAACAGGGGAGCCAGAATTTACCAAACCTGAATAGGAACATCTAGATTCAGAAGATGAATTCTATGAGGATGAGAGCCCATTATCAGAGCTGAAAGTTCCTGGACGAGCACAAAAGTTTGCTGTTCCTAGCATAAAGGGGGAACCTTTGAGGGAGGAAATTGCAATGACTATAAACTATCTACTCTCCCATCAGCTCCAGGAAGTAACTATGGATGAGACTATGAAACAGTACGAGGCCCCAGCAAATTGTGAATTGCTGACAGTTCCAGCAGTAAATAACTTGATTTGGGGTTATTTGAGCATTGGTTTACGCTCACAAGAATTGAAATTGCAACGTGTAAAATTGCTGGGGTCAGGCATCACGGCATTTGCCAGAGGTTTGGATGATGATTATGTATCAGATTCACAACAAGATGCTCTAGCACTGATGTGTGGTGCACATTTTTGAAATAAATTATATTCGTAAAAATGCAATAAGACCAAATATTCATCCTAAGTATGCAGGGCTCTGCAAACCAACCAACATACAAATGCCTAAGCTGCTGTTTGGAGAAAATCTAGCAAAGAAGCTAAAAGGACTTGAATGAAGAGTCAAGAACCTTGAGTGGCATGATGATGAAACCACCGATGATGAGCAGAGCGGTGCGAAGGCAGTATCCCTACAGGCGGAATACTGGTGCTGGAGAAGGAACAAGCCGATCATTCTCGTATACACGTTGGCGTGCTGCACCGGGGATATGTGGAGGTTACAATGTGCCTACCAGAAGCGGACAATTGCCGGTGGCAAAATCCGAGGTAGGGGGTCCTGGTCTGGTAAGGAATACAATAAATGTTTCACATTCACAAGTAGGGGGAAGGTTACGATTCTTCCTAAAAGAATGACAGTTAATAACAAATGATTCATTTATTCTAAATAGCATTATAAGATTCAAAATTGAGTTTCTATCCACATTTGGATCTTCCAAGGCAAGAAAATTGAAACTGGTCACGAATTTTCTCAAAAGAAGAGAATAAGTTGATCAAAGGAGAATTAGAAACGTTAACCAAAAGAATTGCTACATGGCAAGCATAGATCTGCAGGATGCATATAATTCTGTGGCAATGCATGGTAATGATCAAAGATATTTGAAATTTAGATGGATGAGTCAGTTATGGCAATTTAAAGCATTGCCCAATGGTCTGACTTCAGCACCAAGATTACTCACTAAATTGCTCAAACCAATTTTAGCTCTGTTAAGAGCTGAGGGCCATGTATTAATGGCTTATTTAAGGATATCCTCATTGTAGGGGACACTTTGGCTGCTGCAAAATTGTCAGCATCCAGTCAAATACATTTTTGAGAAATTAGGTTTCATTATTCACCTACAAAAATCTAAATTGTTACCAAGCAAAAGATTGATTACCTAGGGTTCACAATTAAGTCCGAACACATGGTAATCACTTTGCCAAAAGATAAAAGCTGCAGTTAATTGAAGGTTGCATAAAACTCATTAACGAGGACACACCTTCAATTAGAGAAGTGGCAAGCTTGCTAGGCAAATTAATTGCAGGGTTTCCAGCGGTCACGTTTGGACCATTGCATTATCAATGTTTACAGAGAGCTAAGGTACAAGCGTTAAAAATGAATAGAGGGCATTTTGACAGGCCCATGAAATTAACAATTTAATCCATTACAGAAATAGAATGGTGGATTAACAATGTTTCTAATGCTTCCAGAAAAGTTCTGGTAGAAACACCTTCCGTCACTCTACAGACTGATGTAAGTGCGCTGCGTTGCGGCGCTACTAACATGATTTCCAGCTGTGGAGGTAGGTGGAATGTGAATGAAGTACCTTTGCTGGAAAATCTGGGAATCAATTACCTAGAGCTATTAGGCGCATTTTACGGCCTTAGAGCTTATTGCACTGATATGGGAAATGTGAATGTTCAGGTACAGGTTGACAATACTACAGCTGTAGCATACATAAATCACATGGGTGGTATAAAATCAGAATCATGTGATAAATTAGCGAATGAAATTTGGACCTGGTGTATTGCCAGGAAAATTTGGCTGTCAGCAATATATTTACCAGGTAAATTTAATACAATTACAGACAAAAGATCACGTAAATTTAATGATAATACAGAATGGATGTTAAATCGAAAAATATTCACACAAATTATCACACAATTTGGAATGCCAGAAATTGATCTGTTTGCATCAAGATTGAACCACCAGTTTGCCTAAGTATGTGTCATGGGAACCTGATCCTGGAGCAGTAGCGGTGGATGCTTTATCGCTACATTGGGATGGTATGTTTCTGTATGCGTTTCCGCCATTTTGTTTAATCCACAGATGCATACAGAAAATTAAACAAGATTCAGCCTCAAGGATTTTGGTAGTACCAGATTGGCCTAAACAGCTATGGTACCCACTGGTGTTAAAAATAATCAAAAAAACCATTATGGTTATTCCAAAGCAGATTAAACTGCTTGTACACCCTGTGACTGATGAACCACATCCTTTACATGATCATATTGGTTTGTTGATTTGCAGATTCTAAGAAGGCCATATCTTGGAAAAGGATTATCAGACCGTACGGTGGATGTTATAACAACAGCCTGGAGGAATAGTACCCAGAAGCAGTACATCTCCTATATAAAGAAATGGGAGGAGTTTTGTTCAGGGAAACATATTGCATATAACCCAGCAGAAATTTCAGATGTAATAGAGTTCCTTTCTACTCTATACTATGAATTAAAATTAAATTATAGTGCAATTAATACTGCACGAAGTGCACTCTCTGCATATTTAAGCAGTGAATCAGAACAAACTCCAATAGGAGCACATCCTTGGGTCTGTAGGTTTATGAAAGGAATTTTCAACTCTAATCCTCCCAGACTTAGGTATACAGAAATTTGGAATGTAAAAGATGTACTGATGTTGCTAAGGAATTGGAATCCAGTTGAAACTCTGTAATTATCCAAAATCACCATGAAATTGGTTATGCTCATGGCATTAGTTTCAGCTCAGAGAGTTCAAACATTACAGAAACTCAAAATTAATAGAATGAAAGTAGGGCCAAATGCCGTGACATTCTATGTCTATGATTTACTGAAGCAAAGTAGACCTAGGTTCACAGGATGCAAGTTGGAATTTTTATCATATCCTACAGATCCACGACTGTGTGTAGTAACATATGTGAAATGTTACATAGAAACAACAAAAGTTTTAAGAGGCATTTTTTATTAGTCATAAAAAGCCTCATAAGAAAGTGTCAACACAAACAATTTCACGATGGTTGAAACAGGTGTTGAGATATTCAGGTATTGATACTGATAAATTTAAATCTCATTCCACCAGGGCGGCATCAACATCAGCGGCCAGGGATTCAGATAATATGCCTTATTCTCGCAGCCGCAGGATGGGCAAGTGAACAGATGTTTCACAAGTATTACCATAAGGAGATTAAAGATCTCAGAGGGTTTGGTGATGCTGTGCGGGGTACAGTATTAAATCCCCCATTATAATAAATGGGCCTAATTTTGTTACTTTTATTAAAATAAATAAAACCATTAACTGATTACATTCAAATGTTGTGGTTATGCATTGTTACTCAAATAGAGTCAATCGACGCAGTGAACACCTGGATTTGAATCCACGGTGTGAAATCACAGAGCTGTGAAATCTTCACGTAGTCACTCACGTGACTCCGAAGTAAAATAGTAAGATTAAACGAGAACTTACCAGTTTGAAGTTTGATCTTTATTTTATGAGGAGTAACGTTGAGGGATTACGTGCCCTCTGCTCCCACCCTCATAAAAGGATCAAGCTGGTAGTTCTAAGTCTTTATGCATCTTACTATCATACTTCAGTAATTATCGTCTGTGATTGTCCGCTGCTTTGAAAGATTGACGCGTGTGCGGCTGGACGGGGTCTTCTTCACGTAATCCCTCAACGTTACTCCTCATAAAATAAAGATCAAACTTCAAACTGGTAAGTTCTCGTTTAATCTTACTATTCCTGTGTCTTTCACACAGTTACCCAAACAAGTTCTCACCTTGAATTCTGGTATCCGTATATCCTTCAAATCTTTGTCTCCTGGATTTTCAACTGCAAATATCAGATCCAAACCTTTAATAATAATCAAAGCTAATAAATTCCATTTCCCATGCATGTAATAATTAAATTTCAGGCTGAAAACATCATTAACATAATGACAATTGTGACCCTGATTATGAACAATAGAATAAAAGGATGAGAGGGAATCTGAGGGAAACATATACAATTCCTAAGGGATTGGACAGGCTAGATGCAGAAAAAATGTCCCCGATGTTGGGGAATCCAGAACATGTGGTCACAGTTTAAGAATAGGAGGTAGGCCATTTAGGACTGAGATGAGGAAAAACATTTTCACCCAGAGAGTTGTGAGTCTGTGGAATTCTCTGCCACAGAAGGCAGTGGAGGCCAATTCACTGGATGTTTTCAAGGGAGAGTTAGATTTAGCTCTTAGGGCTAAAGGAATCAAGGGATATGGGAAAAAAATCAGGAACAGGGTACTGATTTTGGATGATGAGCCAAGATCATATTGAATAACGGTGCTGGCTCGAGGGGCCGAATGTCCTACTCCTGCACCTATTTTCTATGTTTCTATTTTTCTAATTCCGTTATTCTTGAATGCTCGGTGTAGACGGATAGTTTAGTTTAGTTTAGAGATACAGGGTGGAAACAGGCCCTTTGACCCACTGGGTTCACACTGGACAACGATGATGCGTACACTCGTTCTATCCTACACATAGGGGACAATTTACAGAAGTCAATTAACCTACAAACCTGCACATCTTAGGAATGTGGGCGGAAACTGGAGCACCCAGATAAAACAGGTCACAGGGAGAATGTGCCAACTCCATATAGACAGCACCCGTAGTCAGGATGAAATCCGGTTCTCTGGCGCTGTAAGGCAATAACAACTACCGCACCACTACGCGCTGGATAAGAGGGACATGGTGTCTGAATTTCACCTTCAGAACAAACTTACTTTATTATGAGTTGGCCAACAGGGGAAGTCACCTTGGATGAATACTTCCCCGCCCAACACTTGTTATCTACTTTATTCCATTTTTCTTTCCCCTGCATTCTCTATGAATACATGGGATGAAATAAACCTTATTGTAGTGCTGTGCATTAGCATTTGTGTGCTACATAATCCATATGCAGTTCCACTTTTGACTTGAATGTATAATGCTAAGCTCCAGCCCTGGAGTCTATGGGATGATTGTTATGTTGGCCACTAGGCATGGGTTCACTGTAGTTTGTTTTAGCCCATAGCTTGTGTCTGACTAGTTCATCGGTCTTCTAGTGAGCCCTAACTATCCAGCCTCATATTTGTCACACCATCTCCCTTTATAGAAACATAGAAACATGGAAAGTAGGTGCGAGAGTAGACCACCAGGCCCATCGAGCCCGCACCGCCATTCGCTCATGGCTGAACACTAAACAGACACCCTTACCCACAAACAGTAGACACAAGACACAGAACACAAGACACTACCCTCCCCTTTATATCGCTATCACCCCTCTCCACCCCAAGAACCGCGTGATCTCCTGGGGGAGGCAAAAAACCGGATAAAAACCCAGGTCCAATTCGGGAAAAAAATCCGGGAAATTCCTCTCCGACCCCAATCCAGGCGATCGACACTTGTCCAGGAGATCACTCAGGTCTTACTATACTAACCATACCTAGGTCCATATCCCTGCCCTCTCCCCGCAGCCCCTTATCCCCTTGGCAGCTAAAAAACCATCTATTTTAGACTTAAATATATTTAATGTTTCTGCTTCCACTGCTCCCTGGGGCAGTGAATTCCATAAATTAACCACCCTCTGGGTGAAGAAGTTCTTCCTCATCTCAGTTTTAAAAGAGCCCCCTCTTATTCTACAACTATGTCCCCTAGTTCTAGTTTCCCCGATCATTGGGAACATCCTCGGTGCATCCACCCGATCAAGGCCCCTCACGATCTTATATGTTTCAATGAGATTGCCTCATTCTTCTAAACTCCAAAGAGTAGAGTTCCAGCCTACTTAACCTTTCCTCATATGTCAATCCCCTCATTGCAGGAATTAATCTTGTAAACCTTCGCTGCACTGCCTCCAGGGCCAGTACATCCTTTCTTAAGTATGGACCCCAGAACTGTACACAGTATTCCAAATGTGGTCTCACTAATACTGTGTACAGCTGCAGCAAGACCTCCGTGTTTTTATACTCAATCCCCCTAGCAATAAAGGCCAAAACTCCATTGGCCTTCCTGATTGCTTGCTGCACCTGCATACTAACTTTTAGTGATTCATGTACTACTACCCCTAGATCCCTTTGCGTTGCATTACAACGCAGCTCCACCTCATTTAGAAAATAACTTGCCCTATCATTTTTTTTCCCAAAGTGAATGACTTCACATTTATTAGTATTAAATTTCATCTGCCAAGTTGTTGCCCACTCACCTAGCTTATCTATATCCTTTTGCAGACTCTTCCTATCCTCCTCATCCCCTACTTTTCCTCCCATTTTTGTATCGTCCGCAAATTTTGATATATTACACTTGGTTCCCTCCTCCAAATCATTTATATAAATTGTGAACAACTGGGGTCCCAGCACCGACCCTTGCGGAACCCCGCTAGTTACCGGTTGCCATCCCGAGTATGAACCATTTATCCGCACTCTCTGCTTCCTATTTGTTAGCCAATCCTCTACCCATGCTAATATATTACCCCCAATCCCATAATTTTTTATTTTTAGCAATAGTCTCTTATGTGGCACCTTGTCAAAAGCCTTTTGGAAGTCCAAGTATACCACATCCACCGGTTCCCCTTTATCCACCCGGGTTGTTACTTCCTCAAAGAATTCGAGCAGATTCGTTAAACAGGACTTCCCCTTCACAAAACCATGCTGGTTCTGTCCGATGAAGTCATGTTTATCCAAGTGCCCCGTTAGTGTTTCTTTAATAATTGTCTCTAACATTTTACCCACCACCGATGTTAGACTAACCGGTCTATAGTTACCCGCCTTCTGTTTACTTCCTTTTTTAAATATAGGTGTTACATTGGCCATTTTCCAATCCACTGGGACCGTTCCTGCCTCCAGGGAGTTTTGGAAAATTATCACCAATGCATCCACAATCCCCACCGCTATCTCCCTCAAGACCCTTGGATGTAATCCATCAGGCCCAGGGGATTTATCCTCCTTCAGTCTCATTAATTTCCCTAATACCACCTCCTTGGTGATCTTAATAGTATTTAGCTCCTCCATTCCTACCGCCCCCTGTTTATCCAGCGTTGGAATATTTTTTGTGTCTTCTATGGTGAAGACTGATACAAAATACTCGTTTAATGCCTTTGCCATTTCCATGTTCCCCACCAACAACTCTCCAGTCTCCCCTCCAATGGACCAACGTTCACCTTAGCCACCCTTTTTCTTTTTATATAGCTATAAAAACTCTTACTATTAGTTTTTATGTTGTTCGCTAAATTCCTTTCATAGTCTATTTTCCCCGTCTTAATTAATCTCTTAGTTATTTTTTGCTGACCTTTAAATGCTTCCCAATCCTCTACCCTCCCACTATCTCTGGCTACCTTATATGCCCTTGCCTTCAGCCGAATACTATCCTTTATAGTTTTACTGAGCCATGGCTGACTGTTCTTTCCCTTACCCCTTTTTTTCTTCATAGGAATAAATTTTTCTTGAAGGTTATACAGTAGATCCTTAAACGTACACCACTGCTCATGTACCGTCTTATTCTTGAGTCTGCTATCCCAGTCAACTTTGATCAGCTCAGTCCTCATACCTTCATAATCCCCCTTATTTAGACTAAGTACCCTAGCCTGAGTTTCAATGCGACGTGGGCCATGGCAGAGTAGCAGATTAACTGGACTAGCAGATGTTATTCACTATTTTTACATATTACTCAAGAGACTGAGAGGTTCTTGATTAGAAAGGGTGTCAAAGGTTATGGGGAGAAGGCAGGAGAATAGATTAGCCATGATCAAATGGTGGAGTAGACTCGACGTATGGTCTAATAATATTTCATATGGAATACAGTAGGGTTTAAAAGGAAGATAGAAAACAAACATCCAGTAAATTTAAAGGGAGTTTCAAGGGAGAATGGGAAAACAAAAGGTGAATTTCAAGGTTGTGCAGGAAACAAAAACAGGTGAGTTTTCATGGATCAAACAAAATGTAGCCAGGGTGAGATTGACAGGAGGGCAGGATCTGGGGACCGAGTGAATTAGAGAGGGAGCATGGGAATCAGCACCCCGTGATCCAGATAAGATATCTGTATAATCGGACATAGGATATTCAGAAGATAGACACACAAGGCTGGAGTAACTCAGCGGGATAGGCAGTATCTCTGGAGAGAAGGAATGAGTGACGTTTCAGGTCGAGACCCTTCTTCAGACCCAAAACGTCACCCATTCCTTCTCTCCAGAGATGCTGCCTGCCCCGCTGAGTTACTCCAGCATGTTGTGTCTATCTTCAGGCCCCGACCACGGGTGAACATTAGAGGAAGATGACTGACTTTGGTGCCTTCCCTCACAGTGGGAAACTTTTGATTCTGCTGTGTGGGGATGTTTTATTTTATTTTATTGTATGGCTGTATGGTGACCACACTTTTCACTGTGCCAACTGGCACATGTGACAAATAAATGTATCTTGTATCTTTAAACCAGCACCTGCAGTTCCTTCCTACACAAAGGATATTCGAAGTTCACCATTCTGTACATTCCAATGAATAAATCCACTCTCCAACACTGTAAATGAGAACATATTTTTCCAATAATAATTTGGAGCATTGCAAGTACAATTTCTTCTGGACATCAGGCATTTGTTGGCTTCACTGCTGAGGGGAAACATTTTGGATATAATTCAGCAGTTCCCAAACTTCTGAATATACCTAACAAACCAGAGGAAACCTAACAGCTTCAAGTGAAGACATTTGACCATCCCTGTCAAATGTTCTTTTATTCATTTTCTCCAGATATTAAGATCAAGATGAAAATCTTCCCCATGACAATAGACAATGGACAATAGGTGCAGAAGTAGGTCATTCGGCCCTTCGAGCCAGCACCACCATTCACTGTGATCATGGCTGGTCATCCACAATCAGTCCCCTGTTCCTGCCTTCTCCCCATAATCCCTTGACTCCGTTATCTTTAAGAGTATCTAACTCTCTCTTGAAAGCATCCAGAGAATTGGCATCCACTGCCTTCTGAGGCAGAGAATTCCACAGATTCACAACTCTCTGGGTGAAAAAGTTTTTCCTCATCTCTGTTCTAAATGGCCTACCCCTTCCTTAAACTGTGGACCCTGGTTCTGGACTCCCCTAACACCGGGAGCACGTTTCCTGCCTCTAGCATGTCCATTCCCTTAATAATCTTATATGTTTCAATAAGATCCCATCTCATCCTTCTAAATTCCAGTGTATACAAGCCCAGTCACTCAATTCTTTCAACATATGACAGTTCCACCATCCTGGTAATTAACCTGATGAACCTACGCTGCACTCCCTCAATAGCAAGAATGTCCTTCATCAAATTTGAAGACCAAAACTGCACACAATACTCCAGGTGTGGTCTCACCAGGGCCCTGTACAACTGTAGAAGGACCTCTTTGCTCCAAGACTCAACTCCTCTTGTTATGAAGGCCAACATGCCATTAGCTTTCTTCACTGCCTGCTGCACCTGCATGCTTACTTTCAGTGACTGATGAACAAGGACACACAGATCACGTTGTACTTCCCATTTTCCTAACATGGCACCATTCACTTAATAATCTGCCTTCCTGTTTTTGCCTCCAAAGTGGATAACCTCACATTTATCCGCATTAAACTGCATCTGGCATGCATCTGCCCACTCACCCAACCTGTCCAAGTCACCCTGGATCCTCATAGCATCTTCCTCACAGTTCACACTGTCACCCAGCTTTGAGTCATCTGCAAATTTGCTATTGTTACTCTTAACCCAGGCTGCAGCGAATCGTCCGATCAGCTGAGAAGGTTGTTGGCTGCAACCTTCCCCCCATTGACGAACTGTACACTGCAAGGGCCAGGAAGCTAGCGGGTAAGATCATCTCTGACCCCTCTCATCCTGGCCACAAACACTTTGAAGCACTTCCCTCTGGAAGGCGACTTCTGACTGTCAAAGCCGCCACAGCTAGTTATAAAAACAGCTTTTTTCCACGAGCAGTAGTACTACTCAATAATCAAAAGTCTGTAGCCTCCTTTTGCTCTGGTATTTTATTTAATTCACATGTTTAAACTATAATGTTTTATTACTAATGTTTAATATTTTATGTGTCATTCTTAATTGTTACTGTATTGTAGCAAAAACAGGAAGGCAGATTACTATCTAAATGGCGTCAAGCAGATCAGATCAGATCAATGTCACCATATACCATACAATATATATATACACACATAAATACACAGATAAAGTGCAATAGGCTGTTATAGTTCATAGTTTGTTTGAAGTTGTGTTTAATAGTCTGATGGCTGTGGGGAAGTAGCTGTTCCTGAACCTGGATGTTGCAGATTTAAGGCTCCTGTACCTTCTACCTGATGGCAGCAGAGAGATGAGTGTGTGGCCAGGATGGTGTGGGTCCTTGATGATGCTGCCAGCCTTTTTGAGGCAGTGCCTGTGATAGATCCCCTCGATGGTAGGGAGGTCAGAGCCGATGATGGACTGGGCAGTGTTTACAACTTTTTGCAGCCTTTTCCGCTCCTGGACCTAAGGTTGCCGAACCAAGGCACGATGCAACCAGTCAGCATGCTCTCTACTGTGACATACGTGACATACCGACTCTCCGTAATCTTCTCAGGAAGTAGAGGTGCTGAAGTGCTTACTTTATGATTGCATCAGGGTTCAGGGACCAGGAGAGATCTTCAGAGATATGCACGCCCAGGAATTTGAATTTCTTGACCCTGAGGGTTCGCCCCTCTGAAGGATCTTCTGACGTCGGCCTCTGTGACTGTGATCGAAATACCATCACAGCAAATGGAGGCTCGGGAAGGCGCGTCAGTGTTCTCCCTATCAAAGCATGCGTAAAACGCATTGAGCTCGTCAGGGAGTGATGCTTCGCTGATATTTGAGCTGCCTCCTGATTTCGTCTTGTAGGAAGTGATGGCATTCAAGCCCTGCCACAGTTGCCGAACATCTGTCTCATCCTCCAGCTTGGAGCACATGTCCCTTTTGGCCTTTTGATGGCCTTACCATGGACATATCTGGACTTCTTGTAGACCTCTGTATCTCCAGACCTGAATGCCCGGGACCTGGTCTTCAGAAGAATGCAGATCTCATGGTTCATCCAAGGCTTCTGGTTAGGAAACACTCGGAAGGTTTTTGTTGGGATGCAGTCCTCCACACATTTCTTTATGAAGTCTGTAACGACTGTGGCGAATTCATTCAGGTCCGTTGCCGAGTCCCTGAACATTGCCCAGTCTACAGACTCCAAGCAGTCTTGGAGTTGTTCCTCTGCCCACTCCCCCCCCTCCCACGTTTCCCCCCCCCCCTCCCCCTGACCAGCTCTGTACCGTCCTCACCTCTGGGGTGCTTTCTTCAATTGCTGCCTGTAGGCAGGAAGAAGCTGTATGGTCGGATTTACCGAAGTGAGGGCGAGGGATAGAGCTGTAGGCATCCTTGATGGTCGTGTAGCAGTGGTCGAGGGTGTTTGGTCCTCTGGTGCTGCAGGAGGCATGTTGGTGGAAGTTAAGGAGAGATTTCTCAAGGTTGGCTTTGTTGAAGTCCCCGGCTACAGTGGTGAATGCCTCGGGTTAAGCCGTCTGGTGTTTGTTGACCACGGCGTGCAGCTCCCCCAGTGCCATATGGACATCAGCCTGGGGAGGGATGTAGACCGTGGTCTGGATGATGGAGGTGAATTCCCTCGGTAGGTAGAAGGGGTGGCACTTCACCGCCAGATGTTCCAGGTGTGGAGAGCAGGGGTTGGATTGGACTGCCACGTCCGAGCACCACGCAGAGTTGACCATGAGGCAGATGCCCCCTCCTCTCCCTTTCCCAGATGCCTGCGTATGGTCCATACAGTGGATGGAGAAACCTTCAGGCTGGACCGCTGAGGGGTCCGTTGCCGAGCTGGGGGTGAGCCACGTCTCTGTGAAACAGAACACAGAGCATTCCCTCAGCTCCCTTTGGTAAGGCAGCCTTGCCCTTAAGTCCTCCACTTTGTTTTCTAGTGACTGTATGTTGGCTCTCTCCCAGCGACCACCATTGTTGGATGAATAACGGTTAATGAGAGTCAGAGTATAGGAGGGGTCAAGGAAAGAGCATTCACGTCACGGCCCTGTTTCCACCAATCTTTCCACCACTACGCATAAGAAGCACAAGAAGCGCAAGACGCCATTGTCTGCAGATGCCGAGAAGTGTATTCAGCTCTGGCTGAACAATTTCTAATCTTGTGAGTGGACTCGATAAGAAGAGTATAGGAAGGAGATTGATAATCTGCTTGAAGGGTGCCAAAACAACAATCTTGCACTCAGTGTTAGTAATGCTGAGACAGAGTACAGTGACCTAGTGTCAGGAGAACACCCTCTCATTCAATGCCAGCAAGATGAAGGAGTTAGTTATCGACTTCATGAAGTGTGGCAGACTGTATGCCCCAACCAGCATCAGTGCTGCCAAAGTGAAAATGATAAAGGGCTTCAAGTTCCTTGGAGTAAATATTACCAATGATCTGTCATGGACTAACCACATTGAAGTGACAGCCAAGAAGGCACACCAGCACCTCTACCTCCTCAGGAGACTAATGGACCTGTCCCACTTAAGCCCCTGTCCCACTTTCACGTTCTAATTCACGACCTCTGCCAAGTTTGCCCTTAACTCATACTCGCAGCATTGTCGCCACGAGGTCGTAGGAGGTCGTAGGTAGGTCGTAGTAGGTCGTGATGCTAGTCATAGGTAGTCGGAGGTGGTCGGAGGCAGTCGAAGGTAATAGCTCCGGGGAGAAAAAAAGGTCAGTAGAAAAAAAAGGTTATTTTAACAGCAGGACGTCACATCTTTCACTCCAAGGCATGTTCATTCATAGCTGGAGAGGAGACTTGTGTTTTAGAGATGGCACCAAAAAGGCAGCAGCGCAGGGGGAGGGCACAAAAAATGGCCATGCAGGTGTTGCCCACCCAGGAGGAGGAGTGGCAGGAGGTGATGCCACAGGAGGTGATAGTGCAGGAGGAGGTAGCCCTGCATGAGAGACCCCTGGAGGAGGAGACCAGGGTGGCAGTATATGTCCCCACCTCCACCCCATCCTTCACTGCCTCATTTGAAGGCAGCAAAGCAGCTCTTTCTCCTGTGTCTGTCACAGCATCAGAGGCAGATGCCCCATTGGTGGTGAGGGAGGGCTGGAGGAAGGCTATGCCCGACACCTTCACCAGGCAGCAGGAGGGGGACCTTGAGGAATGGTTCCAGCAGAATGCCATCCTGTACGAAAAGGAAAATGAGGGGTTCAGGGGCAGGGACAAGAATGGCATGCTTGCCATCCACTGCCCCACATGTGTGCTTAAAGTTCCATATTTTGTCAAAGCCCAGCACCACACTCTTCCAGTCATCTGGTGTACTGGGACAGTCCATCACATCATCTCCATTCACCCATTGAGACCTCTTCTTGTGCTTCCTCTTCACCCTTGCTCTTCCCCTTCTGCATTTCTTAAAAGACTGCTGGAGCAAAAGGGCTACTGCAAACAGCAGTAAAACGTATATGGTCGAAGCCAGTCTTCAACATAGTCGAAGGAGGTCTTCTTCATAGTCGTGGGAGGTCTTCAACATAGTCGCGGGAGTTCTTCAACATAGTCGTAGCAGGCCATAGACATAGTCGTGGAAGGTCGTAAGAGGTAGTACACATAGTCGCGGAATGTCGTAGGATGTCATAGGTCACCGCGGCCTTGATTTTTTTAGGTCGTTTATGGTCGTCAGAGGTCGCGAATTAGGTCGTGAAAGTGGGACAGGGGCTTACGTCTAATTTTTAAGGGCCTGTCCCACTTTCACGACCTAATTCACAACCTCTGTCAAGTTTGTTAAAGAAGGAACTGCAGATGCAGGAGGAGCCCGAGGGCTAGGGGATGAGAGGAGACAACCAGTGGGCTCTCTGGTTGTCTCCTCCCATCCCCTAGCCCTCGGGCTCCTCCTCCACCTTTTTTCCTTTTTTCCTTTCTTCTCCCCACCCCCTATCAGTCTGAAGAAGGGTTTCGGCCCGAAACGTTGCCTATTTCCTTCGCTCCATAGATGCTGCTGCACCCGCTGAGTTTCTCCAGCATTTTTGTGTACCTCTGTCAAGTTTGCCCTTGACTCATACACGCAGCATGATCGTCACAAGGTCGTAGGAGGTCCTAGGTAGGTCGTAGCAGGTCATGATGCTATTCGTATGTACTCGTGGCATCAAGTAGGTCGGGCCGTTTTTTTCAACATGATGAAAAATGTCCACGATAAAAAAGGTCGTGAATTAGGTTGTGAAAGTGGGACAGGCCGACTATGCAGTCGCCACATGGCCGCCACATGTTCGCGGGTGCTTACTGGGGAGTTGCCTTTATGGTCGTGAGGAGTTCCCGCATTCTGGGAACTAGTCGCGGCCTCATTATGGTCGCTGTGAATTTTTCAACATGTAGAAAAATTAGCAGCAACTAGAATGAAGCCGCCATGGAGAGTAGTGAGAATTCTTGAGCCGTAGGTGGGTTACCAGGAGGTCGAAGGTTCTCGGAGGTTCTCATAGGTTGTAGCCAATGCTGACTGGTGAATTTCATTGGCTCATTGGGAAATAAAAGTTAAGCAGTAGTTTTCAGAACCAAGGATAACAGACTGGTAATGTTAATGTCCGCCGAGCTTCACAGCCATGTATCTCTGGCTTCTTAAAAGTTGGCTCCACTCCTTCTCCCCCCTTCTCCCCCCTTCTCCTCCCTCTCACCCCTCTCCCCCCTCCCCCTCTCCTCCCATCCTTTAAAGGACTTTACACTGTGCTTTTGCCATCTTTTTACAGCGTCAACCATCCTGTTCATCGCGGTTTGTGTCAGTTTCACCTTGGCTTTGCACCGTGTGAATTTTTTAGACAGGGCTCCCCCGCTTGCCCTGTCCCCCACCTGCATAACGGGCTGGTGAAGGAAGTGATGTGTGTGTGTGTGTGTATGTCTGTGTGTTCCACTCTGACAGTCGCCGTTCCAGTCGCCGGTTTTTCAGGCGACTGCCGGCAACTTGACAGCCGCCGGCAGTCTGCTGAAAAATTGCCTAAGTGGGACAGACCCATAAGGGAATTCGGCATCTCCAATGACACTCATTAACCTACTGATGCTCCATAGAAAGCATGCTGTTGGGTTGTGTCATAGTTTGGTTTGGGAACAGGTCTGTGCAAGACCACAAGAAATTTCAGAGGGTTGTGGATGTAGCCCAGCCCATCACACAGACCAAACTCCCTACCATTGACTCCATCTACATTTCTTGCTGCTTTGGGAAAGCAGTGTGAAGACGTGGCATCGAAGGACAAGAAGCCGAAGGAAAGAAGTGGAAGCCAAAAAACCGAATGGAAACAAAGCCGAAACGCCAAATAACCGAAAATGTACGAAGCCGAAACGCCAACTAACCAAAAGGGTGGGACGCCTAAATGCAAACTAACCGAAAGGGGTGGGGGATGCCTAAAAAGCAACTAACTGAAAGGCTGCGTCGCCTAAAAGCAAACTCACCGAAAGGCCGCTCTGCTGAAACGCCAACTAACCAAAAAGGATGCGTCGCATACAAGCCAACCAACCGAATGGCCGCTCAGCCGAAAAGTCAAATAACGGACATGAAGTAGCCGGGTGGCGGGACTTGTCAGCGATTGGTCCAGACCCCCGCGTCCATCTTATCACTGCCCGATGGAGACGGGAGGGTGGGGGTCATTTTCCCACACAAGCCATAGGTGACTGGGCACTCTGAACCCAAGCACCAAGTTGTAAGTGGTCCATGTGAAAGATCAGCACCTACCAACAATGAAGGCACTATGAAACCAGCTGCCACAAGACCTTCCCACAGGATGGGGTTTTAACACGGCAAAAAAGAGTTACATTGATTTAAAAACAAAAATGTTACATGTATAAATAGTTCTTATGTTCGGGAACCTGGTTAATTAAGTGAGGGATTATTTCCCTGTCCTAACTATGCCTTTGCTTTAGCCGGTGGTCACATCCATTCCATC